>JAHLJT010002406.1:205591715-206043567 GCA_031308135.1 Acheta domesticus
ATCTACATCAATATAAACTAGTACTAATAATTTTTATATATTCTGTTGTTTGTTTTGAAATCCTCAAACTCATTGTTGGAGAGAAAGGATGGACCCAGCCCAGGCATCAATCTCATATGAAGACAATTTTCTTTTTCCTTCTTTTTCTTCCCTTTCTTTTTTAGTATTATTGTTTTCCAATTTTAATCTTCTTACACTACAATTTTTAAAATTAAGTAGCATTGTTTTGCATTGAGTATGAAAATTGAATTGAATTTCAATTTCTGTGTTGTATTCTGTCCAACTTTCTCTTGCTTTTACATGAAAGTTTCTCACAAGAATCTTCAAGAAATCATAACACCACTTTCTCAAATAAAGGTCCTCAAGTCTCGCACAAAATCTCCTAATTGCTTGACTTGCATCCCTTTGCAAATGCATTTTTGGAATTCAAGATATCAAACATTTGATGAAATATTACACAAAAATCCACAGTTGCCTCCACCTATTGGCACTCTCTTAATTTAAGGTCACAACAAGTATTGTAAAGCATTGCTAACTGAAGCTTGGGACCAGAAGATTTACTTTCTTCTGCTGACCAAAGTTCAGATGCAATAATTTCACTTTATTTGCAACTCCCTCACATTTTCTTGTATATTCTGCAGCATTTCAATGCAATTCCATGACTTTTTTCTACTGCGATCAACCAAATATATTTTTAAATAATTTAATCATACAGCATGGATCTAAGGGCCCCTGCACATGAGCATTGTGTTGATGTGTGATAAGTAACATGTCATACAGTAACACTGCATCTTATCCAAAACAGGACATGAGCGCTTTGGCTGATCCACATATGATAAGTGTTAATCTACAACACACTACTTATCCCACATCAATTAAATGCTCACGCACAGACTTAAAACAACATCTATAGTGTTACTTCCAACAGCGTGAGGGAAATAAGGCTTCATATTACTCGCTGAAATATTTGCTTCCAAATCATTGCAACCGCAAAAACAAGTCATTGCTGTATTTGCTGACAGGCCATCACACGTAACTGCTAACACACTAACATTTACATTGCACATTTTAATAGCCTTTTTAAGAATAGTAATATTTTTTCCTGAAGCAGAAAAACTATCAGTCAAAAAGTAACATAATGGAATTTTCCAATGATCATTGATTCTGAAAGCAATGGGAGTCAAAGATCCTTTAGCTTCACACAGCATTGCTGTACTGACTTGGTAGAATTACTTACAAAATTATCATAACCCACAAATTCATTTCTGGCTCCATTTAATGTGACATCAGTTTCTCATTTTATCAAATATGAAGCCATGTTCTGTAAAGAATACATGAAGGAATGAATTGCTAGCTCATCATTTCATACTTTGAAAACTTTCTGATGTAAAACAATTCAAGCCTTCCATGCTATTCCACAGTACATAATTAATATACAATACAATAACACACGTTTAATATTTAACAACTATCTACAAGCCCCCCCCCCCCCCCCCCCCCCCATGATTGGCTGGATCCATCCCTGCCTATTTGCATCTGGGTGAATAAAAGTTTGAAGTTACTGCAAATACTTTTAGCCTTTCTGAACATAACTATGCCTTTCATTTTTGCTGTGATCTAATAGTTCTAAAAGATCATTGCTTTGATTCGATTAATGTTTAATGATTAATGAGTGAAATGCGATTATTAACTAATTTTTAACTTCAAATTTTTGTAGAACAGTTTTCATTTTGCATATTTTTTGAGACTCCTTTGCACTTACTTTCAATTTCCTTAAGCCTACCTTTGTATTTCGCAATTTTATCTCCCTTCTCTTCCGTCTTCGTCTCATATTTGCGCTTCAACATCAATGAACTTGACATCGAATAATCATGTTCTGAAGTAGTACTTGGATGAGACATTTCAATCACACTCTCGTTGTCCTTGTATCCTGCAATATCGTTTCCAGACTTCAGTGGGCTTCTTTCTCTACTAACCTGGAAAATACACACGAAAACGTGAAAGCATATCATTGAAATTGTATTTCCAAGGATATTATTATTGATGACTCAAAGGTATACACTCTACCTTATTTTCATGGTCTGCAAAGTCAAATATTGTAGGAACAGCATCATCTCTCAACTGTCGCCTGTTCACATAGTTTGAAAGGTAACAACCTTCCTCAAAGTGGATTGAACACAGTCGTAAGTTTGTCGTAGGGTGAAAATTCTCTCTGCGTACTGCAGCAATCCACTTTTGATTTAGCGCAGAATTACTGAGAGGAAACCTAAAACGGAATGTAAAAGTAAAAAGGCAAAGAAATATCAATATTTTGAAACAATAATGTTTTCTTTGAAATGTGAGTTACCGGTGAAATGTAACATCCCTTCCGTCTTTGTCTTTACTTCCATGCCTCTTGTTACAATTCAACGCAGCGCATGAATGAACCATGTTAATTCTAAATCTTCAATGCCATACATCATGATGCAAGGAGATGGATAATTATACTCACACCATGCAATCCAACTACTTCGATGTAATTAGTGACCATCAGCAGTGGTGACGCGGTAAATATCAAACGAGCTTGGTAATGACCCACTTTGTAACGACCAAAGAGTATATACTGTATACTGCGATTTTCATAACTTTGTCCCTGACAAATATTAGCTGTTCACTGTTTTATCCAATCGGGAGCTTAAACGTCACCATCGTGACGTCACTGTCGCGAAATATAAGCTCCTGATTGGATGGCAGCGAAACAGCTGATTGCTGACAGGGACAAATTAAGGAAATCGCAGTATATATTCCTGGGATTTTATATCTTGGCCCGTGATGGTCTATCTTCTTGATCGTGCAAGTATAAAGCAGTGTTAATACGTGTTGGGCCAGGGGGGATCGCCGTGGCGGACACCGTGGTAGTGGGGGAGAGCGTTAGCATGCTAGTAAACCAAACATTCTTGTTCAGCTGGCATCGCCAGTGACTGGCGCAAAGGTCTTGCCAGTGGTATCGTGGTATTGTGGTATTGTTTTGCATTGGGTAATTAATATCGAAAGAAGTGCTGTACCGCGTGGGACATTTACTTTTATTCTTAAAAAGCGGGTCATTGGTAACGCTGACTCAGCAGCACTTCGCCATGATGAGTTTACTTCACGGTGTAAGACATATATACTGCGATTTTTGTAGGAAGAGCTCTCAAGATAACTCAAATCCCATCTTCGCGATGGAATATGTCACGGCATTTCGTATCATTCACAGTCGTTCCGCTAGATTTCGCACGATCGTGACCGTATGAAGCAGTGCTTGCGATCATGCGACTTCTACCGGCAAGACCGAGAAAAGACGCGAAATGCCGTGACACATTCCATCGCGAAGATGGGATTTGAGTTATCTTGAGAGCTCTTCCTAGAAAAATCGCAGTATAGGTGTGTCAACTAGCCGCCTTTGGGGCAAATTTTCTGAAGCCAGTTTGAGGCGAGTTCATCGCTTGTCCGTAAGGTGCGCACGATCGGTTTGGGTCACGGTGTAAGTTTAGTATAACAGTTGCGAAGCTCCCTATAATTTTTTTCATCCGTGCGACCTCAGCGCTCCCAGTGGCGAGCAAGAGGCAGCACCAGTGCGTTTAGGTGCGGCATGTATATTTGCATGCTGTTTGCTCGTAGTTTACTTGATGCTATGTGATAACGATACATTTTTTATGAAGTGAATTGAATCGATTGAATATTATTATCAGCTCTTAGCTCACTTGCCATTATTAAATTATGACTGATCACATTTACGTCTTGCATACATTGATGCACGCCATTTCCTATCTATTTACGCTATAAATTGTAGGAACAATCGAAAGAATTCGCCAAATATGTCCTTTATAGGTTTTCTAAAGAGACAGAAAGGAAAGCCTTAACAAAATTGTTCGTGAATGTTATTATTGTAAACCGCATATGCAATAAGTTAATTCCAACGTTTTCAATATGGTTTCGTGTATATTTTTTGTATTTTCGGCGCTTCAATCATGTTGAATGTTAAGAAAGATTATATATCAGCTAATAAATATTATTTAAACCTTGATTTATACCATTTTATCATTTTAAATTTATTATCATATTAAAATTATAATTATTTTTTAAATATTATTGTAATTTCTAGGTGTGGGATCGCCATCTCAATAAGGTTTTTTACACAGTTGTCCTTGATTCTTACAGCAATGATCCCTGCTGCGATGATCCCTTATTTTGCTTCTGCGCAGTAAATGTAGATTTTATCATCTCCTTTTGACAGTAATAAATTTCTATTTTATGATAAACTTGGAATGAGTGTTTTGTTATGTATACACCACAAATTTTCAGATGTCAACATGCCGTTGCGCTGTTTTAAAGTGTTCTAAAACTTTCAGCATTAAAAATAATGATTATACTAGGTAGTACGTATTATACTAGGTAGTACTTAAGGCTTTAAGACAGATGCCTCTTGCTGGCCACCAGGAGCGCTAGTGTCGCACGAGCTGTCAAATGGACGAATTCTCCTCCCATTAGAGCTTCGCAACTGTTATACTAAACTGTGATGACATCTTAAACTGTGGCTATTACCAGTGGCGTAGCGTCAGGGGACGCTGAGATGCTGAGCATCCCCGTATATAAGAACCTTAAATACTGTATTGATAATCTTACAAGTGGTCTGTTGAGCGAAACACGTTTTGTATTAATTTTAAATTGATTTCCTATGATTGAATTCGGCGGGCTGTTGAAGCTGGCCTCTGATTGCTACAGAGGCCATTTCTGTCAGAAGACGTTTTAAGTAAGCGAAAAAAAGCGTACCGTCCACAGCCCTTCCAGGATACAAAGAATTCCGCCCAATGGACGGAATCCCCCAAAATGTATTTTCTTCCCGCAAGTCGACGCTTGCTTTTCGCCCAATTGGCAGTATTCCGCCCAATATGGCATCCCTGTCTACGTGGCTAAAATAAATGAACTAAGGTCCGATTAAATTAAGAAGGTGATTGACACTTGTGAGTGGAGGGGAGTGACGTTGCCAGGTCGCAAACCACTGAGCACGTGTTACCGGGACACGAAAACAAACACTTCAAAAAATACGTGTAAAAGTGTAAAAAATACGACAAAAGCCTAACCTCAACGCAGCTCATCACAACACAGTACACATTGCGCGCGCAGCACAGGCAGAAACGCGGGCGGCGCGGCGGCAGGGAAGTCGTTGTGCGATGCTCAAATGCTCCCCGTGTTCGGCAGAGGCAACTGAGCGACCTGACACGTCACGTTTTGTCTCTCTGGTTGGCAGCTGCCATGGAAACGGGAGAGGCGTCCTGACGTCACACAGAACTGTCAATCACCTTCTTAATTTAATCGGACCTTATTTCATTCTTTTGAACTAGTTCACTGAAAAGAACGATCTTCTAAGAACAGTTCACATAAATGAACGATTTTGCCCATCCCTAGAGTAAACGCCTGTCTCTTCATACACGGTGGTCACTTTGAGCATTTACTCGACTGTCAGTTTTTTGTCATTTTAAGATAATTATATTTTATTACTTTTTATTAATTATTTTCAATAATTATTAATTTACTATTAGTTACATTTTATTAGTATTTTTAATAATTTTATCGGTCACATGCGTCTTTAGTCCATTTTAACATGCAACCCTACAGGCGTGTACCTATCTGTATGTTAAGCAATTTAACATCCTTAGCATCGGGTTTTAACATCTTTGGCAACGTGAATAAACAACCATTGATTCATCGCAAGTCAAATGTTTATTAAGAAAGAAACAAGTCGGTGTAGAAACAAATCAGATTCAAATAATTCAGAATAAAAGTAACTCGTATTAGTTTTTGAGATAATTATTGTTCATTGTAACAGGTTTTAATAGTGCAGTTAAAATGTGTTTTAGATAAATTAATTTCATTTTCCTCGCATTCCATCAAATTAAACTCTTCTTCGATAATCATATTAACTGACGATCTGAGGTGTCGCCACTGGAAATCGACGCGCCAACTTCCTCACCGAACGTCATTTCTTTAGTTATCTTTAACTTCAGGAGAATTATTTGTATCCATCTTTTTTCAAACCACGGTATACGAATATTGTTTAAATAGATATATCGCAAGCAATACCCCACAATATCATAGTAACATACCGCAACAGAATTCATATGTTTACTATCGCAGTAATATAAATTTTCGCATAAATCGTGAGATTGACCGATAAAATGCTGAACATACCGCAAAATGTTACAGTGTTATTACTGCCTCGTCCAAATTAAAAATCTCGGCTCCGCTACGCTCCACCTCGATTTTTAACTTTTGGCCTCTGCGGTAATTACTCTCATAACATTTCTAGGTATGTTTATTGTCTGTTACTAAAGTTTTCTTATTTGCTTAATATGCAGATTCCATAATAATAATAATACATTATTATTGTTATAAAATGAAGAGCTAGGCGGTAATATTTCACGATATATCTTTTCGATTTCTCTCTGAGCTGGCTTTACTTAAATAATTATTGTTACGTTGCTGTAAATAAATCGATAACTCCCCTCCACATTAATATTACAGTTTTGTTTCTTCAGCATACTGGGCAGAATTGCTTAAAGTTGTTTTGTTTCCACGCTCATGCCTCAGCCCATCCCACCCCACCCTCTCTGTGCAGCGTGAAAAGATTTCGTCATGAGAGCCGTGTACCTGCCCACCGACACTCTTGAATGGGATCAACAAAGAAACAGGAAACTTGCTGCAGCTTATGACCTGACGGTTGCCTCCTCTGCTGTCCCGACGTGCCAGGCACGGCTGTCTTGAAAGGTGTAAAAGAGACGCGGTTACCAAATTACCAAAACAAGAACAAGTGCTCTCAGACATGAGTTGCAAGATAAACTAAAGACCCTGTATAGTCCCAAAAGTAAATTGAATGACTTCGCGCCGCCGAAGTATGCCGCTGGCCATGCGCACGCAGTGACGGGAAAGGCGGAGGTAGTGGGTTTCTGGACGTTAATTATATCCGCGGTATTGTCTGCATGCTATTCCACAATGCGTCCCTGCTAGTTCGTCTCAGTGGCTCATCGGAATTTCAAGGTGCCGTCTCTCAAGGACCAGCGTTACGCGATAAAATTTTGTGTTCCGCTGAAGAAAACGGGCGCCGAGACAGTTGCCAGCTTATGGCGATAGTACGTCCGAAAATACGGTTTGCCTCTGGCCCGAGATGTTCCGGGAGGGCAGAGAGCGCCGAGGACGAAGACAGCTCTGGACGCACGTCAACGTCACATTCCGATCAAAATATGAAGTCAGGGCAATGTTAAATTCTGATTGACTGCTGCTGAATGCTGGGTGGTGAGTGCAATATCCCTAAAGGTACTGTACCGCCATTGATGGCCGTTGTGATCCCATTGTTACCGAAGATTTGCTCACGCGGAAGATCTGCGCGAAGTTGGTCCCCTTCATCGGCTTTCCGATGAAGACTGCTAGTGCAACAATCTAGCGTAACCTCTCGGACAGTGGCGTATCTACGGTATGGCAGGCATGGCACGTGCCATGGGCGCCACTCACAAGGGGCGCTATTTACAGTATACCCGTGAAAAGAAATAACAACCTTGATTTCAAGCATCCCTAGGGCCGCAAATTCTATGCTTGCCATGGGGCGCCTGAATACCTAGATACGCCTCTGCTCTTGGAGAAGTGTGAAGTGACCCAATTTTTTGGGATGTAATTACGGGTGGCTACTGACTTTTTCTTGGTTTCGAGACTCAAGACGGGACACAAGGGCCACGATATCGGGACTTTCGAAGCAGTCAAAGAAGCGACGAGGTGCTTGAAGGTCCCCGTCGACGCCTTCCCAGGCGAGAATACCGAAGTCCACGCATAACCTTTCACCACGGACAACCCCGTGGCCTTCGGCCTTCACTTAATGATCAAGAGCAGCGGCGTTTGCGTAGTGGTCAATGCTAACAGGAAGGCTGAAAACTATGTGGGGTGTAGGATGAACTTGTCCGTTCGGACAATGCGGCTCGCCCATTGTCGCGATCAAGCGCGCACAGCCCTCTAGCAGCATCTTTTCTCAACTTTCAGTGTTAACCAATTGTTGTGTTGCTTAATATTTGCTACTAGATCGCTCCAAAGCGCCAAAAATTTGTTTCTACAAGCAAAACAGTTAGAACTGAGGGTGCAATAAGCCCAGTCAACTTCGATGCGGACCAACCACCGTTTGCTTTACATCGACCTCTCCCTCTGACTTAACCATTGGCTCATAGCAGCTAAGCACGGTTTTAGATGACTCGAACCGACCCACGTCATGAGTACAGGCCAGGAATGTACAATGCCTTGGTGATCACGGCTAAACCGACATCTGGCATTCAGGAATTAAAAAACTTGCTAATAAGTTTCCTTTAGGATGTCTGTCTATTGAAGAAATAAAAATTACAAATTAGTGCAAAAAGCTGCGTAAACGAGGTGACCAGAAATGCTGTTGCATCTATGTAACAAGGGACACTGGCTATGGCAGCAGAAGGCAGACCCTAGTGCCTTCGCTAGCAGCACAAAATCGCCTTCAGAGCCTCTCCTGGGCTCGTAACCGCCTCGATTGAACCTTAGGTGACTGGAAAACCGTGGCTTGTTCCCGTTTTCAGTCAGATGAGTCCCGGTTTGAGTTGGCCACAGCTGTTGGTACGTTTCCAATGTGGCGCAGAGCCATGCCCCAATTGGCACCATGGAAATTTGGAAGATGAAGATTGCTCCATAACGGTATGGGCTGTTTTTATATGGAATGTATTGGACTGGGTGCTCTGGTTCAACTGAACCGATTGGCTAGAAATGGTTATGTTCCGTTACATGGAGACCATTTGCAGCCATTCATGGACTCCGTATTCCAAAAAAAATGGACTTTTTATGACAATGCGCCATATCACCTGGTTGTTGGCGATTGTTTTAAAGAACATTCTCGAGACCTCGACATCTCAACATAATAGAGAAGTCACTTCGTGCATACATTCTGCACCGGCAACACTTTCGCAATTGTGGATGCTATAGATGCTGCATGGCTCAATATTTCTGGAGTGGGCTTCCTACGACTAGGTGAATCCAAGCCAAGCCAAGTTGCTGCACTTCGCCGTGCGAAAGAAGCTCCGTTGCGATATTAGGAAACATCGACTGACTTGTTACCTCAATATACGTACGTATACGAGATCGTAAAAAGGGTTAACGACATTAAATGTTGATGCATTTATATTCTTTATTTCTTATACGATTATTTAGGAAAAAATTTTGGCTTTTGAGTTACTTAAAAAACCGAGAAGTCGTGATTTTTGCAATTTTTTCTTTAAAAAAATCTTGGCAAAATTCTTGTTGGTAAACCTAATATTCGTGTTCAGCGATCCAAAAAACATAAAGAAACCAAATATCGAAACTACCCCAAAACTTTCTCTTATTTTCTTCCATTTCAGAGGACAACACAGGGGAAAAGAGAGAGGAAGGAAGGTCATAATAAGGCTAATTCATCTCGATGAAATCAAAAGTAATCCATTTCAAACTTGTGTACTTCCTGCATTGGTTGACTTTCATATGGAAAGAAAAGATAATGCTAAATCAAAATATTATCACCAATTATAAAATACTGTAAAATTAATAAATGAGCAGAATTTATTACAATAATTCTTCTAGTTTCTTGGGGGATCATATAATAAAATATAGTACTTTACAAGAAAATGTTTTTTATTCATTACTACAAACAGCTTTTTTAAGGCCCTTGTGAACAGTACTAAGGTGATAATTCAATGTTCTCCGGCCACTCAATTTTTTATTACAAATATGGCACAAAAATTCCTTCCCTTCATGACATGATACATGGTCTTGAAATACAAGTTTATTCCTAAATCTTTTTCCACAGTAGGTACACAGATGGGACATTGGTTCATGTCGTTTTTCATGATCATTTCGACTTTGCCATTTACGGAATGTCTTATCACATTTTCTACACTTTACTGGCTTTTCTCCCGTGTGCCCTCGTTCATGAATCAACCACTTTATTCTTTGGTTAAATATTTTTAAGCAGAACTGGCAGGTCCACTGTTCACACACATGGAGAAAAATACTTTTCTCAGACCACACAACTTTCAGGCATGATGAGCATTTCAATTTTTTCTTCTCAGTCAGATGAACTACCAGGGAAAGCATATCATTAAACTTTTCCTGGCATACAGGACAAACATATATGACACCATTTTCAGAACCTTCAGAATTCACTTCCTGACGAAAATTTTCAATGTGAAATACTGTTTTTATCTTGCCCATTTCATGTTTCCTTTTGTGAGTTTGATAATATATCTCTTGTGTAAACCAACTACCACAAAGTTCACAACAATATTTCTGAGATCGATCTTCTGCACCATGAATTATTTTATGGTGAAGTCGGAGTCCCTTAATACTTTTAAAGAATTTGTGACATTTATCACACAAATATTTTTGAGGAGCAGCAGCATTATGTTTCACATATTTATGCCTCTTCAACTTCTTTCTACAAGGCACTTCGAGACCACACAATTCACAAATTGTTGATAACTGACGACACATTTTAACATGGCTCCGATAATCATTAGAATCAGCAAAAAGATCAGAACAAAAACGACACTTGTGTAAAATGTTTCGATTCATTTGAAAGTTTGAATCAAACTCAAATGAAGATAATTCATCTTCATGTAAAATTCCAGTTTTGCTATTCCCAAGGCGTGAATAGATGTCTTCATTTTCTCTTGCCTCATCTGTAAGAGAATCTGATGGCATCTCAACTGTTAGAGGCTCAGCTCTTAAATCACTTGTTGGAGTCTCTTGTGTATGAGAATTCTTCTCATCTGTTACAGCATTTCTTTTAGTTTCATCTATTACGGCATTTGTTTTAATTGCATCTGTTAAAGCACCTGCAGACATTTTCTCAGTCTGACTTTCAGCAATTTGTGGGACATTACTGCAAGTACAAGTAAACAAAACCATCTCAACTCTTAAAACACCTATTGGAGTATTCGTTTGAGTCTTCTCTGTTGGAGCACCTGAAGGCATTTCCTCAGTCTGAGTTTCAGCATTTTGTTGGGCTTTACTGCAGAAAAACAAAAAAACAAAATCAGTTTCAAAAGAATACACATTAACATGTAAGTTTAATTACATCGTTCTAATGAAAGGAGAAAATTGAATTTCAAACAGCTTCAGTAACCAAAAGAAAAGTCTTTATAAATATTACAATGGAATCAGAAATATTGCAACTTTTTTTATTATTCTTACCTCACACATGGATTATTAACAGTTGTCATCTGAAAAATAACAAAATAAAATGCATTTAAGTTAGATTTATCAAATTAAATACAAGATAACGAAATTACATTTATTTCTTGGTCTAGAGAAAAACGTTTTCCGAATTTAAGCCAATGAAAAAAACTAAGGTTCACGGATGTAATGCAAGGTTTATTTCACATTTTATTATAAAATTAGTAAAGGAATTTAATTTTTGACTATTTAAAAAATTAAGTTTTCATTAACAAAATACACAGAATTTTAATTTTCTATTGCAGTTTAAACATTTCGCCAATAAAATGACGTTACCGGTCCTCCAGTAAATGACTAGACAAAAAATATTAAGAGTTTTGTTTTATTTTATTATTGAGTATGTGTCTTACATATACAAACTTACCGATGCAGCAATTATATTTTAAATTACATTTTATATTTTGTATGTATTATGATGCCCCTCCCGTGTAAGCGACTTTCGTATCGGGCCGCGTGTTTGAAAAGAGAAATAGTTGGAGAAATGCTTGACGAGAGAATTAGATAAATTATTGTTCTGTGGGCTCATGAACTCTGATAAACGGCGTTACCGGCCGGGGCGGTCGCGTCGAGGGACGGTGGCAAGAGGCAGCAAAACACGCTTAGACGAATGCAAGGCGGCCAAGTGTATGGGTCGTCTAGTGGTCGGAGGGTATACGGAGCGACATGGCGCATGAGAGACGAGTGATGGGAGATGTGGGGAAGTAGGGAAAGAACGGAGGGCGGAAGTGGTGCCGATGTTTTGCTGCTTGCTGTATTAGTGAAACCCATAGTAGCAACGGCGTACGCGACACGGTTTCCCCAAGGCTGGATGGTGGAGGAAGGCCGAATGGGATGGGCTCTGGGCCGCGGGCGGCAGACGAGGTCGACAGACGCTTCCAAAAGCGAAGGAAATCGTCAGCCAACGCATCTAAAGATAACTACAAGGCGGATAATTTCATTTTCACGTTCTCACAATTGTTCTAAGGACATAAATGAACTGTCGAAAAGACGACGCATTAAAACAGGGTTGTCCAACTGCGGCCCGCGAAAGGTTTTTAGTTAAAAGTCCCTTACATTCATATCGAGCTAGAACATACGAGTGGTACGCTTAGCACGCGCACCCCTTTTGAGTCAACACCCTCTTAATGTCAAAATACGTTGACATTTATATTTGAGAATTTTTTTCTAGTAAATTCGGAAATTCAAAATTCTCCTAATGTGTTTCACTGCGTTTTGCATGCTACGTCCTGATATCACCCACGCTTCCATTCCCCCTGCTCCGTTTCAGAGCAGCCGGGCAAAGTGCTGGAATTACCAAAACAGGAAAGTCGGGTACGGATCGCCCGAGTAACGAAAATATGGCCCGCAACCAGATTAAAGGTCTTAGTTGTGGCCCTCGAGGTCTTGCCAGTTGGACACCCCTGCATTAAAACATTAAACGAGATTAGAAAGAGTTCAGTGACGAATCGGAAATTCAAGCTCATGTTAGGACGCAAAAAACCGTCATTTTTCTCAATGAAGTTTTGTCCTGCATTCACGATGGTGGAAAACTTTAGTGATCAAAGCATTTCATAATTACTGTCATGAATATTTTGTAGGAAGCATCGTATGATATTGTGTATTGAACATCTCTATTAATGTATTTGAAACAATTAATTTCCTTGGGTAAATTGAAGTTGGTTCCCTGATCATCAGTTAGAATGATTTTTTAGTATTTCATGTGTGTCTTGGTTGTTGTTGTAACTTCATTCTAGCTATACTTGGTTTCACCTCCTACCAAATAGCAGTGGGACTCGTGCTCAGGTGCACAACCCCCAGATAATAGAATAAGATCTCATAATATCTTAAGAATATACATTTTCCTTTTAATGAATTCAATATTCAAGATATTGCAGCAATATCGATGTATATGAAATCATTTTGAAACCAAAGAGCGTCCAACTGACGCTCTCTCCAGCGCCTGGTGCCTTGCCACGAATTGCACCACACTCTTGTATCTTGCCTGTGTTACTGGGTTTACTGCATTTACTCTTTGGCCCTTCGTTTTACTACGGCGAGCATGGTCCCCTCGGTCTGGCAACCAGTGGGGTAGGTTGAGGGGGGGGGGGGGGAGATGAGCACTGTCGAGCACTGCGTGGCGACCGAGAGTGCATCAGGGGAATCCCAATATTCGGTCATCGACTGACTCGCCGCAACGTCATTTTATGAATTTCGGGTGTTATTGAAAGTACACAAGTTCAGTCAATTATTGACGGCATTTAACGCATTACTTATGATGTTTAGAGAATTTGTTTTCATTTGATATTAGATTTATTGATTTAAAATGTACCCTTGATGAATTCTTTGTTGGCCGTTCTGGAAGGTAGTCCCTTTCTCGGTAGATGATATTTCGCTTGTAGAAGCGTGCAGATGTACATAAAGAGTGCTGGTGGGAGGAGAGAGAGAAAAAGAGAGAGAGAGTGCGTGTGCATAAAATAATTTTATTTGTGTGAAACGTGTCAAAGCAATAGAGCTAAAGCCGAACTTATGTGCAGAGTGGAAATAAAAGCAAGATCCACGTGCGGAGGTATGTACCTGAAAGGACACAACGCATTAAATTATATACGTAATGTTTTTATTTAGACTTTTATTTAACTTAGTTTTAATTAATTTGAATTTCTTACATTTTTATTATACTTTTGTATTTTGTATTTTGAATTTTGGAAATTGCATTTCCATTATTCGATGGAGGTACAACCTCCAGTTTGTTGGGGCACCAGCCGCCACTGAGAAATAGGTGAAAAGGAATATTCCGCAAATAAGTTTTTGAATTGGTTTTAAGAGTCAGTATTGACTTGAGATTTGATTCAATGTTATGTAAAAAAATCGAAAATTCATTTATCTGTACAGTGAAACAAAAGGCAATGTTGGAAGTTTTTTTTTGTTGTTATTAATTTTAAGGAAGTCAAATAATGCACTCAGAGATAGATGAAAAAAAGCGTGAACCTAAGAAATAAACTATTTTCATGTGACTTTATGGCGAATTCTGTGGCAAGATATTGAAGGTCTTCATTTATTTTTGTTAGGTAGTGTAGAAACTTGCTAAAAGAAATTGTTAATCAAATTGGATTGTTTCATGTAAAGTGCATGGGAGCTTTTGTAGCGATACATCTAGTGACGTGAGAATTATGTATTATAAAGTAATTTTTGGAAATACTTTGAAAATATATTGACACTCACATGAGATTCTTTACCAAAAGTCTTCAAAAGGACTGCATCAGCAGCAACACAAGTTGTATACAATTCATGCCACTGATTCAAAACAGTCAAACAATTGGAACAGATACAAAATGGCAATGAATCGTCCAATTTCACCTGAAACAAAGAAAAAAGATGTAAATATAAAATTTGGAAAATATTCTAACTACAGTTAAGGCAGTCTTGTTCATGGAAGAGTGTTCTTGTAATAACCAATCATTTGATACATTTAAACTAATCATTTTAATTCAGGCCCGTGCATTAACATGGGCCCGAAGAACCTGCAACCAAGGCAATATTCAAGAGCTCCAATAATGCTTGAAAATTATTTAATACTAAGTGTTTCAAAAAATAAAATAAAAAGCATATAAAAAGTGATGTATGATTAATCTGAGAGAGGTGGCGCGGGGTCTCTTGTGACCCCACGTATCTTTGCTTAACTGCAGTTGCCTAATTTTGCAAGTCAGAAGCTTTACATTTCACATACCTTTCACCACATTCTTTAGCTTTTGTTTGAAAGATATAAGCACTTCGCGACAGCGCAACGGGTTCCTTGAAGAGTGATAACAGTCGACCTATCGTGCAAAATTATCTGTCTGACCCCGCGCACCACTTTCTTCGGCAGTGCGAAGAGCTTGCAACAGTGCTTCAGTCATGCAGATACATTGATAGAATGTGTCAGCGTGAAGTGTATTGTTTATTTATTTGACATTATGAATAATTGAAGGAAAACTAAGCTTTTGTGCTAAATGCAGAAAACAAAGTTTGTAAAGATCATTGCGATGTTTTGTGTAAACAATGTAGTTCAGTGAGAAGGGTAATTAATTATTGACTTGCAACATGTTCCTTTCCAAAGTTTAGATGCAATAATTCATTTATAAATATTTATGCCACCAATACAAATATCTTAAATTTCGTACTTTTTCTAAGTTGTGCTGTTTGACTTGGAACCATTTTCAATTAATTGTTTACTTATTTTTGTGTAAGAGAATGTTAGAAAATGAAACTTATTGAATTTTCTGATACCTTTGCCATTGAAATATTCAGGAAAATGTAAATGGGGTCACTACATAAAATTAAAGATAAATGATAATTTTGTCTATTTTTTTCAATTCCTCATTTGCATGCTTGTTTATAATAGTGCATTATATTAATAATACCTTATAAATGATTGATCTTTATTACAATAACTAAATTCACACTTATTTGTTGCTAAATATAATATTATAAAGAAATAACTTAAAGGGGTCAGAAAGGACCCCGCGCCACCTCTACCGTAACTCTGGTAAGCGCCACCTCTCCAGGGTTAAACTATATGCAAAAAAATTGGCATAACAGACTAATGTGGCATGTAGCATTGGATAATGTTTATAATATGTAATGTTGCTGGTCGATGTGAATGACACTCAGCGATGAGCTTAGTTTTATCAAAATTTGTCTTTAAATTGGGAGAGGAGATTGGTGAAAGAGTAGGAAAACGGGACCCCAAAATTAACTTATGGACCATGAGCTCCCAAAGCTCTTGGGCCCTGACAAATTAAATCTACAATCACATTTAAAATGAGACGACATAAGGAAACGTTTCCTACTCTTTGACAGTTTCGTAAAATGCAGAATTTGTATTGTAATGATCTGGAGGAAACCACAATTTAGGTACAAATTATTTATCAAATATGTTTTGCAATGAGTCCCCTTGATTCATGCATGGCGCGACTCTATCGTCACGCCAGTTTAGGAAACCCAGACGATGCGACGGAGCGCAATTTTCCGTATTTCGATACGCTGCCGTGCGTGTCAGCGCGCGAGCATCCCTGTGCTACCCTCCGGCCCGCCTGCGTAAGAGGGTGCCTCTGGGGCCCAATGCAAACGGCGCCCGACAACCCTTCAGCGTCCTTTGTGTTCGGCGACGATCTAATTGTCGCCGGAACAGTCACATTGAGGAGCTCGGCAGATAATCCCTAAGGATCCAATAAAACCATCAGAAAAGGCTTTGGACAGGGCGCGGCTGTACGCTACATCACGTACACACCATACGTCCTAGGAAAGACAAAGAACAACCAATTAGAGATTGGGAAACCAAGGTTGCTAAGGAGTGGGGTAGCCTCGATCCAACCAGAGACACCCGTTATGCGCATGTCAGAGCTCATGCATTTTGCGAAAAGGATGGGGATTTGGAAGGGAGAGAGCCACGGCGGGGCGAAAGACAAGACACCTGACCAAGATCCTTGCAGACGAACACTTGACATTCATCAGCATGCGACGAGCCCACACCTGCCTGCCTAAATGATCCGACCAGCCATCACTTGCCATCGGAATTATGTCCGGATGATGCACTAACTGGATCGACACCCGAAACACATTTGTGAGGGTGTGCAGTCCGACCGTTTCGCTGCATCAACGCGATGTTTGACGACCTGTGATTCACTACGACTCGCCACTTCGCGGGCGGCAGCGGATGGCTGCCCCTCTAGAGTGGACATTGGACGTCGAGCTTTTCCTGCCGTCTACGGGGCCTTGGCAGTCCTTTTCATGCCGGGACCGACCGGTAACGGACGAATAATCCATTCGAAGTGAGCTAGTGACATCACTGTCACCATTCTGTGTGTTCATTTCCATCCTAATAAATTATCTGTCGTCTCTGTGTATTATTAATATTAGTTGGCAAATAGAATACAATCCTTCGACCCAGAGCGCTCACCCCTGAGATCCTCAAGGCTGAGGACTGCAGATAAGAGCGGCATAAAGACACATAGTCCTAGTTTTAGGTTAAAACCATACTTAGCACAAAATGGTGTTTCCTTGCATTTACACCAATCTTAAACACTTTAGGCATGGCACTAACAGACCTGACCCCTAGACCACATGCACACACATTCACACAAAGTAAAGACTTTATTTTTGATGTCTCGTAGACCCCTAAAGCTGATTTTACCACCAAAATCTCGAACTCGAATCTTTACCATTTCTCCAATACCTTTTCTCTGGTTTACCATACCCGCGAAAATATATATAACGTATTTATATATTTTCTAAAAAACTTCAGTTACTTTATTGTTATTAATATTACTTATATAGATAATTTTACTTTACTGGTCGCGCGCCTTTTCTTGACGTCTGAGCTCCCTAGATTTCAACCCGCACGGCACCGCACGGCACGGCACGGCACGGCACGGCACGGCACGGCACGGCACGATTATCAAAGCTGCCTACCGTTGCTTCCCAATGAATTCAGTTCTCACGTTTTCGCTGTTCCTTGCAGTGCTGTGTATTTTTTATCTACTTTATACCACTTGAAGAAACTGGAAGAACACTGGAAAACAGACAGTGGAAATTGCAGTGGATGACATAATAAATTCAAATGAGAATTCCGGAACTGATTCCAATAGAGATATCCAGAACACGTGACTTTTAGTAGTTCGGAGGGCAGCACCGTCGCCTCTGGTTGGCAAGTGGCAGTAAAAAATTGTTTTTTATGTTTTCAGTTCATTTGGAATCTCTTTTGTGTTTTGACATGAAATTCTTAGAAGTGTAAGTTTTTTTGTAACAGGAACTCTGCGAGTAAGGACGTAAAAAAATATTCACAGAAATGTTGTATCCTCCTTTCCTCAAGGGTTGGGTTCGTTCTTTCACATTTGCAGCCAAATCTTTCGCCAAGGGCTCGTCTTTTTGCCAACCAAAGAATACACTGCTGTAGAATGCAAACCCGTTCTCCACATCACAACACCAGAATATTTTTATGCCATATTTATCAGGTTTATTTCTCATATACGTTCTAAAGGATCACCTCCTTTCGTTTGCCATCAAAGTGCATGCACCTTCGAATGTCTTTGAAAATACGAATATTCATTGTTGCTGTGAAAAACGGATCACTTCTTTTACTCAAAAGCAAATTCGGCTGATTTTAACACGTTGACTGCCACCATTATATTGATTTAACGTATCATAGTGGCCAAAAATGTTTTTGAAGAATTTATATAAAAAAATTTATGGATTATTATTAGAGAACGTTGACGCGATGCGTGCATATTTTGTAAATTATAACATTTTTTAATTCGTGAAGCCACGTCGGTCTCACGCGGCTGTAGGGTAGAGATTTATCGTAGGAGCCATGTGAGACCAACGTGTCACCACATCTAAGAGTCTTATCAAGCCGATCCAGATATGTCTTTCCTCGGTATTATTGCGTCACGAAGCATTCGGAGAAGGTGGTGATAGGTGGGGTGGCTGCAGCCGTCCGGCGATAGTACAGACCAGTTCACATTTCCTTTGTTGTGCGATTGCAATGTCACGTTTTGAGGATGAACAGTTTTGTAAAATGGTGCAGGAAGTTTTATCAGAGGAAGAGAGTGATTTCTCGGACAGTGATTATAATCCAGATTGTTCAGATAGTGATGGTTCAGAAAATTCTTTCGAGCATTCAGTGGAAACAAAAACGAAACGTGTTCCTAAAGAACATTTAAATCTGTGTCAAAATGCAGTGCCATCTACTAGTCGAGACAGTGTCGATGAAACAATAGATTTGGTAATAAATACGTTGTTTGCCGATGAGACACACGAATATAATGAAGAAATCTCAAAATCCGTGAATTCTTCAATATCTTGGGGACCTGTCACCGGAAACAATTTGAAGGTATTTCAATTTGACAGTGGCAACTCTGGAATAACATCAAATCTCTATGAAAATTATTACGACAAGGAGCCCTCTGATTTTTATAAAATTATGATAAATGAGGACATTTTAAACCTGATCGTTGAAGAAACAAATCGTTACGCATCTCAGTGTGTATTGAAAAATAGATACAAAAGGTCCAGGGTAACAGCTTGGCGTAATACAGATCGCGAAGAAATGGAAATTTTTTTAGGTTTACATATTTGGATGGGATTATGCAAATTTCCATCAATTGAAAAATATTGGTCGAAAAATAGCATCTACATGAATACTATTACTTCGAAGATGTCACGCAACAGGTTTCAATTGTTGCTCAAAATGATACATTTCAATGACAATGAAATTGTTTCTGAGGACCGATTGCAGAAAATAAGACCTCTGTTGAACAAAATAATACAAAATTTCCAAAAGATCGTTAATCCAGGTGAAGTGGTTTGCATTGACGAGACTCTTGTACCGTGGAGAGGGCGATTAGGATTTAGGCAATATATTGCAAATAAGAGACATAGATTTGGAATAAAAGTCTTCAAATTATGCCTTGCTGGAGGTTACACGTACAATTTACATGTTTATTGTGGTCAGGAAAAATCAAAGGAAAAGACAGTTCCATCAGGAGTCGTCATGAAACTATGGAAGAATTAGTAGGCATGGGTCGCACGCTTTGTACAGATAATTATTATACATCAGTGTCATTAGCCCATGATCTCCAAAACGTTCAGACACACCTTATTGGAACTTTGAGATCAAATCGGAAGTTCAACCCATCCAATGTGGTGAACAAAAAACTTGACAAGGGTGAAACAATAGCCGAAGAAAGCAACACAGGTGTCTTAGTACTGAAGTGGAAAGACAAGAAAGATGTTTTGGTTCTGAGCACGAAACATAAAGATGAAATTACTACAGTAATTCAGAGAGGCAAAGAAAAAGAAAAACCACAGATCATAGTTGATTACAGTAAGTATAAATCATTTATAGATCTCTCAGATCAAAAGAAGTCTTATTCAAGCTCAATCCCTAGGGGTATAAAATGGTATCGCAAATTGGCTATTGAATTATTAGTAGACACAGCAATTGTGAATGCTTTCATTCTGCACCAAACTGTAGCAAATCAAAAACTACAAATTACAGAATTTAGAGAGCACATTGTCAAAGGATTGTTGAAATTGGAAGATTCTGAAAATGTTTTTACTAGGAGTAAGGAAACACAGCATGTCCTAACAGATGTTGGAAGAAAAGGAAGAAGAAGATGTAACAAGTGTTACAAGGAAATGAAAGAAAAACATGGGAGAGAAATTGCTGCAAGGAAAACACCTCAAACAACTTATAAATGTAAAGAATGTGACAAATATTATTGTCTTGATTGCTTTTTTAAAATTCATAATTGTACAAGAAATTAATCAAATCAAATCAAATTTAGAGAATGAAGGATTTTGAAGAAGGTTTCTGATGAAGATTTGTACTAGGAGTAAGGAAACACAGCATATTCTAAACAGCTGTTGGAAGAAAAGGAAGATGTGAATTGACATTTTAAATAAAGAGATAAAATACAGAATTGATATAAAATAGAATTATAATAGTTACCGATTAGTATATTGTTTTATATCAATTATATTTTATTTATTTTATCAATTTATTTAAAATATTAATTCACTTTCATTCACTAAATTTGATTAATTATTTTCAAGTTAGTAAAAAATTTCCTCTTTCGGGCAATTTTTGTTTATCTTTTTATTTACAATCTTACTAAATCCTGAGGCCGAAGCCAATGAATGTTTTCGGTCCTAGTGGCCGTAGAGATTGTCTGAACAGAAAATCAAAGCATTGCGTGAAGCCACTGCGGCACCATGTGGCTCCTTCCTTCATCGGTTGCATGAGACCGACGTAGCTTCACGCGGCCGCAATGTCTCTTTAATCTGTGAGTCCACGATGTCACCACGTGGCAGTCAACGTGTTAAGGACAGGGTTCGGCTCACTAAAACAACGGCGCATGGTTCACTCGCGCGGACCACGAGAACGGATCACTCAGGGAGCGGGAAGATGCCTTTGTGCTTGCATTGTGCATTGTGCATTGTGGTGCGAATGTGTAATGGATAATTACAATGGTTAAATGCATAAAATGCGTTGCATGCACAATGTTAAATGCATAAAATGCGTTGGTAATTATGCGTTGGACAGACTCAAGGATGTTTTATGTTAACGCAATGGCCGAAGGCCCGAGCCTCGTCCTCCACTTGGACACGAGTTGCGAAGCGTCACGATTCCACACGAAAGTGCGTTGGCCACGTGGCCGTGTGGCCGGGCACACTGTGGCGGCGCCACGAGCGACTCGTTCGGAACCGAATCGTGCGCGTCAATAGGAGCCAAACCCTGTCTTTTTTTTTTTTTTTTTTTTTACATTTGTTGCGTCTATATGCAACGCGCCCCCAAGCCCCTTTCGGGGCGTTGAGCGCTTGGCGCTTTTTTCGGAGTAGTTCTCCATTAGTTTACTGCGCACTACTGGGAGTAATCCTCCATTATGATATATGTCAGTCTCTCGTCAGTTGTCAAGAGGACCGCCAGGTAGCATCTCCGCGTACGCGCCTCTCTCTTGCGCGCCCCCGCGTCACTACCCAGCGGCCAGAATTGGGAAGGAATGAGGATGCGGATAGGTTTTAGGAAATTCCTTGAAATTTACCGCAGATTCCTTCGGTATATAATCAAGATCTTTTCAATACAATTTTTCACACATGTTCACTGAATTGAAATTAAATTTTGAAGGTCGCTACTTCCTGCACAATTCAGAGAACATATTCACACTTGTGGCAGATACAAAACTAAATTCTGTATTGACGATCTGCTAACTCAAAAGAGATAGTGTCGAAAAGTGAAAGTTTAAAGGAATTTCATTGTTATAGTCCATTGTCGATCGTGCGACTTTTTTATAGAAATATTTTCAACGAAGCCACAGAACAAATTGGGGGCCTTTCAGGCCCCTTAAGTGGAAAATGCGACTACCTACAGAAAAAGCTAGATTTCTAAAAACCGATTAGTTTCTGTCTCTTCTCTTTGTAGTATTAGTAACAAAAATGATTGTTTTAAGATGTCAAGAAATATTATTAGCCACAAGCAAAACACAACAGAATTACAGCGATGAGAAGATGTCCAGGGGCCTCCGAGGCCCCTTAAGTGCATCGACGGGTTAATGGAATAAAACGTTTTTTAAAGCTTGCCAAGCAAAATATATTGAAAATACGTTTCATAAAAAAATGTTAACATTAAAATCATTAAGAGATAAATAATATTTTAAGTATGTGACTTGAATATTAAAATTCAAGCATAAAAATTTGAAATGAGCACAGGAAACTTCAAACATTAAAAAAATAAAAAATAATAATAATAATAATAAAAATAAAAAAAATTAAAAAAATAAAAAATAAAAAAAGAGATTAAGAAAGCGCAATAATAATTTATATTTTAAATAACCATATGTTTATTACAATTAATCCATTGAAAAATTAAGTCATCATATTAAATTCTGGGTAATTTAATGTTGAAAGTTCCTCTACTCCGTGAAAAATTACGAAAATTTTTGGGACTGTCTATGAACATTTTGGATTTTTTAAAATGATTATTTAAGTTTAATGTATGTAATATTTCTCTCAATGATAATAATTAACGTAAATTTCTAAAATAAATATTTAAAAAGTGACAGTTTATAAAAATATATGGAAGAAGTCACTTCTTCTCGAATAGCACAGGGGCTCGAAATTCGTTGACACATTTCGTATCCAATGAAAGGTCACGTAGATCCAAATGTTTCGTACATTTCATTAGATTATAAAGCAGCACCTTAGCATCATCGCTATGATCATGATAATATTAACTTTGAACAGTTTTCAAAAAGAAAAGATATCAAATTGACGAGAGTTGATAAAATAGTGCTTTTTTAAACCCAGTTTGTTGACGAAATTCGCAACTAGAAACTAATTAAACCGAAAGAAAACAAATTTCATTGGAAATAGCAAATGCGGTAAGACACGCACCTCGGCAACCACATAATAGCCAAAATCTTACTAATTCTCTAGGATTCCTTTACGCGTATAGCAAAGGTTGCCACCCAGCACTTTCCCGCCAAATGTGACGCCATACTGGACATCTCTATTATTCAGAAGATGACAATTAAGTACACTAATAACCTATCTCATTAATAAGCAATTTAATCATTCACAAATTATTTTCACTTGTGGTTGCTATTAATTCTTTGATTATTAATTCTAATTTATTACTTATAATGTCCTGTTATATCAAAAGAGAAAGAGATGCGAATACTATTTACAATGTTACTGTTGGCAACACACGTCTGATACAATTTAGGCAGTAGCCTCCTCTCCCTGCAACCCACGCTGTGAAACATCAAGAAAAGTCGCGTGACTAGTACTTATAGTGTGATTTTTCTAACTCTGCCTCTCGAGCCCACACGGTATTTCACGTCTTTCTCGGTCCGGCAGTGGCATGATCGCAAGCACTGCTTGGTACGATCGCGATCATGCGATACCTAGCATCGCGACTGAGAAAGTCACGAAATACTGTGATATATTACATTATAAAGATGGGCCTTCAGAGACAGAGTTAGAAAAATCGCAGTATACGCCCTTAGCACAGGCCCTATTTCATACATTTAATTAGAGTATCCTATTATGGTCCGATTAAAATAGGTTGATGATTGACAGTACTGCTTCTGAAACTGTTGCTTCATACAATATACGTGTATAATTTGGTTTCTTTCATAAGTATTTATTTGAAGTGTTTGTTTTCATGTCCCAGGAACACATGATCGGTGGTAACCAACATGTCAAATCGCTCCTTTCCACTAGCAACTGTCAATCACCAACTTCTTTTAAACAGACCATAAGCAGATGTACCAACAAAATAATACCTTGATAGGAAGATACATGTCAATTTTTGATGCTACAGACACGTCCATAGTAGGGTCCAAAGTTGTTTCAAATAAAGGCATTAAAACCGATCCTCTCTGTCCACAAAGGCGACACAACTCCTTTCTCAGATTTTCCAATTTGCGCTGTTTGGCAAGTGGGTCTTCCTGGTTATTGTTGTTTTTGTTAACTTTCTGATAAGTTTTTGTGTGACCTAGAAAACAAAAAATAATTGTAGAAATGAACAAATCAGAAAGTAGTTTCTTTCTTCATAATGGTGAACATTGAAGACCTAGAACATTGAAAATAATTTCAAATTTTCCTAACACAAAAGAGAATAATTAACTGTTATTAAAGGTTTCATTACATTAGCAAACCAAAAAGAACATACACTTTGTCAACAAAATTACATGTTTTTTCATGAGCTGAAACCAAAATTTATCAGTTTTTCTCCTTCACACCTTTCTTGGCAATTCTTTGGATTATGTAGTTCAACAAACAGGACAATAAATGGCCGTGGTACAGAATGGCACTGACTTTCTCGTACGAGTTGGTTTCCTATTTCTTTGACTTGCGAATAGCTTTATGGTTTAGACACAACCCGCTTCCAAGATTGTATCTATTGGCACCTAAATGGACCAGTGATATTGGCAGTTCTTAAGGGTACACACATGTAGGACGCTGGTTTCCGGTGCGGGAAGGCCCGGCGCTGAATGACGTCACTCAGCGGCTGGATTGAACCATATTATCAAATGGTAGCGGACAGTCTATAACAGGTTAATCTCTATTTTGAATATAATTGTCGAAAAGTGCATTCCATAATTCTACTATTCCATGGTTACATATTTTGATTTACTGTTATTGATAAAAACAGTGCATTTTTTTTTAGTTGTCACTGGAAATAATTTTGAAAAATGCATGATCAGCAGTCCGATCTCTACCTCGCATACGCATAGAAGTGAAGTGCTAGGAAGAAACGCTAGATCTACACACTGTCAAAATGGCGTGTTGTGCGTCCATCCTTGCTAAACGAGTTGCGCTGCTTACTAGCAGCGGATGCAGGCGACGGCGTGCCAGTGTTCTACGTGCTTAAACCCAAACGCTTCACTGAGGGTATTCCGAGAGAAGAGTGCCTGTGTGTTCCTTTGAAGTCGCACAGACCTTTCTGAGCTTTGAACATATATGCCCATGGTACTCCTTGGTCCTATCTCATTGATACAGGAGTACGAGCTTATGTATGATTCAGGGTATAAATGCAATAACAAGAATGATTGAATGCTTCCCGCGCCAAGTTCAAATCTTACAACATTAATGCTTAATGCGGGATTCGGAGCCGGTACAGAAAGTCTTTTGAGTGTTTCTGAAAATGAACAATTTTGAATTTATTTCCACAAAAAAATAAATTATCGACAAACTTCATCAAAAAACATCAGAAGCACTTATACTCAAAACGCAATAAATATTTTAAAAAATTACTAATGTAAAAATCATTTAAAATATTTTTTAAAAAATAATTTGAGTATGAGTTCTTTAAATTAAAGAATACATTAAAATGGCATTTAAGTCATGTTATTCTGGGCATTTGGCACTATCCATTTAAAACGTAAAAAGAAGAAAATTGAAGTATTTTTTGAGAGTCTTGTTTCTAAAATGGCGCATTATTCATCACATATTACACTGAAATTACTAATATTTACTAAACAATGTACATTCCAATAATTAAAGAACTAATTGTTCTTTAATTAAGGAACAAATTACATTTGAAGAAAAATCTGTATCTTCAATAATGTAGTTGCACAATGAGTCCAAAAATTCAAATTTTTGCAATTTTCGAAAATTTCGTTAACAGTGAAATTCAGACCTATAAAAATGGCATAAGTGCATTTTACACCATTACTACAAGGTATTTAAAGAAACTAGAGGTGCTACAACAGCACATTCTTTCTTCCAGAATTGGGAATGCTTCCTATGGTATTTGAGTAACTACGAGTGGCAGTCCGTTCACCCGTCACTCATGGTTATACGGCGATTTTTCTACTTCTGCCTCTGAAAGCCTGTCTTCACAATGGAATATGTCGAGGTATTTCATGTCTTTCTCAGTCACGCGGATAGGCAAGCAGTGCTTGCGATCATGCCACAGCTAACGGCAGGACTGAGAAAGATGTGAAATGTCGGCTGATTTTCCATCGTGAATGCAGGGGCTCAATAGGCAGAGCTAGAGAAAAAGAGACCGCTTCGCATGCACCAATCGAAACATGTGATGTGTGATGTAGATAAATAAGAAAAGTATATTAACAATGTAATAAAGAAAGAAAAGTACATAATGGGTGCGCTGGACGGAGTCCAGCATGTGCATAGGCCTACTAGTGCTACGAATGTCTGCGTGAGTGACGAAAAGTTTGCAAAGGAGATAATTTTGATGCTTAACTTCTGAGTACTGGTTTAAAAAAAACATGAGCCCAGAACCAGCAATTTCTCCTAAAAATCATTTTTATGACTTCTGGACGATGCTCAGTTCATCACCAGATGCAGAATGTGGAAGGCTGTGTCCCTGAGGATTTTTGAAGAAATAGAGCAGAGTCTGGAATACCCTTCAAATAGCAATAATCCTCTAACGTCCACATAGCAGTTCTTGATAGCTTTAAGCTTTTGCGCTATTGGACATTGTCATCTTGTGGTCGGTGATTGCAATGGAATTTCGACACTCGACCCAAGGTACCAAGGTACTCTACCTACATGGTTGCACCTACACACACGGCAGTTTTTGAAGAACTTCAACAACTTTGTGTGATGCGTGAGTGAAGGAATGCACAATCCTCAAGCATACATGTGGCACTTCTCATACATTTTTTATTTTCACTCATCATTATCATGTACAGAGTTGAATCGTTTACTTTACTGGATACGATGCCATATGTGAATTTGTGGTAAATGTTGGGGATAAATCTGAAAATAAAGAAAAATCCCAGTTCTTCCAGGTACTTTCAAATTCTCAGTTTTTTCCTGTTTAGCAAGGATTTCAGGTTCACTGGCCACCCTGATGTTGAATCCAACGTAATTTCAATAGCTTTTTGATTCTTATTGTGCCACAGCCCAAAATCACAAAATTGCCAAAAAGTATCAACTTTTGGCACCATGGGATTAGGTGAACTCGTCATGTAAGAAGGAATATTTACGTGTGTTTTGTGTTAGTGAATGAATTAGTTCCATGAAAACTTCTTTAAACAACAATTTTTCTAGTAACTATTCCATTTGATTATGGAAGAAATCTACATTTCTACAGGACAATCAGTAGTTGCCTTTTTCAGAATATTGGAGATGCACATTTGTTGCATGCATCACATTTAATGTCTAAACTCTAAAACAGTGATAACAAAATAATGAGAAGTAGTGAAGAGAATATTACAGATAGTGTAGAAGTATATATTATAGATATTATAGAAGTAGTGAAGATAATAATTATTTGGTCAAAAAGTAAAAACTGTATATGACATATGGGGGAGGTTGTTGGCAAAGTGCTAATATCAAATAAAGTACTTGTGCGATTTGAATGAAATTAACCTGAAACAGTGGCTATTGATTTGATTCACAAACATTCAAAGTGTCCATATTATATTCAGAATCATTAAGTTGTGAATATTAAAATCTGTAGATACAAAACTTAGGAACATAACATTAAAACTACAAATTAAAAAGAGGAAATAAAAAATAACTATACCTGCAACCTGCAAATTGCTAGGTACTGGAGTAGCAATGTAATCATGATCCATTATTGCCGAATCTGAAAAAATCAAAACAAAAAAACAATACAACAACTCATAAATGAAAACTGTCTGAAAAGTTTCTTGTTATGCAAATTCTGTTTTTGAATGAGAAGTTGTGTTCAAAAAATTCTAATCTCCAATAACCACTGAATTCATAATTGAAATTGATATTGATAATTTGGACCCTCTTCTCTCTTCAAGGACAAGGGGAAACAGGAGGGGTGTGTTAACTTGAATATTAATTAGATTACATCATGGCTGGTGTAATTTTTCCCATCCAACAAACACAACAAAAAAACATTTTTTATCCAAAAAAAAAAAATTGTAAAACATTTTGAACAATGAAATGAGAAGTTAACAATGGTTAAATTTTTTAATTAGTTCAAATAAACAAGATGACGTCAGAGATCGAATGGAGGTTGCCGAGCAAGGCCTGATGGAGACATTGGTGGCAGATAGCATTGGTCGAATTATTAGTGGCGCATAAAATAAGAAAATGGACAAATATTACTAGCAATGGACATACTATCAAAAATTTATAAAGGACAGTATTCGGGAGCAGGCGTCCATCTACCGTGACGAAGCAGGGAAGCTAAATTAATTTTCGGAACTTTGCAATTAAATAGTGAACTGGGACACTGGAGCTGACACAAGGTCTGAAGAAGGAAGATCTTCATGGTGACTTCCATCCGAGAAGGACGGAGAGCACACGGCGATTGGTGGTATAAGAAAATAATAACTATTTCATTACTGCATACAGTTAGTTAATAAGGAGTCATGAGGAAAATGTATGACCTCAATGCCATTATAATATATAATAGTTGATGAATAAATACTAAGGTATTGATTGAACAAAGCTGATTATTTGATAGTTACGTGCAATCTGAATTAGGAGAATTGGAAAGAATTTCCAGAAAACTTGCTGATTCCTATGAATGGTACATCAACCAGCTGCAGTGGCAGGGGTAAGTAAAGTACGTAATCGAACTCGATTGAATTAAATTAATGGGGCAAGCAGGGCAAATGTGAATTAACAATCTATATGAAATTATATAGAGAACTATATTATATTGACAGATCCAATTTCATTGTTAAAAAAAAACACACGCACACACAACAACAAAATAATGTTGCAGTAAAAGTCTTGTAGTAAATTGTTTTGCAACTTTGCTACATGACATGCATTTGATTCTTTATTCCTCAAACAATAATATATACACTATATTTAATACACTTTTCCGGGTGACCGGTGGAAAAAGTATAAAATGCACAAAAGTTAAAAAGGCTAGGCAAGTTTTTACGTTATTTACTGCAATTGTTGCTCCTTTACTTAATTGCCCTTCTTAAGAACAGGTCCATGTTAACGCACAGGCCTGAAGTGCCCAGGCCCCTGATAATTCTTAAAAAATTATTTAATATTAACTTTTTCAAAAAATGAAATAAACCTATAAAAGTGATGTATTATTATACTATATGCAAAAAATTTGCCTAACAGAATGATGTGCCATGCATCATTGGATAATATTTATAATATGGAATGTTGCTGTTTGATGGATGTCATTCAGTGGTGAGAAGTTAAGTTTTTTTAACAAAACTTGTCTTTAAATTAGGGAACGAGGGATTGGTGAAAGTAAGAATAGGGGGCCCCCAAATTAACTTATGCCCAAGGGCCTACAAAGTTGTTAAAAGAGCCCTGCGTAAGAAAAAGTGTGATAATTGTGTACCAGAAAATAGCTAATTTTCTACAGAAAACCTCTTATTGATGGGCCAAGGTAACAATGAAGTGGATAAATCATGTTCCTGTATATAGTCAATTACACCTCTAACACATGGTGTAGCCAGAAACCAAGTTTTGTAGGTCCTTGAAACCGAAAAATCAACTGATAGCAAAACATTTGTTTGTATGCCTATGATCAACGAAAGCACCAAAACCGTTCAGGCAAATTTCTTCAAAATTGATATTCCCCGATTCATGTGAATGATCTCGAGGCTCTTCGAGTTTGCTACATACATATTGGAGCATGAGTTATCCACTTTTTCTACATCAGTGCTAGTTTTTCTGTCGAAATATCGCCGGTTTTTACCACAGCATTACATAACATTCTCTGTGTTACATAGGATATATTTATCCTACGTGTGTGTGTGTGTATATACAGGGTGAGTCACGTAACTTTAGCACCTCCTGTAACTTTTGAACGGTTGAAGATATTGCAATGCAGTTTTCACGGAAGTGAATGAGGGAATGGGGCTAATTGATATGTGTATTGATTTTTCTTTTATCACTTGTATTTTACGAGATATTTGAGGTAACTTTGTTTTTTCAAATGGGACTATACATATTTTTTCAGTCTATCATGACAAGCGTAAAAAGACGAATCCAAAGATATAAATATTGTCATATGTTAGATAAGCATTTTTTGAGTAATTGTGATTTTTTTTGCGACTAGTGTTTAACGGATATTTTCATTGTAACTGTCAACCCCACAAGGTCACGCAGCGCTCCCCCAGCAAACGCGGAAAAGGGAACAGATTTTAGTACTTCAGGATACGAAAAATATTCACAAAACTGTTGCATTTTTTCCTGAACTCTCCTTTCCATCCTGATCCATTTTCAGATATTTTGTGTTTCTTAGGGATTGAAAATACGCACTTGTCTTAAGTAGTATTTATTGAAATAAGATTATTTCTATCCCTAAGTTATTATTATATTCTTATTAACATTGAAATTGTTTGCTCAAAATACGCAATATGTTTTGTACAGTTTTAATTATTTATTCTTATTGTGCTTTGTTTCAAGATCCCATTAATACGTATCTTATGAAACCCCATTAAATGGAGTTGAAGTTATAAACAATTTTATTACGATACAAACTTATGACAAATCCATATTTTCCATCCTTTAATTCCTTTAATCAAAGAAAGTCGAAAATCTGAAAATGCGGAAGGATGGAAAGCACAGTTCAGGAAAAACTGCAATGGTTTTGTGAATATTTGGAATATGTTTCGTATCTTCAGATCTCCCTTCCCTTGCCGGGCGCGCGTTGCTGGTGGAGCGCTGCATGACCTTGTGTGGTGGACTATTCAAAATGTCCGTTAAACCCCAGTCGCAAAAATCTAAATTAATCCAAAAAATGCTTATCTAACATATGACAATACGTACATCATTGGATTCGTCTTTTTACGCTCGTCATAGTGGAGTGAAAAAATATGCATAGTTCCATTTGAAAAAACAAAGTTACCTAAAAAATCTCGTAAAATACAAGTGATAAAATAGAAATTAATGCACGTATCTATTAGCTCCTTCCCCTCATGCACTTCCGTGAAAACTGCTTTGCAATAACTTCAACCGTTCAAAAGTTACAGAAGGTGCTAAAGTTACGTGACTCACCCTGTATATTGTCCGGGGAGAAAACATCGAAACTTCGACAATAGGCTCTTAAGACAATTTTAAGCATATTTTGTCGAATAAACCACATGGATATTTCGAATGGCTGAGCTGCAATAAGCACTCAAAAGTTGGTTTGAAAATATGCTTTCTAGGCAAAAATGAGCATTGTAGAAGCATAGAAACACTCCATAAGTGTTTAAATTGTTTATTATTTACAAAAGAAATTAATAGATTTGTTTAGAAAGGAAAATTAACCAAGAAATATATACAGAGGTGTGTTTTTTTGTTGTTGTTTTTTGTTTGTTTTTTTTCCACACGCACACACACACACATACGGTAGAACTGAATTAATTTTAATTTGACTTTTGGTTTGTTGAAATTATTTTATAAGAAATGAATTTGAACAATAATATTCCTCAATAAAACTCAAAAATACCCAAATAAACCCAAAACCATCCATTGAATATTTATTCTTTTTGAAAAACACTGTTTTATTTCCAGTTTAGATTATAATCTAAAAGCACTGAAAGCCTCATCACTCATTCAGTGTATATGATATACGTTTACACACACGCACGCGCACCCGCACGCGCGCACGCGCGCACGCGCGCACGCGCGCACGCACGCACGCACGCAAATTTCTTGTAAAGTAATATCTTACTCACCAACAAATAATCTGAATTCTTCACTACCCTCATATGTGTCTGCAAAAGGGGAATGCTCCTGAAGGTCTGGTGTATCTTGATCCTTTGGATAAGGTGGATCTGAAAAAAGGGCATCATTAGACCATTGTAAAACAATAACTTTATTATCTTGCAAATGAACTGTTGTCCAGCGGCAAGTTACAAATACAATAATCTTAGAAAATATTTGAAATGTAATAAAACAGTAAAACAAGATTATTATAATAACGGACAATAATATTAATACAGTGAAACCCCTATTTTATGCCATTCTAGGGACTGGTAAAAAAAAGTGTAAAATCGAGAAAAACGTAAAATAGAGGAAATTATTTTTTTGCACAGATTTGTTCTACAACACATAATTCTAAAAATAATAAATCATACATTTAAACTTCAATTGAAAAGAAATGAATAGAAACTAGTGGTGCTAAAATAGCATGTACTTTCTCACCCGAACTTTCACGAAAAAATACTTAAAATACTGAAAAATACTAAAATTGTGCTTGACATTCAATTTTTCTATCTTTTTGGAGCAGATTTCATTAAGGGAAAAACCTGTATGTTCATAATTTTAGTTGTAGGAAAATTTTGAAAATTTCCCAAGGGCGTCATAGTAAAGTACCCCCAAAATTTACAATACCGGTTTCAAATTCAAGGGTCAGCGACATCAGCCAGATCGATAGGGGAAAATAAATACTGGAGAAAATTGGCTGCATTTGGCGTCAATCTATTTTTCGATATCAAGTATCCTCAAAACGTGGATTCTGACTATACCCCACCTGACTATACACCACCTGTTAGAGGATTTTCTCCCTAAATTTAGCCACTGGATTTATCCACTTTTGCGGTGCCAAGTCCAGGCAAGTTTTTCTGCTGAAAACTCACAGCTTTTTTCCCCGCAGCATTACATAACTTTCTACTGCGTAAGCAGTAGCGAGAAAGTAAAAATCAGCAACTGACTTTCACTGGCGACAAACTTAACAAACACTCAAAACGAAACACACGGGCTTAGTCCAGGAAAATTATTCAACTAACCAATTCAGAACATTCACCAAAATATACCTGATTTTTAAATAGCAAAACACGTCATATTTATATGTATCCTCACCATCCTCACCATCATGATAAACTGACATCAACACTGCCGCCTTTCCTTTCAGAACGTCTGACTTAATTCGAAACCTGATGTACAAAAATCTTAAAACCGGGGTTTTAATACACAGTAGGACTTCACAAGTCAGGCGCAAGATCGAGGAAAATGTAAAAACACGAAAACGTCAATTCGAGGAAAATTGTACATTACTTATATGGATCGTTTGCCGGGACCACTCATTAATGACGTAAATTCTGGGAAAACGTAAGATCAGGGAACGTAAAATAGGGGTTTCACTGTAATACAATAATCCATAATACAAGAATACTCCCAGTTTTTATAAATTAAGAATTTTGAAAGAAAATAGTCCATTACAAGTAATACAATAGTTATTTAATTATTTAGGGCATCAAGTAAATGCCCTCGCCCTGAGGGCAACCCCTTAAACCAAGAGCCTCCGGCCCGAGGGGTCTGATGCCGCCCGTGGTGCATACAAAAGCTTACGGCTTACTAGCTCGTTGCTGAATCCAACTAGAATTCGAAACATTTTAAATTTTTTTTTCGGGGGGGGGGGGAGTCTAAATGAAATACGAATTTTCCTCATTTATCAATACGATGTCGCATAAACAGAACAGCATGTGTATCTGGGGACTGATTAGTTCATACAAAATGAAAGAACATTGTGAAGTTCCTGCGTAAACTCTCACAAAAATTAACAAAGCTACGGAAGGTGGTTTCCAGTAAAGTCTCGAGAAATATATGAATATGATTATAGGGTGTTTGAGAGTTATAAGGAAAATAACTCTATGAATTGCGCTGATGAAACAGTACTTTTCGGTTATTTGCATCAATTGCAGAAGCACACATGTCTCTATAAAAAAAATGTATCACAATTACATATTAACGGGAACAAAATTGCAATTTTCATCTGAATTAAACATAATAAGATTTATAAGAAGTTATTTTACTTATTTGAGCATTATTTAATTTATTATTGTGTTCACTTGCATCTTAACTTTAAATAAAATAAATTCATAAAAATTTTAAGTGTGTTGTATTGGTATTAGAACAAGCAACAATGTATCCATAAGGCCCTAGGCCATAGGAATCAGAAAGGTCTGCAATGGTATTAACAATACCATTACGTGTTTTGTTTCAGGTCCATAAATACACAGCAACGAACCAGCAAACCACAAAATAATATACTATAGATACATATACTTTACTTCTGCCAATACTTGAGCTAGTGTACTGGTACAGTATTGCTGAAGAAATTATTTATTTATATTTTAAAATATTGCTTTTAAACAATATCACTACAAAAGAAAATTAGTTATTTAAATTACTTTTAAATTTAGTAAACGAAGATTGTTGAAACAGTGCTGCAGGTAAGCTATTTCAATCTCGTATCGTTCTATTCACAAATGAAAACTTTCCTACATCTGTTCGTTGTTTTTTCTCCTGAATTTTATATTTGTGGTCATTTTTGCCAATGTACAATGCCTTTTCTAGCCTCACTACAGAACACAACACAAGGGGGAGATTGATCCTTGCTACAGAAAGCGAAGTATCGCGAGATTTTGTTTCTGGGCGTTGAGTGAGGAACGGAAACGCGAAATTCTAATTTGCGTTTCATTAACACATGGCTGAAAAGGGAATCTACTTCAGACATGTTTAAAGCAATTAAACAGGCTTTCAGAAGCAAGTTAACGAATCAAGAGAAAGAAAAATCAGTAGTCAAATTTTTATCAATGTATAATTTTGTTTTAAATTAAAAAGCTTCTATGTAAATTAGAATTGATTAAAATAAAAAAATAAAAAAATGTAAATTAGAATTGATTAACTTTATGATTAAAAGGGAACGTTTCATAAACACTGTACTGAAGGAAATTAATGAGAATGAGGGACAGGTGGTAAAACATTACTAGTAAAACACAAGTATTACTAGTTGAATTTGCATTAGGGATTCCATTTCATGAATTATTGAAAAAGGTTTTCTCGGAATATTTTCTGAGGGTAATAGGAACAAAGTTGATTTAAATAAATTTATTTATGTTATTCTTTGCTTTTCATTTTGATTAAATAAATCCTTATTTTACCAGAATTGTGCTATCATTTACTTCACATGTGATCTCTTTCCAAAGCTTCTCCCTACCAAGAGCACTGCACACTTCAGGTTCTACACAAATAAGTTCAAAAAATAAGTACCATCACAATATATATATTTTTTAAATACATGCACGCATACATATATACACACACTATTTCTTGTAAATTAATATCTTCCTCACCAACAAATAATTTGAATTCTTCAATATCCTCTTGTGTGTCTACAATGGGGGAATGCTCCTGTAGGTCTGGTGTATCTTGATCCTTTGGAGAAGGTGGATCTGAACAATAGGGCATACATTAGACCATTATGAAACAATACACCCCACAGAAACAGTATTTTAAAATATTTGGAAAAATAACTTTATGATTCTTCACAGAAAAAACACAGTAAGAAAGATTGAATGCGATGACAATCTACAACGTTTGGCATGCATTACCACGAACAAAGAATTACTTTTACATGTACTTGTTACATTTTGTATCAACATTAAATCTTCATTGGTTAAGTATAATGAAAAAGCTGCAATTGAGTATGTGTTTAATCGAAGATTTCTCACCAGAAATTTGTAAATTAATATCTTCCTCACCACCGAATGGGTTCAATTCATTAATATCCTCATGTGTGTTTGCAAAAGGGGAATGGTGCTGTAGTTCTAGCGGATCTTGATCCTGTGGGTGAAGTGGATCTAAAACTTAAAAAATGGGTATACATTACACCACTGAAAAACAATAAATCCTACAGAAAATAAAATTATATTAAAAAAATTAAAAACATACACAAAAGATATGCCAAATGTACAATACATAGCTTTATGGTTCTTCACAGAAGGAACTCTGAAAATAAGATTGAAACCTCAAGACAACCCACAACATACTGCATACAGTAGCACAAAAAAGTCTTAGAGAATTATGTACTTTCAATTCAATATTAAATCTACATTTTGTAAGTATTTAAAAGTATTTGCTGTAAAAAAGTATGTTCACGTTTAATTGAATATGTAATTCATAACACTCAGTGGCACCTTTAGGAAGGGGGACAGGGGAGAGGGCTCGTGGGGCTTCAGTTCTTTTCAAACACGGAAAAGATACAATCAAAATGTTTTTACTAATTTTGTATTGAAATTGATGTCACTAAGTATCTCAATTGAATATGTAATCAATGAGTACACATCCACATTTTAAAAAGTCTTAGAGATGTGGAGGCTCCACCACCCAGTCCCTTTTCTTCTCCACCTCCACTATCCAGTTTTTTTACAAACTGCAATGTTGCAAACTGACCGCATCTTCACCCAGTCTGATACATAACCACAACAAATGTATATTATTACAAAGGCTTTACGGAAAATAACTGCTTTGAAATAGACACACCAACACTATATAAAAATCGGTGCTGCTTCAGAATGGTACACATTTTCTCAGACTAATTGGTTTTCTAATATCTTACATCCAGGCTATCTTTTCCGAATCACCTCACCCCCCTTTTCTCAGCTGTTACCTACTATGAGCCCAAGAGTAGAATTGAAATATGACTTTAAGAATATTACAGAAAAGTAAAACCTTGTTCTACCTACATCGCAACTTTCAAATATTGTGTGCAATATTGCGCAAAAACTACTCAAATTTTCAAAAAAATATACATGACCTTAATGAAAGAACCCGTTTTGGACAACAAATTTTATTTGAAGGAAAAATCTCTATCTTCAATTTTGTAGTTCTAGGAAGTCGCCGATAAAATTTCAAACTTTTGCAATTTTCGAAAATTCAGTCAACCGTGAAAATGGGACCTTTCCACCTTCATAAATGTATTTTACTCTATTCTTACAAAAAATTTAAAGAAAAAATTTGGAGCCGTTTTTGAGAAAATTTTGAAAATGTCCGGGGGGCTTCATGTAAAGTACCCCCAAATTTTGAAGAAAGTTTATCAAAATCACGGCGCATCGAGTGGATGCAGATCGACCGAGGAATATCCATTATGGAAGAATCGCATGTATGGTTTAGGCGCTAGTGTTGTTCAGGGACGGACGAACGGAAGGACGTTTTGCTTTCAATTGGTTTTTCAGTATGAAGGACCCACAAAACACGGATTTTGGCTACACCACGTGTTAGGGGATTTTTTCCCCTTAATTTAGCAACTGGTTTTATCCACTTCTTCGTTATCAGGGCCCGGCAATTAATTTTTTCTGCCGAAATTTCGCCGTTTTTGCACGCAGCATTACATAACGTTCCCTATACTACATATAGGTAGGTATACGGGAAAGTAAAAATTGCAAAATCGTCCACCAACAGCGATGCCTGTAAAGGATCTTGCAGGATTGACGCTATATTATTTATGGCAATGGCAAACAGAGTGACACTGACCACCGACCCTTGGGGACGCTGTTTTCAAGATGGTGACTGCTAGACAGTTTGTCACCAACGCGAACTCTGAAAGATCTATTCGATAAGAATTTTTGGAGGAATAAGGGGAGCTTACCCATCAATCCCCACGAGTGCAAGGTTGGAAAAAGGCAATTTTTCAAAGTGGTGACGTAGGCCTTTCCTATATCGAATAGTACGGCCACAAGGTGTTGTCTCAGGACGAACGAGATTGAAATTACAGTTGCCAAAGCGAATTAAGAGATGGTCCAGGGTTGACCGGTGTTTCCTGAATCCGCACTAGATTGGTGTGAGCAGGTTCAGTCCAAGGTCCAGACCAAGCGCTAGTTTACCATCTACTCCAGCACTTTGCAAAGGCAGCTGGTGAGAGCGAGAGGTTGACAGCTCGATAGCAACGACCGATCCTTTCAGTCCTTCAAAGCTAGGATAACTATGGCTTCTGGACATAGAGCAGGAATGATGTACTCTTCCCAGATGCGATTATAAAGGTGGAGGAGAAATTGCATCGCCACGTCAGGAAGATGTAGCATTAGGTTACGTATTTCATCAGGACCTGAGGCAGTTCTTTTCGCCAATGCGAGAGTAGAGCGCAATTCTGAAATGGAGAAAGTGATGCTGTAATCGACAGACGCTCTGCACGAAAATTCCAACAGACGGATCTCCATCCCCTCTTTGATCAAAAGAAAGTCACGACCGTAGTTCGACGAACTTGACATGTGTTCATAGTGCGAGGCGAGTTTCTCTACAATCACATCAAGAGAAGTGATCATTTCTCCACTTTTAAAGAGACCTGCACAGTGTTTGGTGAAATGTCCTTTTATCTGGATAATTCTCCTCCATACTATGCGTGGCGGCGTGTGACAATTGAGAGAAGAGACGTACGCTCTCCATTTTTCCTCTCTAAAATTGTTCTACTAGCCTTCATCCTGCATCTTTTATATTCGGGAGGTTATCCACAACTGGATAATGTCTGAGACGTGACAGTGCCTTTTAACGAGCACTGGCCGTTTTGTTCTAGAGCAGTTCACATTCCACCACAGGACGAAAAGTGTCGCGGTTTACCGGTTGAATTCGGAATTGCAAAAGCAGCAGAGTATAGCGCTATTAAAATGTGCAGAAATTTCATCCACATTTCCGAAGGGACCATTTAACAGGTTAACATTACTTTGGAATGTCGACCAAGTCAGGCTGTTGACGATCCATTGAGGGGGAGGCGAGCAAAACCACGGCGAAGTTGATCGATGTGGACAATAGCGGGGAAATGGTCGCTTCCACAGAGATCTTCTAATATTGTCTACCGAATAGCAGTAGCAAGTGAAGAGCTGCAAAGGACTACATCAATAGCCGTGCTCGAATTCGTAGCTACGGCGAAAGTGTTGCTTCCCCAACGTTGAGAATCATGGTGTCGATGACATTTTCCAAAATGGCACCCTTTTGACAAGTACGAGAAGAAACACAAAGAGAGCTGTGGGGGATATGTTACATACAGTGAGTGTGAGGGGCGGGAGATCCACCTTCACACTGTTTGAAGGTCGGTCTGAACAGGGACTTCTACAGAAAGCTGCGAATCATGGACCAAAGTAGTAACTCCACCGTGAGCACGGACACCGTCACCGTCATCAACCCTACAAGGAGTAAAACCGCGAAAGTATAGGGGACGTGTTGGAACAAGATGAATTTTCCGTAAACAAAAAATCGAAGGCTTATAACGGCACAAGAGTTTTAATTTGTCCCGTCGCGTCGGAGAGAAAATCCATTCAGATTTCAGGATAAGAGAGCCGTAGTTTCAAAAGTCGTTAAGGGGACTTCTCCTTTTCCCTCTTCCGCCTCTGCTCCCCGAAGGGGCGAGTGTCCACCCCGGCTGAAATTTCCTACGACGCAGACTCATCCTGACAACTGCTCGACGGGCAGCGAGATCGCTCAGAGCGAGTCTCAGGAGTCGGGGTAGGTGGTCGGACCTTTGACGATGGGCGCTTAATAGTCTGATCTAATGGAGATACCTGACTGGCATCGACATCCACTGAGGTATTTTCTGATGTAGATTTCGAACTGAGTCGGCTGAGCTCTTTAGCAGGTTTCTTATATTTAATAATCATTCTCCCGCATTGCAGGGGTGTGATATCCACAGGGAGGTCCACTGGAGACACCTGACAGGAGAAGTTCACAACTTGGGAGGGATCTCGCACTGTTTGGCAGCTCGCTACTACCTTCGGGGCATTTGCTTTCGCGGCGTTAGAGAAGGACCGAGAAAGATCAACAGGGTTCCTTGCCTGGAACCGACGTTTGGCGTTGAAATCTTCACAGAATGTTCCCCCCAAATACGTAAACCTATCCCTTAGTTCAAAGCACAAAGTAGCACCAGGACTAGTTGGGAAACAAACAGGCCCCTCAACTGCCAGGACACACACATTCCCTCCGAAAAGGGTCGCCATGCATGGCAAACACATGGGTGGACATTCAGCATACAGAGAAGGCCTGTGAAGAAGAAAAAGGAGCGAAAAGAATATGACATGAAATGAAAAATAAGATGAAAAAATGGAGAAAACGCACACTTGAAAAACTCCAGCCCCAGCCCCCGTCAGGATGTTGGCCAACCCTCGACGGGCAGGGCTATTGGTATACTCCGTGCAACTAGAGCAAGTTTTGTTGAAATGAAACTGTTCCCGCGTTGAAGGGTTAAGCTGGAATACATATCCAACAATTTTTTTGGTACATTAATATTTTTGGCAATGGGTACATTTATGAGGCAATGTTTACACCAGTTGATTGATTCGTGTTTCCGGGCGCGTCAACTACTTTGGTCGTTAGTCCCGTAAGTGTAGTCTCGGGAGGTGGCGATGATCTTTTCCCCACTGGATGGCAAAATCAGGCCCCGACCTACCGTCGACCAGGTATCCCCTCAACCAGGTATCTCCCACCAGCGGGGTACCGCCCCAGCCGGGACAAGCTGTAAGCTCCCGACCGGTCACCCGGCATGGGTGGTAGTGTAGTGCATGTTAGTGTGTAAGTGTATGTAAGAGGAGAGGATAGGACAAGGAAGAGGAAGGAAAGATCGCACGCGATCCGCGTACTGCTCCGGCATTCGCCTGGTGTTGATCGGAGAAACCACGGAAAACTACCGATCAGAGCAGCCAGCCGCTAGAATTCTCCTCCAGACAAAGACTGAATTCGATCTAGCTGACAAGCTAGTTTCGAAAATCCTGCCGCCGTTGGGACTCGAACCTAGGACCTCCCGGTCAGAGGGACTGCAGTGACATCAAGTTGGTGCACTGAGCCATCTCTCCCGGTGTTTACACCGGCGATGAGATAAATGATAGTATTACATATAATAATTATTGTATTTATTGTACGTTGATTATAATCTCAAACATGTGTATGTATGTACAGATTTTTGAGAATTGAAAAAATAGCGTTTTTTTCGAAAATCTGTACTCGCTTGGTAATTGTTTGCGAAAAACTGTTTTATACAAAAGTCGCAGGAAACATTATCCTCTTTAAAATTCATTGGGAATATTTTTCTATACGACTTAACGTTAAAGAGCTATACAGAACAAACCGAAACAAGAAAAATTACCTGATTTTCCGGCCTCCCGGAGTTAGCACAGGGTCTGGGATCTCAAAAACTGGGGGTTTTAACTAGTGCCTGGGTGCATACAACATACTTAAAGAAAACGTTTTTATGGCCTTTTCCCAGGTACCGCCCCTCATTTTCAACACCTATGGACTGGACTGTACGAAGTTCTCTGAAATTGGTGGACGCAATTTTAAAGGAAGCAACTACGGTATGTGCAGAGATACTAACGCAAGTAAGTCAAATCATGCAGAGATGAAATGAATATTTAATAGAAGTGTTTAACCTGTCAGATCTTCAAAACATCGAATATATTTATAAAGAGAGTGAAGAAAGAAAAATAGGTGAAGAAAACGAAGTAACTGAACCTTCATATAATGAAATCTGTTACCATATTAATAATCTAAAATTGAACAAGGTAGATGGTTCATACAACATAATCCAAGAATAATTATTTAAATATGGTGGAAGGACCTTAAAAAGAGAGAGATCTACAAGCTAATAACAGGCATATGGCGAACAGAGAAAATGACAGATCAGTGGAGTGATGGAATTATATTCCCTGTTTTCAAGAAAGGAGAACAATATGAGTGCCAAAACTAGACTGATAACCTTGCTAAAGGTTGTATAAAAAATATTTGCTATTTTAGTGAATACCAGGTTGTCATTGATTCTCGAAGGAAAACTAAATAACTGCCAAGCAGGTTTTAGACCAAATAGATCAACAATAGATCACATATTCAAATTGTGCAAAATATATGAAAAAGGTATAGAACATGATATCGAATATGTTCGTGGATTACTCGCAAGTGTTTGACTTGGTTTTAAGACACAAGATATGTAATTGAATGCTAGAGTATGGAGTGCCAACAAAACTACGATCATTAATACGGCTCACATTGATGGGTGCCAAGGTCAGGATAAACCAGCAAACAAATGAAGAGTGGCGGCAAACGGTTACCGTATCGGACTGTTATACCCAAGTTCGCGGGTTCAAACCCGATCGAGGTCATGGGTTTTTAATGGGCGAAAAAATCCTTCGTACGCCTTCCTTCGGAGGGGAAGTAAAGCTGTCCCACGTTAGTAGATTTTCTGCATCAAGCCTAAATGACGCCTCTGAGCAAAATTCAAAATCGGCTGTTTCGTCGCCCATCTTCTTTTTCCGCTAGTTGGTGAAAGGAGCGTAGCGAAATTTGCGTGGTCAGACGGAAGAGCAGGCCTGAGTCTCCCCACGTAAAATACGGCAAGGCAATTCAAAAGAGTTTTATACCAAATTTGTAGTCCGACAGGGAGATCCACTATCAGCGATATTGCTCATCATAGTCGTGGACAAAATATTAACAAAGGTCGATACAAAAGGGAATAGATCAACATGACTGAAACAATGTCTAGCCTATGCAGACAACGTGTTGGTTGCACATACTAAGACGCTTGAGCAATTCTTCCGGAGTTAAGTGAGAACTCAATTCACTACGGGTTAAAAAATAATGTTCAAAAAACAAAGAACATGAGATGTAAGGCCAATGTTACCCAATTAACTCCAATACACATTACCAATACAGCCTATGAAGAAGTGAGCTCTTATAAGTATCTCAGAGCAATTTTTACTTGCAACAATGATGTGGCAATATAACAATAACAATATAATAATAAAAGCAAAAATAGTATCAGGAAACAGAGCATATTTTTTACAATTGCTATTAAAGGGTGCAAAACTAAGACTGCACGAGACCAGTTGTAACTTATGCCACAGAAACATGGACTATAAGAGAAAAGGATGCGCAGCATCTCTTGGAAGACAGATCATGAGACAGGTATTTGGGCCAGTTGAAATGCCCAATGGAGATTGGCAGATTAGGAACAATACCCAATTGGATAGTATACAAAGACATAAAAACATTAAATGAGCCATGAGATAAAGTTGGCATGGTCATCTTAACAGGTTGCCGCACGACAGAATAGTGAACAAAATCTTTGGCTGGAATCCAGTGAGTACCTGGAGAAGAGGACAGCCTAAAAATAGACGGAAAAATGATGTGGTCACGACATCAGGAAAATGAAAATTGGATCAACCACTTACAGAATTAGGAAAAATGGAAAAGGATAGTTGAGCAGGCCAAGAAGTTCATTTCAAGGTAGTAGAGCCTTAGAAGGAAGAAGAAAAAGGAGGTGGAGGAGGAGGAGGAGGAAGGTGGAGGGAGGAGGAGAAGGAGAAGGAAGGAGGAAGAGGGGGAGGAAGAAACAGGAAGACGGAAGAAGAAGAAGGAGAAGAAGAAGAAGAAGAAGAAGAAGAAGAAGGAGGAGGAGGAGAAGAAGAAGAAGGAGGAGGAGGAGGAGGAGGAGAAGAAGAAGGAGAAAAAAAGAAGAACATGGTGTAATGATTTCATCTATGGCATAGAAACCCCGAAATTCCCCATAAACAGTTTTGAAGTAAATGTAAACATTTATTAGACTATAGCAGGAAGCGGCCCAATTATACATGAACTATAGCTAAGCGGCCGGCCTGCACGTAAATCGATAGTGGCAAAACAAAAAAATTACACGCCACGGAAAGTCATATTTGATAATTTTGAAAACGCGAACAGAAATAAAGTCTGACAAAATAGCAAATTAGTCAAGTGATACCAAAAAAAAAAAAAAGTTTTTTTTCTTATTAAAATTGGTCAACGTACGTACGAAAAGAAATTTAGATAATTATTTTGCAAAAGAAAGGAATTCCTGCATAAGTTAAATAGAAGTCAGTTGGTTTTGTTATTTGGATTTGAAGTGTTATTGTAGCAGATGTATTGTTGATGTTGCCAAGCGAATGTGTATATATGAATCTTTGCATTGTTATATTTTACATGTAGTATAGTGATCGGGTAAGGGCTTAACAAAAGCAAAAGAATTCCATGTTTTGAAAAGAAATAAATTAAAGGAGAACGGAATTTTCAAAGTTCTCCCCTTTTCTCACAAAAAGATGTGTTATTATTTGTAATAGAAGCCTGGGTATGCTGCAGTATTACGCGTAGTTTACAGGTAATTCCCGTAGGGGCCAGCCACGACCTACGACCAACAAAATTTTCTGTAACCACGTGATAAATAAATTGTAGTGATTTTTGGCGAGAGGGTAAGGAAAAAGTTTAAAGTAAATTTAGTAGAACTGGTTACATTGGCACCATAACGTGGGGCCGGATGATTGGTGTAGATAAAATAAATATAAAGTGAATTATTAGTAGTAAACGGTTGCAATAGGTAGAATCAACAGTTCCTTGCAAAGACTAAAACATCACACACACATAAATACATCAAAGTGCCAGCCAGAGTTAGTGGCCGACTACCTGACACTTGCTCCTGCTCACAAACTCCCATCTGAATAATATCAACTATTACAGATATCTTATTATTCACAATTCCCAAAATTGCACACTGCAAATAGCCTTTTAAAGCTGTCTATGAAGGTTAATTAAAAATAAAACTACAATCATTAATTTGGATTGTTCAAATGTGTTGTTTACATCCTATTTCTTAACTCATTATGAGACTATTAAAGGTAAATACTTTCACGGGACTAGAGAGTTAAACATTTTTACATCCATTTAGAGTGCCATGAACCAGGATCAGAAAACGATTGATAAAAAGAAACGTATCTTAATTGCAATGTTAACTTTAATTACCTGTTATTTAATGTTAATTTTACATTAATATCTGATAATTAATTTTAGTAAAACCTGTTCCTGATTTACAAAATTCTATCTTAGAAATCTTCAGACAGAGAAAGCATTTATTATACATAAGATGTTAACAGTAGTCACCCATCTTAAAACAATATTTTCCATTTGTGTCCAATATTAACACACACGTAATCTATTTGCCAAAGGCAAAGAATGAAAAATTGTGATGTAATACAAGTAGGAAAAATTTAACAATTTACAACAGTAATGCACTTACCTTGATTTGGAAAAAGATCCTCGAAGACAGTTTCACCTGGAGAAGGGTCTGTATTCAAAGAAAAGGATTAAAAAGAGAAATTTTAAAGCATTCTTACTAATAAATATCCACATTTTGAACAGTAGTCTAAAGCACTTACACCTGCTTGGAGGAACGCTTTTTAAAAATACCCTGAGTGCTGCGTCGGGTAACTCAGGCCGATTATCAGGAAAAAATATGGGAAGAGCATTGCACAACACTCGATTTGTTGCAGATATCATGTGTGGCATAAAATGTTCTATACACACATATCTCCGATCTACCAAAACACGCCAAGGGCAATTTGCTAGAGATTCATCTCCAATTGTCTTCAGCCATCGCATACATCTATAACATATACAAGAACATAATAATCAATCAAAAATAACCACAAAGTACCAAAAAAAAGCACACACTTTTAGAGAAATTTAACAAGAAAACTGGGAGAGGGAAGAGGAGGAATCCACCAAGCGGTTTAAAAGGGCAAAACAAAGAAAGAAGTAAACAGTATGGATGGATGGTATAAATACAGGATAATGGATGGTATAAGTAAAGTAAAAATGAAGTTATTGATTTACTTACATCATGATCTTATGCAATTACAAAGGCTTCTTCAAATGAAATACTAAATAACTTTTACATAACTTGGGAAAATGCAAAAACAATGTCACGATGATAATAATATTCAGTACCTCAAAAAAATATATTATAAATCAAGAAAATCAGGTGGGAAGTCTTACCTTTCAACATCTCGTGGAAACGTAAAGAGTCTTGTGGATTGCGCTCTTTCTGCATTGCTATTCCGACAATTGGGAACCCAACATCGCCTAAGGTTAGGCATGTTATCAAAAACAAGAAAAACTTGACACAAACAAAAACGGCAACACAAGGAAGGATTGACGTTTCAAATCAGTGGCTTTTGGTACATCACAGATCGCTAGTATTCATACTAGAGGGTTATAGTTCCATTCGGTCACTTGTAACAACAAAATATATCTTTCAAATTCCAAACATCCCAGTTGTCGGGAATCTAAGACGTTAGAGTCAGCGTTAGATTTAGATTAAACAACAGAGGGCAGCACATTTATACTTCAGAGATTCAATTTTGTCAATCAGTAGAATACTCTTTGAGATATGCAAGAAGTCTGTATAATTAAGGCTGTTTTACACGTTGCCAGCAACTGGCAAGTGAAGATTGGCGACGTGTAACCGCCTACTTTACAAGTGACTGGCAATACCTACGCCCCAGTACAGAACACCTTTGCCACCACATATATTTGTCTATGCGCGCCAGTCACTGGCTGGTCACACTTCCGTTTATTATTCTTGGCGCATGGGGGCATCAAAATGGAATATCCACGAAGTCTACACGTAGACTTCGTGGGAATATCTCATCGTTTTTCGCGTCGTGCCGCCAGGAGTCACATGACTGCACATGACAGCGACTGTCGAACAGTGCTTGCGATCATGCGATTCCTAGCGGCACGACGAGAACTACGCGAAATACCAAGAGATATTCCATCGTGAAGGCCCCACGCGCCAAGCAATAAAAATCCAAGTGGCCCGCAACAATACACCGAGGCATGTGTTCCCAGAAATGTGCGACGAGAAATGAGAAAAATCGAAAGAGTTCCTCGCTCGAGTCGGTCGGCGAGCGAGTTTTCTCGGGCACATTTCTACTCCACTTGTTATACGACATTATACGCGTTCGCTGCCGCAGGAAAACACCAAACAGTGCATAAAACTGAGTGATGTTATGACATTTGGCAGTAAAAGATGCGATAAACTAGCAGTTTTTTAATTGTTTTCTTGAATTTTCTCTTAAAACGGAAATAAACAAGTAAAAACGTGTATGGAAGATATTTGTGTGAAACCCGCTCGTGAGTAATATAAAATTAAAAATTTTAAGGAAGAAACTTGAAAGGGTATTTTGAAAGACTTACTTTACTGCACGCATATGATTGCGGTAGTATGGAGAAACAGGAAGTGGGAAGATGTGCTGGCATCGGACTGCAGCGTGTGTTTACCACAGGCCAAGGTCGCCGAATTGGTGCACCAGGCTAAGGAGACAATTCTTCAATTCGGTCAAGTTGAAATGTGCCACCAAATTCCTGGTTGGACGAGAACTGTTGGGAACCTCTTAAGACTATATGTACCGACACTAGTTCAATTTGTCGCCACCACGTGGCAGCACCAAATTTAGTGAAATTTACTTTACTGATAACGTCTGAACAAATGGTCCGATGTCTGTAAACGGCATTTGACTCCTGTTTATAATAGAATTTACGCTACGAAGCCCTTTTTCCAAAAACTAGCAGGAAGTCGATTTTAAATTTTTCTCGTACTTCCGGGAACAATTTAAAAAATGTGGGCTTATAGCGCGATGGCGACAAGCTTCAAGATCCAACGCCGTGTCAAACATGCAAATCGGATAAATAGGAGCGTCGGAAAGTCAAATTTCGAAAAACACCCCACCCCACTCCCCCTTCCACGCCGGCGGGGCATCCGCCCCTTGTGTGCCGCGTGGCGCGGCCAAGCCGACGAGCCGGCGTGGCGACGGCCGAACTATCGGGGGCAGCAAGCCAGGCACCCCGTCACTTCGTTGATGCTTCCTTCACTTCGCATCTCAATATATTTTTCCCCCACATATGAAACTAGTGACGCTGTAATAGGGGCAAACGGTCTCGTATCATCTTTAATAGTAGTATAAAACTATTATCTTATTCACATATTCCGTCTTCCTTCTAATACCATCATGAGAAAAAGTAGTTACTTTTAAATTCGATATAATTAATATTTTATTAATGGAATTTCAAATTGTGAACTTTTATTTTACTTTTTCTCTCTTCTCAAACTTCGTACGAAGAGAAAGTTATATCGTGCCCAGGAAAAATCTCAATGCGGGGTTCTAGTAACAAAAAATGTGGATAAATCATGTTGCTGTATAGTAAATTACTTTCTGTAACTCGTGGTGTAGCCAGAATCCATGTTTTGTGGGTCCTTAGTAAAGAAAAATTGATTGACGGAAAAACGTTCGTCCGTTTCTCTGGTGTATGTGAACAACACTAGCGTTTACACTGCGTACAAATTTTTCCGAACTGAAAAAAAAAAGTTGTCGATCTACAGTCAGTCGAAGCTCTGCGATTTTCAAAAACGTGCATTACGTTTTGGAGGTACACGAATCACCCCGGATATTTTCAAAATTTTCACAAATATGGCTCCAAATTTTTTCATTGGCTTAGGTCTGATTTTCACTGATAACCGAAGTTTCGAAAATTGCAAAAGATTGAATTTTTTCAGAGCTATCCTACAACTACAATATTGACGATAGAGATTTTTCCTTCCCAAGAAATCTGTTGTACATAATTAGCCCTTTCATTAACCCTTAACTTGACGCTGTAACAGATGTGTCACATTTTCTTCGGAGGCCCTTAATAATCACTGGGAGACTGGTAGAGCTATCTGTTGACAGTTTTCTATACTCAATAGCCTGATCAACTAATAGATGTCGCTAGGTACCATTCAACACTTCGATCTCGGCTACGATAAGCCTTTGAATTCATACGTTAGCGATTTCCCGCCTTTTGCAGTCAGCGTGCCAATGCTGTGTGTTTATTTGTTATACTTTTTAATTTGGCTGCATTTTATATCTTGAAATTGAGGTAAATAGTTATTTAAAGTATCTCTTAGCAATTTTTAAATTGTTTCAGTAGCTAGAAGATGTATGTACGTATTTTTCGGGCTCTAAACATTTGTAACACATGTGTCACATTGCCAAATGCACTGCAATATATGTGAGAAATCTATTTACATTGTACCACTCATTATTTATATTTGTACATATCTACGTAAGGTCTCTTGATTTTTTTTCAGTGCGAATATGTATATGTCAAGGGCTGAGAAGATAATGTCTCTGCTCCCAAAACCGGGAGCAGATTCTGAAGAAGAGGAAAATTATGATCCGGAAAGGGCTGTTATCAAGAATTTTGAAAGAAAATCATCTCCGGGAGATTATTGATCTGCCTTTTTCAGATAATTTTGAATTAGCTTTACCAAATTTGGAGGAATTTTTGACAATGCCTAGCATTGATGATTTGCCGGACAACCCTCAGATTGAGACGCTTCCTGACGCTTCGGAAAACAGTGAACAAGAAAGAGTGGTTCATGCACCTGTTGTTACGTCGCCAGCTAAAACTCCAAAGCCGAAACAAATAAATGAAAGGGCGAAAATTAAAATATTTAAAAAAAGTTATGAATGGAAGAAGGAGCCGTTTTTATATGATGTGGATATCCCTACGGACATTTTGACTGATTGTATAGATGTGAAGACTCCTTGTGAATATTTTAGTATGTTTTTCTCCAATGAACTTTTTGAAATTATTGTAAATATGTCAAACTTGTACTCTGCTCAAAAAACTGGCAGCTCTGTAAATTTTACTATCAATGATATTAGAGACTTTATTGCTATTGAACTGAAAATGGGTATAATGATTGCATCTGCCTACACAGATTATTGGTCTTCTGACTACCGATATGAGGCAATAGCCTCAATCATGCCTTTGAAAAAATACCAAAGTATTAGAAAATTTCTTCATTTCACGGACAATTCCGCCTGTGACGCAACAGATCGTTATTACAAAGTAAGACAAATTTTAGAGATTGTGAGAAAAAAAAATGCTTGGCAATTGAGGAGGAGAGGGAGCAAAGTATTGACGAAATGATGATTCCATACAAAGGTAAACGGGCAGGTTCTAGAAGACAGTATATCCAGAACAAGCCTAGAAAATGGGGGTTCAAAATGTTTGCTCGATGTGGTGTATCTGGATTTGTGTATGATTTTATTATGTATAGGGGAGAAGATACATTTAGAGGACGAGAACTCAATAGAAGTGAGCCAGCTCTTGGCCTTGGAGGATCGATTGTTGTGTCTCTGTGCAAAACGATCAAAGATAAGCCATGTTCTGCTGTGTACTTCGATAATTTTTTTTGCAGTTTCGAACTCATACAGTATCTGAGAAAAGAATTTGGTGTTCTCTCATTGGGCACAATCCGTTCAGATCGCATCAGAAATTGTCCTTTCAAGAGTGATAAAGATCTGAAGAAGGAGGGAAGGGGATCGTTTGAAGTGTACACGTGCAACAGCGAGAGATTGGCTACAGTCAAATGGTTCGACAATAAGGCTGTGGCATTGGCAAGCTCCTTTGTTGCTGATGAGCCAGTAGGGAAAATAAAGAGATTCAGCAAAGAGGCAAAAGGAAAGGTTGATGTGCCTTGCCCAGCTGTAATAAGGCAGTACAACTCTCACATGGGAGGTGTAGATTTGGCAAACATGCTGATTGCCCTCCACAGAACTGAATTCCGTACACACAGATGGTACATGGCAATTTTCTCGCATGTGTTAGACTTGTGTGTAACCAACGCTTGGATAATTTATAGAAGAGAACATAAATTATCAAAAAGCACCTCCAAACTTATGCTTCTAAAAGCCTTCAGAAATTCAATTGCTAGTAGCCTATTGCTTCTAGATCGGGGAACCCCTAAAAGAAATCGAAGCGTGGATGATTTGCCATCATCACAAAAACAAAGAAAGTATGCATCCAAAGTGATCCATGATGACATTAGGACTGATAGCGTTGGCCATTTGCCATTTTATACATCACGGGGAAGATGTCGCTATTGCCCTGGCGGTACGTCATTCATTGAGTGCATGAAATGCAAGGTCAGACTTTGCCTCAATGAAAAGAGAAACTGCTTTTTTTTCTTTTCATTTAAAATAGTTCTTTTGTATTTTCACTCTTTGGTTTATAATGTATGTGTATTGTTTTGTATTTTTTCTTTTCATTTAATATAGTTGTTTTAAGTGTTTACCCTTTTTTGAATCATAAATTGTACAATTTATGATTCATTGTGATATCAAAATAAATTTGTTTCTGGCCACATCTTTAGTTGATTCATATTATTTCTGTCTTCCTATTTCTACATAAACTTGTCAATGTACCATATCTGTTACGAATTTAGATTTCACCGGATTTGGCAATGTAACATTTATGTTACAAATTCAGATCTCGCAATTGGTAACAGTTGGAAACATCCATATTCTTTCAAAAATCTTATAAAAATTCTAAAGAATCTTAGAGATTATAAAACATTATTATTTTTAAGTTTTTTCAATCTTGCCAAGTTAAGGGTTAAGGTCATGAAATTTTTTTAAAACAATTTTTGTAGACTTGGCGCAATCTTGTGTGCAATATACGCAACTTAAAAAGAAAACAAAGCAAGATTTTTTCAAACCTAGCTCCAATTTTTTTCTTTAAACTTTTGGTAGAGATAGTGCGAAAGTACTTTAAAAGATGACATAAACGTTATTTTGCTCTATTCTTTTGTTTTTGCGAAAATTGCACAAATGAAACTTTTTGAATAGCCTGTTACGTCGTTTGTATTTACAATATCGGCGATTTATTCACATTATTACATTTATGAGCACATGTGCTTTAAATTGTATCATTTAAATTTTTTCGAAAACTCAAGTTTTCTTTGGAAATGAACTCGAAATTTCGCATTTTCAGAAACGCTCAAACGTCATTTTTTTTTAAAAACGGTTCCAATTTTTTTGTTCAGTTTTTGTACGTATAGTGAGAAATGCACTATCTATGGAAACAAAAAAAAATGTTGTTGTATTATTTTGCTGATTTTCTTCAAAATTTACACAAATGTATTTTTTTAAATATTTCGCATGCCTTGTATGCACATTTGCAGCGATTTGTAAACATTATTGCATTTGTGAGTGGAAGAGCTTAAAATAACTTTAAATCAAGTTTTTAAAAAACTCTCAAGATTCCTGTGAAAAAGGGCTTCATATTTTGCATTGACATAGACGCTTAAACACCTTTTTCTTAAAAACGGTTTCAAGTTTATGATTGAAAATTGTCGTAAAGACAAGTTTTCAGTCTTTGTACTTTCTCGCCTTACGAATACTTCGTAAGAAGAGAAAGTTATGTAATCGTGCGGCGGAAAACGGGGAATTTTCGTCAGAAAAACTCTTATAGCAGGGGTCTGATGACAAAAAAGTGGAGAAAACCTGTTGCTAAATTTAGAAAAAAATCCTCTATCTCGTGGTGTAGTCAAAATCCATGATTTGTTGCTTCTTCATACTGCAAAATCGATTGACGGCAAAACGTCCGTCTGTGGTCAACGCTAGCGCCTAAACCGTTCGGCCGATTTTCTTCAAAATTGATATTCCCCGATCGTTTTTACTCGTCTCAAGGCCTCTTAAATTTGAAACCGATATTTTAGTATTTGGGGGTAGTTTACATGAAGCCCTTTTTGAGATTTTCTAAGTTAAAAGAAAATGGCTCCAAATTTTTTGATTATATTTTGTTGTTGAATAGTACGAAGAACGTTGAAGGGAATGACGTAGGTATCATTTTCGTTGATAGACCCAATTTTTCGAAAATTGCAATAAACTGTTTAAAAACTGCGTAAATTGCGATTTAAATTTACAAAAAAAATTCTCAAAAATCGCTCCAATTTTTTACTTTCCCGTATACGTACGTATACACGGAGTGATTACGTAGTATAGGGAAAGTTATGTAATGCTGCGCGAAAAAATGGCAAATTTTCGGCGGAAAAAATTAATTGCCGGGCCGTGAAAACGAATAAGTGGATAAAACCAGTTGCTAAATTAAGAAAAAAAATCCTCTATCTCGTGGTGTGGTCACAATCCATGATTTGTTGCTTCTTTATACTTAAAAATCGATTGACGGCATTCCGCCCGTCTGTCCGTCTGTGGTCAACGCTAGCGCCTAAACCGTTCGGTCGATTTCTTCAAAATTGATATTCCCCAGTCGATCTGATTCTAGTCGAAGCTTTGTGATTTTGAAAAAGATTCTTTAAAATTTGGGGGTACTTTATATGAAGCCCCCCGGGGATTTTCAACATTTTCTCAAAAACGGCTCCAAATTTTTTCTTTAAATTTCTTGTATGAATAGAGGAAAATACACTTTTTAACATGGCATAGGTCCGATTTTCACGTACAGCTCCGAATTTTCGAAAATTGTGGAAGTTTGAATTTTTTTCGGCGTCTTTCTCCAACTACAAAATTGAAGATAGAGATTTTTTCTTCAAATAAAATTTGTTCTGCATATTGAGTTCTTTAATAAAGGTCATGTAAATGTTTTTCACAATTTTGGTAGTTTTCGTGCAATATGTGCAATTTTAAAAAATTACAAAAACAAAATTTTCTCAAAAACGGCTCCAAATTTTTTCTTTAAAACTTTTGGTAGGGATAGTGGTAAATGTACTCTATCAATGACAAAAGCCATTTTGGTCTATGGGTTGGTTTTTTTCAAAATTACCAAAATGTAAATTTTTTTACTTGTCTCTCACGTCGTTAATATTTACATTATCGGCGATTTTTTTACATTATTATATTTACTAGTATATATGCTTTAAATAATGTCAAGTAAAGTTTCTCGAAAACACTACCGTTTTCTGTGAAAAGTAGCTAAAATTTCGGCATTTTCAGAAATGCTCAAACGTCATTTTCTCGTATATGGCTGCAATTTTTTTTCTTGAAACTTTTGTAACGGATAGTGCTAATTACACTCATTAGTATAGTGTCAAGTTTATTTTGAGTTTTTTTTTCGTTTTTTTCAAAAATTATATAAATGTAAATTTTTTGAAAGATCTCTCACATCTTTAATATGCACAATATCCGCAATTTGTAAAGATGATTATATTTGTGAGTGTAAGTGCTTCAAATAACTTCAAATAAAGCATTTTGAAAACTCAAAAATTTTCTGTGAAAATGAGCTTCAAATTTCGCATTTTTAGTAGTGCTAAAACGCCATTTTCTCTTAAACGGAACCTACTTTTTAAAAGAAAATTGCCATTTACGGCTAGGTTTCTGTGTTCTTTTAATATTCTAAAATTAATATTTTCGTCCTACCAATAGGAAACCGAAAAATTAAGAAAATGACAAAAAATGTACTTTTGGCGGTGATAGATGGTAGCTGGCAGGAAAGAGTATGTCGCAATTCCGAATAGCCAGCGAAGACCCAAGGAAAAACTAATACGGGAAAGTCTGTGCCATGCTGTAGCACCACTAGTTATATTTGTAAATGTAAGTGCTTCAAATGAAGCTTTCGTAAACAAAAATTTTCTATAAAAAAGCTCTAAATTTCGTATTTTTAGTAGAGTTTAAACGCCATTTTCTTAAAATATAAATTTTTAAAAGAAAATTGCCATTTAGAGCGAGGTTTTTGTGTTCTTTAATATTCGAAAATTAATATTTCCGTTCTAACATTATGATGCAGACAAATTAAGAAAATGTCAAAAAATGTACTTTGGGCGGGGATAGATGGCACCTGGTTTTCTCCATGTATTTATCTTTTTAATATTTATGAAAAATGCATCTTGCTCTCTAGGTAATGCTTGATTTTTTGAAAATTGTGAGTAGTTTCTCTATAATTTCGTGACAAACATAATAGCCTGCTCCAAATGTACTGCGCTTCAGACAGCCGGATGCGTCGTAAATTAGAATTTGCAATTTTGTATTGTGATGTACAAAAACATGGCATAGTGAAACAGTTGACGGGAAATGCTGGGAGAAGCTTGAAATGTGATGTGTACGCGGTTACTGGGGGGTTGTTATGGTGTCATACAAGCAGGAAGGGCAAAACAGGGCCAATATTTGTTACCAGTTGAGAGTCCGCGGTTGCTAGGGGGGGTTGCTATGGTGTAGGGCAGGTAAATAAAAACAATTTGATACCACGTTAAGAAAGGGAATCAGTGGTCGACGTGTGATATGAACTCATTTGAGGGGATGGGTTATAAGTTGCAAACCAGAAGAGTTCGGAATCAAGGGAAAGTAAAACAATCGGCAAGTAACTTCCACCTACGAAGTGATGGGTAGAACACCACTCTCATCTGCTAGACAGTGAAGGGTGCAGATCTCTCGTGAGTAACGGCGAAAGTCATAGTGAATTATAGGTATTCCACAGTACCGTAGTGGACTCGGGGGCAGTGGTTAAATAGACCTATAGCAAATTCGGAAGAAATTTAAATATTATTTGTCTCATGATCGCCCACACTGCTCCATACAATCGCAGTCACAACTCGTGGCACAACCGAGAATGACGAGAAATACTGTAAGATATTCCATTTTGATGAGACACCCCTGCAAGCTAAGAAAGAAAAAACAAAACATAGTAGGCTTATTTTTAGAACCTGGCAATCAGCCTATTGTTGTTGTTGTTGTTGTTATTATTATTATTGATCCATTTCAAATGTATTACTCGTTCACTTTACATTTGCAGACGGAGCGCTGCGATCTGTTTACATGAGGTCACCGCCGACTGAATGAGAAACGCGCGTCTGCAGTATATACTGACCGTTTAATATGATATAGATGGCGGTGAGTAGCACATAGAACCCCGGCGGGGCAAAAAACATAACCATTAAGCAATAGATAAGTGCAAAGAAGAAATAAAAATATTGTACGTGAATGTTGTGAATAGCGTGTGGTGCGATCTATTTTATTGTATATTATCTTAATCATTTAGGAGCACTACTCCAGCTCACTGTCAGAAAGGCATAATTCGTCAGCTGTGTCCGTAGCGCTTATGCTGCCTTCGGAGACAGCTGATTGGTCAGATGCTGATTGACATCGGGGCCATTCGTGCATTCTCGGTGGTGTGTTCGGGCCTTCTCTTTCAAAACAACATTAGTTCCTAATTCTGCCGTCTGCAAATGTAAAGTGAACGAGTAATATGTACTTCCAGCACAATTTTACTCTCATGGAGAGAGAACATTTAATGAAAATGTCAACTCTCCAATTTGAAAACATTGCAAACTTAATTAATGGACAGAAATTATAACAGTAATTTGTCTAGTATTTTCAAGATCATATAAAAAATATAGTACTCTACAAGAAAATATTTTTTATTCATTACTACAAACAGTCTTTTTAAGGTCTTTGTGATAAACGTTACGGTGCTTCCTCAAAGTTTGCCGGCCATTGAACTTTTTATTACAAATATGGCACAGAAATTCCTTCCCTTCATGACATGATACATGGTCTTCAAATTTGTATTTATTCCTAAAACTCTTTCCACAGTAGGGACACTGGAAAGAAGGTTCATGATGTGATTCATGCATTCTTCGACTCTGCCATGAACGGAATGTCTGATCACATTTTCTACACTTGATTGGCTTTTCTCCTGTGTGCCATCGTTCGTGAACCAACCACTTTATTCTTTGGTTAAATGATTTTGAGCAATATTGGCAAGTCCAGTGTATGCACACATGAAGAAAAAGACTCTTCTCAGAATATACAACTTTGGGGCAAGAGGAACATTTCAATTTCTTCTTCTCCGCCAGATGAACTGCTAGTGTTGACATATCACTAAACTTTTCCTGACATACAGGGCAAACATATATGACACTATTTTCAGAATCTTCAGAGTTCACTTGCTGGCGAAAACGTTCAATTTCAAACACCGTTTTTACCTTGCCCATTTCATGTTTCCTTTTGTGCTTATGATAATAAATCTCTCGTGTAAATAAACCACCACAAAGTTCACAACAATATTTCCCAGAATGATCTTCTGTACCATGAATACTTTGAAGGTGAAATTTGAGTCCAGCAGCAGAAGCAAAGAATTTATAACATTTATCACACAAGTATTTTCGAGGAGAAGCATTATGTTTCTCATATTTATGTCTCTTCAAGTTCTTTCTACAAGGCACCTTGTGACCACACAATTCACAAATTGTTGATAACTGACGACACATTGCAATGTGGCTCTTACGTTCATCAGAATTTCTAAATAGTTCGTAACAGAAACGACATTTATATGAAGTGTTACGATACACATAAAAGCTTTTATCAAACTCTTCTTTAAATAATTTGTCTTCTTGTAAAATTCCAGTTTTGCTCTCCCCACAGTGAGTACAGACATCTTCATTTTCTTTCGTCTCATCTGTAAAAGATTCTGAAGGCATTTCCTCAGTCTGAGTTTCAGCATTTCGTCTGACTTTGCTGCAAATAAATAAAGTAATTTTAGTTTTAAAAGGAAAAACACAACTTCTTTTCATGATTTTGGAAATTTAATTTGATCATCATAATGAAAGAGAATTAAGTTATCAAAAGAAAAAGGTCATAATAAATGGTCATAAAAAGGTCATGAAATGGCACCAAAATAAATGTTGGAAGTCATTTTATCATACCTACCCTGCACATGGATTATTAACACACGTCATCTGAAAAATAAAAAAATAAACTGCATTCAGGGTATTGTTAGATGATTGAAGAACTTACATTTATCAATTAAATACAATATAAATGAAATTCTTTTTATTCTTGCATCTACTTGAGAAGATCATTTCTAGTAATTAAATAGAAATTAGAATTAAAGGACATAAAAATTAATAAAATTAAATATTAAGGGACCTAAGATTTAACTGAAGCTCGAATTGACAATTAATTATAAAATTCGTAATGGAATAGACTTTTTGACTAAAAAATTTAATTTCCATGCACTTACACATGTTTGAATGTCTAAATGTGGGAGAAGCATTATTCACAAATAATTTCAGGATATTCCCAATACTTCAGAAAAGGACTAGATAAAAAATATTTCAAGAAGTAAATATAATAATAATAATAATAATAATAATAATAATAATAATAGGGGAGCAGATTTCTATAATTTTGCACATTTCTAGCTGTTGTTTTAGAGTATAGCTAAGGGAAATTTCTTGACATAGGGTCAAATTATGATACTATATAGATTAATATGTAACAGCTTATTTGAGCATATTTGTTTGATTTTTCCTGTTGATAAATATTTGTGTAATAGGTGCATATTTGCAAAATTAGTTACAATACAGACTCACTTATTAAGTGTCATCTTTTCATAGAATTTATCTGAAGACGTTCATTGATTCAAAAGAGCTTGTCACAGTTTGCTTTTTTGTTTTCTATAGATGATAAAATACTTGTGCAAATGTAGGATATTCCTTGATAACATTTTTTAAACCAGTCAGGAGAAATACAACAAATCATAGAACATACATCATCAAGGTGAATATTTCTTCAATCTCTTGTGAAGTAGCGTAGATTATATTATGTTACCACACAAATATATCTTTTCATTCCAAGCATGCTTCTCCTGAATTTTATCACAAAAGGATATCAGAGGAAATGATATATTGTTAATTTTAATTGCATATTAAGGGCACATTTAAGAATTTTGGGTCATAAATGCATATTTTTAAAAGCATATTTCAAGACTTTTTTTAGGACATAAAAATCCTCTACCTAATAATAAGTATAGATATTAAAAACTATGTGGTGCCTTTTTTTGACAAATTGATTTTTTGAAAGGCAGATCAAGAGGCCTACTATCAACTACACTGACTTATATTTACTGCAAATTACTAAAAGTGTTACAACGAAACAATATGCGCATTTAGAGGCAAAGACCAAGTGGACAGTAAGCAGGTGTCCCTTTACATTCACAACAGCTCATAATATGTCACAGAAAACATCAAATATTTTTACCATGAGGTGTATGTTCTCCATTGTCCATGCAATCATGACTTAGAAAATCCACAATATTTTTTGGCCACTGTACTATAGTGAACTACATAGACTATTTGTTTCAGCTTTTCGTAGCATTTTGCAGCTGAATGGCGAAACTAAGTGGAAATCATTGAAAAATGAATTTACTCCAGGTTTTGCATACAAGTTAATTTCTGAATGTTTCATGATATACTGCACCGATACTCCTTCATCATAAATTAATATTTTGATATGTATCATACTTCCGTAAATGTCACTGCAAAGAATCGTGTTTTGAACAAATTAACTATTCCATTCAGCTAACTTTTGAGCCTTGCGCAGTCGGTGCCACTACTCAACTCGCAACTGAGGGCACATCTGATTTCCTTATTCTTTGTTAGGCTGTGTTCAACATGTTTCTAGTGATATAAGACATTTTAGGAAATTTCTAAATTCTAGAGAATACTCGAATGGCTTTTGGAAGCTCTAAGCTATTTTCTTCTATTACAGTGTGACCAATGGGTGCCTGTTTCATCTCAACTGCTGGCCTGCCTGAGCCCACACCAGTGAAGAGAATTGAAGGAACCCCTCATTATTTCCTTTTGAATATCCTCCTCTTTATTTTCAACTCCAGGAGCAGTCTGCTTACGCATGGAAGTGTTAATAAATGGCATAAACCAAGGGTTTGAAATGCAGAAGACAGTTGAAAATGGAAAGGATAATAAATTTTTTAACATAACAGATGGTCTGCTGCTTTAGGTCATTGGGAAACTTAATTGATTCAATTTTCCTTCTCTGGGCTGTGGACTCAGGACATGCACTACATTTTGATTCTGCAAAATGTTAACATTAAAGCACTATGATTCAATTACATGAGAAAAGATAACCTTCCAGGCCAAAACAGTGTGCTACACAATGTTTTTTAGAGCTGTTATAACTGCTAAGACATTGTTAACTTTTTTGTCATAATTGAATCTACCTGTACATCTGTTTATTAGCTAAATACAATAACATTAAGTTACAACAGATAAAAGTACCAAGTATCTTTTCCATTATGAATCATTGTGAAACTAGTGTAGTGATTGATTGAATAGGGTTTAGAGGGCGCTTCGACTGCTGTGGTCATTTGCGCCCATGCCAGAGTATTTGGAGAAAAGAATATTCAGTGTTGCATATGTAACTTACTCACTGTTTAAAAGCATGTACATTGGCTAAAAAGAAGGCTCGCATTCTGCTTCAGGCATACATGTAGAAATGGCAGAAGGAAAATAGAAAAAGGGCGCGTAAAATTTATCTTAAAACGTAAAATTGGCTGTAAAGGGGCCAAACAAAAACATAAAACATTGTTATCTTTCAAATAAAATTATATATTCTGCTTTCTCTCAAAAAACAAAAAAGTTTTGAGAGCGCAGAATCGTCATCCCCGAGCACCACTTGTAGCGAGTTGCCCAGGTCATGTCTTCGTCGACTGCCAACAAATTTCCTACAGTACAGCAGGACGTGTTCCACGGAAAGAACAGTCTTGCACGAGTCACAGATGGGGCGAGTTTCATTTCGAAGAATGAAGCCGTGAGAGAAATGGCAGTGTCCGATACGAAGACGGGTTAAAATCACTTCCTCGCGCCTACAGGACCGTGATGAGGAGCGCCAGGGATACACAGAATTCTTTATTGTACTTAGTTTGAAAGTGCTATTGTGCCACTCTGTTTGCCACGCTCTAAGCACGGATCGTTTCAAGAAAGCCTGAACATCGGACAATGGCACAGAAGGGATGTCGATACGAGTTTTACGAGTCGCTGATTTCGCCGCCTGGTCGGCCAGTTCGTTCCCTCTGATACTCACGTGGCCTGGGACCCAACTAAGTACCAGGTCATAGCGGCGGGACAGAAGACGATGAATCAGGCTTTGAACGGATAAGGTCAGGTAGTCTGACGAAGGACGGGAGACGGCTTGAAGAGAGCTGAGAGAATCGGAACAGATAACTACTCGCCGCAACGTCGCTGATTCAATGTATTTTAGGGCCTCAAAGATTGCAAACATTTCGGCAGTGAAAATACTGCATTTGGAGTGAAGCCGAAATGATTTGCTGGCCCTGATACAGTAAAAAGCACATGCCACCGCGTCGCTGCACGATGAACCATCCGTGTATAAGAATAAATGATCCGGATACGATTCTCTCATATCCAGAAACTGCTTCTGGTAAACCAGAGGACTAGTAGTTTGTTTGGGCAGATGGGAGAGTCTGAAGTCAATACTGGGAAGGAGGAGTTTCCAAGGGGGGATCCGGTCACTTGTGGGTTTCACAGGGGTGGGAAGTTCTACATTTAATTCCCGGAGAAGATTTCGTAATCTAATACCTGGGGGATGGGGTAACGATGTTCGAAGAGTGTACGAGGACTCATACTTTGGGTGGATGATTATACGACGACAAGGGTGGTCAACCAGTCCCGACACTTTAGCCCCATAAGAGGCTAATAAAATATCTCGCCTTCGGCTCAGAGATGGTTCTCCAGCGTCGGCCAAGAGGCATTCGATGCGACTCGTGCGGTAGGCGCCTGTACTAATTCTTATACCGGCGTTGTGAATGGTATTTAATGGCCGGAGGGTTGATGGTGACGCTGACCCATATACAATACATCCATAATCCAAAATAGAGCGGATGAGGGTTCTATACAAACGCAAGAGACACACACGGTCTGCTCCCCAAGAGCTGCCTGTAAGGGTGCGGAGGAGGTTCAGAGGTGAGACACATCGGCTCTTCAGTTTACGTATATGATTTCGCCATGTTAGGCTCTTATCGAAAGTAAGCCCAAGGAAAGTTGCAGAGTCCACAAAAGGTAGAAGATGGCTTCCAAGAAAAAGATCGGGGTGGTTATGAAGATGATAAATCCTGCAGAAGTGCATACAGCTAGTTTTTGATGCGGAGAATTTGAAACCTGTCGCATCACTCCATTGCTGCAATTTGTTGAGGACAAGTTGTAATTGTCTCTCTATCACTTGAATACTCTTGGAAGAGCAGAAAATGGCAAAGTCGTCAACGAAGAGCGATGCTTTCACCGGCTCTCGGATTATCGACGCTATACTATTGATAGCGATGGCAAACAGAGTGACACTCAGAATTGAGCCCTGAGGGACTCCGTTTTCTAAATGGTGGCTGGCGGATAACCTGTCACCAAGGCGAACGCGGAAGTATCTTGAGGAAAGAAAGGCTACTAAAAAAAGGGGGAGCCGGCCCCTAAGACCCCAAGAATGGATGGTGCGAAGAATGCCGTACCTCCAGGTAGTATCATAAGCTTTCTCTATATCAAAGAAAATTGCTACCAGGTGTTGACGTAGCACGAAAGCAGTGGAGATCTGTGTGGTGAGGGTGACAAGGTGGTCCATGGTTGACCTGTTCTTCCTGAAACCACATTGGATGGGGGTAAGTAGGTTTCTCTGCTCCAGGTGCCAGACCAAACGCGTATTCACCATTCGCTCCAGAAGTTTGCATATACAGCTTGTGAGCGAGATTGGACGGTAGGTTGACGGCTTTGTCCTGTCCTTTCCATCTTTAGGAATAGGAATAATAATCGCTTCGCGCCAGGTAATAGGGAAGGTATGTTCCATCCAAATCTTGTTGAAGATACGGAGGAGAAAGATACGTGCCTCTTCCGGCAGGTGTTTTAACATTTGGTTGTGTATTTGGTCTGGTCCTGGAGCAGAATCTTTCCCACGGGTGAGCGCACAGGAAAATTCATCCATGGAGAAAGGGGCGTTATAATCTTCCTCCAGGCAGGTAGAGAAGTCCAATCTGCATTTCTCCATTCTACTCTTCGTTTTCAAGAAGCTAGGGGAGTAGTGTAAGGAACTGGAGGAATTTTCATAATGACAGGCCAATTCCTCAACTACTTTTTCTGGAGAAGTAATAAGATTTCCATTAATAAGAAGTCCTGGGACAGATGATGGGGAAAATCTTCCTCCGATCTGTCGGATCTTTCGCCATACTACTTTAGGCGGGGTATGGCAAGAAAGAGAAGAAATAAAGGCTCTCCAGGAAGCGGTCTTACTTTCCCGTATTACTAATCTGGCTCTGGCCCGCTTTCTTTTGAAATCGATCAGGTTTGATGCGGTGGGGAACCTATTGAGCCTCGCGAGTGCTTGCTTTCGGTCACGCACCGCGGTGGCACAGTCAGCATTCCACCAAGGCACCGGGACGCGTCGTGGCCGACACGTAGACTTCGGGATTGCAATGGTGGCTGCGCGAAGAACGGCGTCTGTGAATTGGGCCACCAAGGTATCGATATTATTTGAGAAGTGGTCTGGCATTATAATTTTCTCGCTGAATGTATCCCAGTCGGCTCGATGGAATAGCCAGCGAGGAGGGTAGATGACGTCTAAATCAGGGACATTAAAGTGGACCAAAATGGGAAAATGGTCACTCCCATGTAGATCATCGAGTACGGTCCACTCTACCATGGTAGATAAGGATGGACTGCAGAGTGCCAGATCGATTGACGAGAAGGTGTTTGACGCCATGGAGTAATGAGTGTGATTCCCGGAGTTCAGAAGAATTAAGTTTTGCTGGTCAATAATATTTTCGAGGATAGAACCTCTCGGGCAGGTCCTCGTGCCACCCCAGAGGGGATTGTGGGCATTAAAATCCCCCGCAATAAAAGAAGGGGCGGGCAACTGAGAAAAAACATCTTCGAGTTCCTCTTGTGACACGACTTGGCCAGGGGGAATGTATATACTACACACCGTAAAAGAGAAGGATGGTAGGTGTACCCGTACGCACACTGTTTGGAGGTCGGTTCGAACGTTGTGTTCCTCCGAGAACAGGGAGTCGCGGATGAGTACCGCAACGCCGCCGTGAGCACGAAGTCCGTCGTCTTGATCAAACCGATAGATGTTAAATCCGCGAAGAGACAGGGGATGAAGAGGGAGAAGATGAGTTTCCTGAAGACAGACTATAAATGGTTTGTGGCGAGAAATTATTAATCTTAATTCTTCTGAGTGAGCACGAAGACCATTTAAGTTCCATGAGAGAGCCATTATGAGAAATTATTTCTTTGGTTGCTTTTTTTTCTTTCTCACCTTCTGAAAGGTTTTAGAGGAACTCTCGTGGGGTTCCTCATCACCAGCAGAGTCATCCTGACTGCTGCTGGATAAGGTCGTCTGTGTCGGGGGGATTTCCCGACTTTTGGCCACGGGTGACCGAGATCTACAAGAGCTGGAGGATCGTCCGATGTGATTCTCGGAAACAGAAAGAGGAGGACGGGATTTGGATGACGTATTTTTCCTGGGAGGCGGTGTCTGCTTAAGATCGATTTCAGTAGAAGTTTCAGTTGAGGTGGTCGATGTCTGGTGGAGTTTCTGGACAGGTTTTTTGTACTTTGTGGGAATTATAATTTTCCCACCTTGGATGCACGCCGAATCTTCGGGGAAGTCGACCGGCGACACCTGACAACTGAAATGTGAGACTACCGCTGGGGTACAGTGAGTTTGACAACTCGCTGTTACCCCCGGGGACTTAGGTTTCACAGCACTGGAAAAGGATCGTGATAGGTCCACTGGATTCCTGGTTTGGAACCTACGCTTCGCCTCAGGGAAGGAAACCTTTTCGGTTACCCTTATTTTTTGGATTTCCCTTTCCCGGAGAAACGTGGGACACTGGTTGTCGTTGGCTGGGTGATCGCCTTCGCAATTCACACAGTGCGGTGGTTTGTCGCAGGGTTGTTGGTCGTGAACTGACGATCCGCACTTCCCGCAAACCGCGTTTACTGACATACATCGCTGCTGAGTATGCCCAAACCTTTGGCACTTGAAGCAGCGCAAAGGGTTCGGCACATACTGCCGCACACGGAGGTTGTAGAAAGCGGTAACGATCCTTTCCGGGAGAGATGGTCGGTCAAAAGTAAGGATCAGGGTAGAAGTAGGGATCACTTTCCCCTGCTCCTTCCTTCCGATCCTGTACACCTGAGTCACGCCATAGGTCTTAAAAAAGTTTAGAAGATCTTCCTCCGTTTCTGAAGCAAAGTCCTCGTGGTTTACCACGCCCTTGCACAGGTTCAAGGTGGGATGGACCGTGACTACTACCTGGAGGCCGGCAATCTGCTTTGTATTTTTAATTTTTCCTATTTGCTCGTCGGTACGTGCTTCAAAAAGAATCGTTCCGTTCCTCTGACGCACGACCGCTTGGAGCTTCCCGTAAGCCTCTTCTATGGCTCGCGCCAGACGGACAGCACTTACAGTTTTAAAAGTTTTACCTTCCTCAGCGCATGACATGAGGAGGAAACGAGGCATCTTGGGTCGATCTTCTTCTCTAGAAAAGAAACTATTTAAGTCAATGGTTCTTTCGGCACATCTCCTCTTCCTTGCGGAAGAGGGCGGGGGGAAAGGTGAAATATCCATATAGATGGAATAGGTTCATCCTCGTGGTCCCCACCCACCACGGAGCCCAACAAGGGGACACTCCATCGGAGTGCCAGGGTTGCCACGAGGATATAGTGGGGGAATAACACGGCGCTGCACCGCCGTGGATTCCCCCGCTCACCCTGGAGTTCAGTACAAGACCTAGTCCGAGCCGATTGATCGGGAGTGGGTTAGCTCCCGACCGCCCGTCTAGAAGAGTCCGGGGCCAAAGCGAGTGTGTTGGAACCTACAGGGAATGTTTCCCAAAATACGTAACCAACGTACCCCTTAGTGCAAGGCGAACAGTAGCACTAGGACTAGATAGGGAAACAAACAGGTCCCTCAACTGCCAGGACACACATTCCCTCCGACACGGGTCGCCATGCACGGCAAACACATGGGTGGGCGTTCAGCATACAGAGAAGGCCAGTGAGGAAGAAAAAGGAGTGAAAAGAACGTACATGACATGAAATGAGAAGCAAGAAGATGAAAAAATGGAGAAAGGAACACTTGAGAGCCTTCTCTGCATCCCCCCGTCAGGACGTGGACCAACCCACCTCGACGGGCTAGTGTAGTGGATTGTAAAAGAATTGTTATTACAAAAATTCAAATGATTACAGAATCAGTCTCAAATTACTTATTCCAAACCTTGAAGGATCTATGAATTATTTTTATATCTACACACAATAAAAATTTCACAATTCTTTAAAAAGAAATGTTTTAGAAATATTTTGTCACTCACTTGAGATTCTTTACCAAAGGTCTTTGAAAGAACTCCATCGGCAGCAACACAAGTTGTATACAACTCATGCCACTGATTCAAAACAGTCAAACAATTGAAACAAATACAAAATGGCAATGAATCGTCCAATTTCACCTAAAACACACAGAAAAGGTGTAAAATAATTTAAAAATTTGGAAAATATTTTGGCTACAGTTAAGGCACTGTTGCTCATACCAAAAGATTTGGAAACATACTGAAACTTTACCTTCTCTTTGATAGTTTTGTGAAACACAATTTGGATATTGAAATAAGGAAGGAAGGTAACAATTTAGGTAATGTTCATGAACAATGTAGCACACTAAGATCTTGATGCATATGGTTATCCCAGACAATAATATCCTACTGTCCCTAAGATAGGTTAAATATAACAGAAGAGTTTCATATATTTGTATTGTAACTTCTGTGGTGAAACAGCATATCAGACTGTTATTCCCCAGTTTTCAGGCTCAAACCCAATCAAAGCGGTGGATTTTCAAGGCGAAAAAAAACCTTCAATTGCCTTCCTTAGGAGGGGAAGTAAAGCCGGGTCCCCCATGTTGTAGATTTATTGCATGCAAAAAAATCCTCAAGCCTAAATGATGTCTCTGAGCAAAATTCACACCGTCAGTTTCACCACTGGAGTGTTACCTCTCTTCTCTGAAAATAGTGAAAGGAGCATACCAAAAATTGTATGGTCAGGCGGAAGAGCAGGCCTCGTGGTCCAAGCTTCACCACGGGAAATAAGGCATGCATGATTGTTTGATTTATTGATTAATTAATAGATTTTTCCTTTCTTGCCTTCTTTTGAAAGTACTTATTAAGTTATGTAATGCTGCGTGAAAAAAACGCGATTTTCGGCAGAAAAACTCTTATTGGCGGGCCCTGGTTACAAAAAGTGGATATATTCGGTTGCTAAATTTAGAAAAAAAAACTCCAAGACATGATGCAGATAGAATCCGTTTTGCGGGTGCTTGATAGAAAAAAATCGAATGACAGCAAAACGTCCGTCTGATCATCCCTCCACCTGTAAACAAAGCTAGGGGTTAAACAGTTCAGCCGATTTTCTCTAAAATTGATATTTCCCCACTTGATCTGGCTGATGTCGCGGCCCCTGGCAATTATATATATATATATATATATATATATATATATATATATCCCTCTCTCCCTCTCTCCCCCTCTCTCCCCTCTCTCTCCCTCTCTCTCCCTCTCTCTCCCTCTCTCTCCCTCTCTCTCCCTCTCTCTCCCTCTCTCTCCCTCCCTCTCCCTCTCTCTCCCTCCCTCTCTCTCTCCCTCCCTCTCCCTCTCCCTCCCCCCCCTCTCTCCCTCTCTCCCTCTCTCTCTCTCTCTCTCTCTCTATATATATATATATATATATATATATATATATATATATATATAGACTATTACGAGATCGTTGGCATCATTCATCTAAGATGGTTATAATCGTGACCCGTTCCGTATTTATATTAAAATTTTGGGCGCCCGGAACAGGTTACATTAATTAAAACCAATACTTCCACAGCTAATTTCAACAAATGTATAAATGTCCGGCTAGCTGGGTCAATGGGTCCCGTTATGGATAATCGCTATCGTTTAGATAGCCGATTACTTGATCTGCCAACTGTACAGTATGGCGAGGAATCTGAAAGGGAATAATTATCTATTTCTAATTACTTAACAATCGTGATTGTCCAAATGAAAATCTTTTCATTTCCAAAAGAAAAATTCAACAATTTATTTAACAATTTTGACAATTGTTCTAGGTCATGACTTAGAACAATAAACCCTAGTTGCAAAACTCAAAATTACTCAAAAAAATGCTTATCTAACATATGACAATATGTATATCATTCGATTTGTCTTTTTACGCTCGTCATGATAGACTGAAAAAATATGTATAGTCCCATTTGAAAAACAAAGTTACCTCAAATATCTCGTAAAATACAAGTGATAAAACAGAAATGAATTCACGAATCAATTAGCCCCATTTCCTCATGCACTTCTGTGAAAACTGCATTGCAATAACTTCAAGCATTCAAAAGTTACAAGAGGTGCTAAAGTTACATGACTGTCTCTCTCTCTCTCTATATATATATATATTGCGCGCGCTCTCTCCTCCCCCCCCACACACACCTCCCATTCACAACCCCCACACACACACACCCACGCACGCGCGCGTGCACACACACACACACGCACACACACACACACACACACACACACACAAAGGCTCAATCATTTTTGATTAAATTTTGTTATGAAGGACACTGAGAGAATGGCGCAAATCTGGCGTTCATTAAAAACTTTGATTTTTTGAAAATTGCAAAATTCCAATTTTTTGGGGACGTCTTCTTACAACTACAATTTTGAAGATTTTTTCTTAATAAAGTTTGTTCATCAAAATCAGGTTTCCAAAAGATTTCAAGTTTAATATTTTGAAAATATGAGCATTTTTGCAAAATTATACATGAAACGTGGGCACTTTTAAAACCATTTTAAACATTTTTCTCAGAAATGGATTCAAATTTTTTCTTTAATTTTAATCCTCATATTTTGTACAGAACTTAAGATAGCAAGGTAACCCAATTTTATTTTCCGTGTTAGCCCTGTACTTTCCCTGAGTTATTATCATGTTTCCTTGTGTTATATGTACCACTGCATTACTTATATAATTGCTGTATTTATTTTATTATAATTATAATTTCATATAAATTGGGCAATTACTAGAGCCTGGATAAATATGTACTAAAAATTAGAAAACTATGTAGATATATACTGTTATAATGTACAGAAATATGTACTAGAAAGTAAGAAATGTATAACACTTCAATTATTATATCAATTCACTTTAATAAAATGCTAATGTTAAAATGCTGATCTGTAGACTTAATATATTCGTAAAGATCAAAATTAAAAGATAATACTACAAATAATTTTGTTATTTACAATGATCTCCATAACAATGAGAAAAAAAAATGTTTCAAATACTTAGAAATGAACTTTTCCTATTATCTGTTCAAGGACCTTCCACCGACTAACACACAAAGCTACTGGTGTATATTTAACTTCGTCCCAACATGTCACTGTTCAATGCTATTCACAGTTTAGGGAATAAAAACAATGCTGGTTGATATTTAATCAATTGACTCTTAGATGGCACAAATTCCGCTTTCTTTAATAATGTTCTTACCCAAGACACTATTGCTAGACTTCTCTGAAAAGATACACCAAACATTGCCTGTGGCAAATTCCCCAGTCTGCATTACCACAAGGTTTAAGCCAATTGCTGTGAATTATTTTCTGCCCTTTTCTTAGCCAAAAGCTGCAGTGCCACATCTTTATTTTCACCTCGCAGAGATACTTTACAATCTAGGGTTTGAGCTCGCGTGTAACAAACGGGGAAAGAAAACTGTCATTGGCGCTTTCTGAGTTGTGTTGGTGCGTGTAATTTTTGGCAAAGGGTATTCACGTCAAGGAAGACCTGTGGAAAATGCGTTGAGGGTGCGAGTTATCGACTGTTAGACATCATTTTATTTATTTATTTAAAGTAATATACAGGCAACAGTACAAACTGAATTTCGTATACAAACTTCCTTTCCGAGCAGTGTTTGTTCTCTGTTATCGTGCTGAAATCTAGACAATGGAAGCTTTGGAGTGCAACAACATGTTGCCCTTTTGTAGAATACAGCGTACTGCAATATCAACATTTTTATGCAATGAAATAGCGCCAAAATAGTAAAAAAAAATTGCATCACAATTGTGGTTTAGGAAGACGAAAAATTTATAATTTTTAAAAGTTTTTGAAATACCAGGCATTTCAACAAACATGAGACATGCAACGAAATATGAATTGCCTGCCTTTGAAACAAAATTTCACAAAAAATACTTGTAATTGAAAAATTGTACATGGCATTAATGTTAGATGTTTCCCGTTATCACATTTCAATAAGAAATAAATGTTTATCTTCATAATTTGTAGTTGTAGGAAGATGCCGAAAAAAACATTTTCTTCAATTTTCAAAAAATCAGTTTTTTTTAAAAAATAAAACAAGACATCCTCCATTCTCTCAAATGTCTTTCAGACTATCCAACAGCAAAATTTAATAAAAAACAATGGTAGCCTTTCAGAGAAAAAAAGGTTTATATAAAATTAAAAATTTCACACAAAATTACGTGGAAATTACTAAAAATTTCAAAAAATTATACATGACCTTATTTCAAAATCTGTCTTTTAGGAACAGATTTCACTATGGGAAAAAATCGCTATCTTTAATATTTTTGTTGTATGAAAATGCAAATAAAATAAATAAATGAAAAAAATAACATAAAATACTGGTTTCAAAACCAAGGGGTTACTAAGTCAGCCAGATCGGACAGACAGATGTATGCCGGCAATCAATTTTTTGGTATGAAAGGCCCACAAAACATGGATTCTGAATATACCATGTGTTTGAGGATTTTTTCTTCTAAATTTAGCAACTGGATTTATCAAAGTTTTCGTTACCAGGACCCTGTATAAGAGCTTTCTGCCGAAAACGCCATTTTTTCGCGCAGCATTTCATAACTTTCTCTCCACTGTTAAAGCGGTGTTTTCATGGGTCCTTGATACCGAAAAATCGATTGACGGCAAAACATTCGTCCATCCGTGAACAACAAGAACAACACTAGCGCCTAAACGATGCGCACAATATGTTCAAAACTGACTAAACCCCAGTCAATCTGGTCTGAGTCAAAGCTCTGCGTTTTTGGAAAACAATCATTAACTTATAGGGGTACTGTTCTTGAAACCGTCGGGACATTTTCAAAATATCTTCAAAAATTGCTCCAAATTTTTCTTCAAGTTTGTTGTAAGAATAGAGTAAAATATATTTACAAAGATAGCATAGGTCCGATTTTCACTATACTCTGAATTTTCGATAATTGCAAAAGTTAGTATTTTTATTCGGCGTCTTCCTACAACTACAAAACAGAAGATAGAGAATTTTTCTTCAAATGAAATTTGTACTCCATAATTAGTTCTTTGGGTAAGGTCAGGTATATTTGTTTGAGAATAGTTTTCGCAATATTGTGTGCAGTATGAGCAATTTTAAAAAATAACAAAAACAAGATTTTCTCAAAAACAGCCCCGAATTTTTTCTTTCAACTTTCGATAGGGATAGTGTTAAATGTACTCTACAAGACGACATAAACGCCATTTTGCTCCATACTTTTTTTTATTAAAAAATTACAAAAACGTAATTTCTTTGACTAGCCTCGCAAATCCTTAATATTTACATTAGCAGCGATTTCTTCACATTACTGCACTTACGAGTACATATGCTTCAAATGAGGTCTTATAAAGTTTGTCCAAAACTCAAAAATTTTAGTTTTCAAGAATAAATTAGCAGTATTTGGAAATAATACACGCTACCGAGTTATGATTTAAATCATTTGATATTATGACAAAATTGATTGAAGCAATGACTTCTTCGCTTGACCTACTACAACCGAACAAAACTAAAAATATTACAAACAATATTTATTAAGCGCATTACTTGCCCCATTATTCCGCATTGATGACCGAAAACTGCTTTTCGATGTTGTGAACCAGTAATAAGATATGATTGTGGCTCACAATTGATGGGTCACCCGGTATAAATAAAAGTTTCTGCCTTCGGAAATATACTTCAGATACATTTAAAATGTACGAAAATTAATCACTAAATAACGAAAGCAAGATTCACAAATGATTTATAAATGCGTAGTTGTCCTAAGTCCATTAAAAGCAAAAAAGAACATGTAACTTTAACTGATAATAACATTGGTAAATTCAAATTTACCATCAATATTCTTTAACTACTCTAAACTTCAATGTCTCCGCTTCAATTTGACGACTAAAAGAAGAAAATCCGAGTATTTGAGAAAATGAATTTTGAAAAAAAAATTGTAATTATTTACTTTGGCCTTAATAAGGCCTTATAAATGCCGTTAGAATTAGGGTTTATCATATCAAACTTTTAGGGTGGGATGTACTCATTAAAAATATAAGGCAAGTTGCAAAGTAAAATCAAATTTGAAGATACTTTACTAGTTTTTTAGATAATACCCCCTAAAACTCATGCAAAATATCACATTTCAAAATTTTCAAAAGGAAGTAAAATTTAATGCCAAAAATACAATATTCAGTGTTGTTTCATCATTCTAAAACAATTTTAAAAGTTTCAGTCGAATTGGAAGATGGTCGGGAAATTTTCACCAATTTGACATGGAATGACCCAGTAACCTGTGATGAGGAACTTTATCGAACGCCTTTGAGAAATCTAAGGAGATTATATCGCTTGGAAGTCCGTTGTTCAGAGCATCAGTCCAATAGCGGAGAGAGAAGGCAGCAGTTTCGTTGTAATTGATCTGCCAGGAACAAAACAATGTTGATTAGGTGGAATGCATTTAGTTGTCTGTGCAAATTCGAGGATGTGGTGGACCAGGATCCTCTCCAGGATCTTACAGGTCCTGTTGTTCAAACTAATTGGTCTGTAGTTGTCTGGATTTAATTTACTTCCTTTCTTGAAAATAGGAATAATGTCCGTAGTTTCCCAGTCAGTTGGTAGTATACCGGAATCTAAAGATTGCCGAAAAATCTCATGTAAGGCTGGAGCAGTTTCAGATGCACATTCTGTATCAGTAGAAGAGGAGGGATACCATCTGGTCTAGCAGCAGAGCTGGAATCAAGAGTTTGGAGCATTTCATAGATGTCGCTGACTTGTAAGTCAATGTCCTCTAAATATTCTTCAGAAGGTGGAGTGTTGAGTGGAAGTGGTCCATATGTTTCTACAGAAAAGGAATTCTGGAATACATTTGCCAAAGTGTCAGCAATGATCTGTGGATCAGATGTAATTTCACCATTTTCTCTGCATAAGGACATTGGAGCAGTTCTAGGAGAGGGTGTTTGACCACGGATGTAAGAGTACAGTTGTTTGCCTTTCTTCGTGCTATATATTTTTGCCTGGCGGAGCGAATTTCTCTCGTGATGTAGTTGCGAAGTGATTTATAGTTGCAAAAGTGATGTTGTGAATAGGTGGTTCTCAATTTGGTCCATAATCTTTTCTTATTGTGTTTCAGCTGTAGTATTCTTTTGTTGATCACTATTCTTGATCCACGGTTTGCCACTTAAGTTGTTTTGCGTTAAAAGAGGGGATAATACTCAATTGATTTTTCGCACGTAAACCTGGATTATGTGAAAAATGTAATTAAACTATGTTAAATCCACTAATTCTATTGCATGTGCTGAACTTTTTATGTCATAATGTATGATATTATCTTTATTGATATATTTCTTGTAGCCGATTGAATGGCTTGCACCACGATGCGAGGGAGACTATCCCAACCCCCTATGCCTTCTACACCAATACTCTCAACCCTTCAGATAAACACACCTATCATAGGGAACGTTCATGCTAGAGATCATGATTGCTGGAAATCTAACCTATCGCTTCTGAGTCGTTGGCAGTTGTTTGAGAATGTTCTTTTGTAATAGTTAACTATGAAAGAACCAGATGGCGTTATCCTCTGCCAAGTTTGCCAGAACGTGCAGAAAGATTGGCACTTCTGAATTTGATCATTACCAGTTATGTGTCGGAAGCGTACATTTTTAACATTTTCTTAATTTTTCGGTTTCCTAATGGTAGAATGGAAATGTTATTTTAAGGATATTCAAGAACAGTACAACCTCATTCTGAATGGCAATTTTCTTTCAAAAATTTGGAGCGGTTTTTACGAAAATGGCATTTAAGCGCTGCTGTAAATAAGAAATTTGAAGCTAGTTTTCGCAGTAAATGTTTACAAAAAACTTCATTTGAAGTAATTTAATGATCATTAACTCACAAATACAATAGTATTTACAAATTCCTAGAAGTGTGTGTATTAATGGTGTGAGACACCCTCAGAATAATTACATTTGTGTTATTTGTGCAAAAACAAAAAATACCCTTAATATGACGTAAAATTAACATTAATGAATTTTCTTTAAAAAATTCGGGGCTGTTTTTGAGAAAATGGCATTTGAACATTTCTTAACATGCAGAATTTTCGGCTAGTTTTCACAGAAAAATTTAGTTTTCGAGAAACTCTGTATGACATTATTTAAAGTTCATGTACACATAAATATAATAATGTGAACAAATCATGACTAATATAAAAAATTAACAATGTGACATACAAGTGAAAGAAATTACATTTTTGTAATTTTTGAAAAAACAAAAGAAAATACCAATATGGTATTTATGCCATCTCATACAGTAGAATTAGCAATAAAATTCTGAAAAGGTCTGGGGGACTGCATGTAAAGTATCCCCAAATTTTAAGGAATGTTTTTCAAAATTCAGGCCGGATCGACATGGCTTTCTTCAATCTGGACAAAATCCTACATGTGGTTTAGGCGCTAGTGTTGTTCACATACACTGGATGGATGGATGTTTTGCTGTTAATTGTTTTCCAGTATCAAGGACCCACAACAAAACAGATTCCATAGGCTATGCAATGTGTTAGAGGATTTTCCCCCCTTAATTTAGTAACTAATTTATTCACTTTTTTGTTATCAATGCCTGGCATTGAATTTTTTCCGGTGAAAATCTGCCATTTTTTTCATGCAGCATTACATAACTTTCCCTATACTACGTCTATTACTCCATGTATAAATATGTATACGGGATAGTAAAAATCCTTTAGTCTTATGATAACAAGGTTTCAAAGCCCAATGGTGGGAAAGGTGAGGAGGAGAAAGGGAGAGGGAGTGTGAAGGAGGGAGGGGGAGAGGGAGGGAGGGGTGAGGGAGGGAGGGAGGGGTGAGGGAGAGAGGAGAGAGAGAGAGAGAGAGAGAGAGAGAGAGAGAGAGAGAGAGAGAGAGAGAGAGGAAAAAGGAAAATAGGAAGAGAGGAAAGAGAAAGAGTCCTCATTATGTGCAACACCCCTGAACCCTTTCACCTACACATGTTCATGGAAGAAACATTTTGTCATCTTGACTTCAACAATTTAAGTTCAGTATTATTATATTTTTATTAACATCATTATTATTTCCTTTACTCAGCCTACTGATAATTCAAGGCATATTACCTAACACAGGTCTTAATTCCAAAAAATGAATAGCAGAATCTTACATATTCAGATGCAACAACAGAATGATATCAATACCTTGATAGGAAGATACATGTCAATTTTTGATGCTGTAGGTAGATCCTTACATGCACTTGAGGCTGTTTCAAATAAAGGCTTTAAAACTGATCCTCTCTGTCCACAAAGGCGACACAACTGCCTTCTCAGATTTTGCAAAGTCTGCTGTTTGGCAAGTACGTCTTCCTGGTCATCACTAAGAAAATTATGGTTTTGACCTAGAAAACAAAAATATATTGCAGAAATGAGCAAATGCGAGTGTAAGCTTCTCTCTTACTGCTCTACTCTGAAACATACTGTACATGGAGGACACAAGATACTAGAAATAATTTCAATTTTCCACAAAAAAGAGAATAATTGACCATCCTCATATGTCAGATAACACCAGCGAACACAAAAACTGCAAATACTGATTCATGAGCTGTAATGGATAAAATACAGCCCAAATAAGTACTGATCTATAATGGATAAAATATAGATCACTACCCATTTTTATCCATTACACATCTTTGGGCAATTCTATGGGTTAGGTAGTTCATCAACAAACAGGACAATTAACAGTCAAAATGTTAAGATCAAAAGTGGGGATAGGGGTGGGGGGATTATTTTGAAATTAATTCAAAGATATCTGAAACACTTCTGAGTACTGTGGCAAAGATTTAATAATACACAAGTAAATGATCCAACAACAGTGGCTTGTCTCTTCTATCAATATTTTTCCAAAATTGCATTTCATCTCAATCAGGGTCTCAACTGAAAAAAATTCAATATCGGTGTCCATTGTAGGTTCTGTATCATCACTACCATTACATTGTTACTATATTAATATAAAACTTCTAAACATAGAATCAATTGATGTCACTGAAGTACTGCAATTAGGAGATCCTATGGTTCGAATCCTGATGGTGGCAGGATTTTTGAAAAGTTCATTGCTAGGGTGAATTCAGACACTGTCAGGATAAGAATTCTAGTGGCCTGCTGCTCTCATCAGTAGTTTTCTGTGGTTTCTCAGATCAACACCAAGCAAATACTGGAGCAGTCTCCCAACAAACGAGCCAAGGACAGTGTGTGATCTTTCCTCTTGCATATCCTATCCTTACCCCTCTTTCCTTCCTCTCCCGTGTCCAATCTTTACCTCTTACTTACACTTAAGCTTACATATGCTACAGTATTACACACGCTGGGAGACCCGACGGGGGCTTAGAGCTTGTTCCAAAAGGGGCAGTGCCGGGGGGAAGAGGGCAGTGTCGGTGGGAAAATCCTGCAAGCTGACAGGTATGTCGGCACTGGATCTCTCCATCCAAGACAGGAAGATTGCCATCCTCCATGTCAACGTGCACTACACTTATGGCACTAATGACCTTTCTAGTTAACAAGTCCTAAATCACTATTCAATCTCAACATAACAATACAAATTAAAGATGAGAGTAATACAAGAGTAACTAATGACATTACCCACAGCCTGCAGTTTTGTAGGTACTGTAGTAACGAAGTAATCATGATCAAGTGTTGCATAATCTGGCAAAAAAAAAAAAAAAAATCTTGTGAGGAAAACAGTGTGACAATTATCATAGTAATGTAAATTGAATTTGTGACTATTTTCCAAATACTTTTTTAAAGCATCTTAATTGCATATTTGAAATACCACCAATTCAGTCACCATCAACTGGAACTAATGAGAATGACTAAGTTTTTCCTCCTTGGAAGAAAAGTTATAATAATTTTTTCAATTCAAATAAAATAATAAAACTTACGCTACACCTCAAAACTTGATTGAAAAATCAAATTTAACCAAAAAAATTATTAAAAACATATATGGAAAACAAAGTGCAAAATAAAATAAACTGAGAACAAAATACAATAAATTTGGTAGTAAAAATCTCACACTAGATAACAGATCACACTAGATCTCAGATAACACCAGCGACTGATCCTCCTTGGATCCTTCCAATCCAATTTCATGAAAAATCCAATTTCATTACAAAACAGAAAAGTAGAAATCAACTTATCATAAAACATTTTGTAAATTCTTTTGGAACACTGCAAACAAATAAGATAAATAAAGAGACTAGTACAGAATTGATGGTAACATTTAAAGTTCTAAAGAAAGAGAGAGTGCGAGAGAGTATGAGTGCATGTGTGCATGTGTTTTTAACGAGGGTAGGTGGAAATCTTCAAAAGACACCATGTGGCCCATACCACATGATAGTGTGAGATTTTTACTCGCTAAAACCAACTCTCTTGTCCTCCATCCTCCCTGTGGAACTGCTGTCACGCATTACATCACGGGGAGTGGATCAGAGTGGCTTAGTCACAAGCCACTTCTCTTCCCCAGAACGCAGGAAGGATCCAAGGAGGATCAGTCGACCTCCCTTCTATCCCTTTCTATTCTCCTGAGCTCAGCTATTATGGTCTGCGCATATGCGCTCACCGCAGCCCAGTTGATTTCTGAGGCGTGCATTGCTTCGGGTGTCAGCGGGTCGATCCCGAGTATAATCATAACGCGCCATCGCTGCAGATGGAATCGCAGGCACTGGAAGAACACATGCTCGGCGTCTTCGACAGCAGGTTCACATAGTGAACAGAAGGGGGTATCCAACTTGAACCTGTGGAGATATGCCAGAAAGCATCCGTGTCCAGACAACAGTTGAGTCAGGCAGAAATTTACTTCACAGTGTTTATGGTTCATCCACTGTGCAATGGAGGGAATCATGAGGTACATCCAACTTCCTTTAATGGACTTGTCCCAGCGATCCTGCCATTCAAGCAGCGTCATCGAGCAGTCTGGGTTCTCCTCTTCTTTGTGATATCACCTGTGTCTCTCGTGCACCAGGATATCGACCGGAGGCATCCCCGCAATGACGCACACTACATCGTTTGACACAGTGCGGAATGCACATGCCATCCCTCGGACGTAGCTATTTGTTGACGTAGAGTTGGCCCATACTGGGGCTCCACAGAGCAAGACGGACCTGACAGCCAAGGCCAGAAGCTTCCATTTCTCCTGAGAGGGCCCTATGTTGGGTATTAGCCCCGACAGTGCCGCATTAACTACCGCCGCTTTATTGCTGGCATACTTCAGGTGGTCCGCAAATGTCAGATGGGCATTAATCATGATACCAAGATATTTGATTGAAGGCTGGGATGTAACACTGTGGTCTCCAACTTTGAGGATGATGGTTTCTCTCTTTTTCCTGCTAGTGACCAGGATAACCTCAGTCTTGTGCTCAGCTAACTGCAGCCCTGAGTACTTCAACCACCGAATAACAATAGCGATAGCTTCGTTGCAAATGTACACAATTTCCTAAGTATACTTCGAAACGGCGACGATAGCAATGTCATCCACAAAACCAATGATATTGGTGCTTTCTGGGAGGGGAAGCCGAAGGACCTCGTCATACATCATATTCCACAATAGTGGGCACAATACCGACCTTGTGGGACACCAGCGGTGACATTGTGTATCCTCAGCCCATTATCTGTATTGTAGATCAGGGCTTGATTACTCAGATATTCAGCCACAATCTTCAAGTACGTTGGCCCCTTAAATCGGAGGAGAGCTTGGTGAATATTACTACACCTGGCCGAGTTGAATGCATTCTTAATGCCCAATGTAACGACAGCACAGTACTGTTATGAGCCTCCCTTCCATCTACTTCCTCCAATTGCTTGTCGGGTTGGTGTTAATGACAAGCTGGATGGCGTCAACTATCGAGCGGGCTCTACGGAAATCATACTGATTTCCCAAAAGGCCTCCTCCTTCCTCTACAGCTTTTCTCCAGTCTGGTACTAATAATTTTCTCCAGAATCTTGCCAGCTGTGTCAAGCATACTCAGTGGCCGATAAGACGATGGATCTTTGGGGGATTTATTCCCCTTAGGGAGGAGCACCAAATGCTGTTTCTTCCACCTTCCCTTCTCTCAAGCAAGAACAATAGACATCCACAAAGATGTTGGTGTGGGCGAGTATCGCAGTCTTGAGGGCAATATTGGGAATGTTATCTGGTCCGGGAGCCTTTGAATTACCGATTTTGCTGACTGCGAGCAGATTCTTGCGGATTTCAATCTTTAACTGGCTTCGAGCGAGTTTGTATTGCTCTTGCAATTGAAGAAAGTTGTCTCTGTCACGAGCTCTCTGGTAGTCTTCTGGCTCGAAGGCACTTCTGGCGTAATTGGGCGATTTCCTCATTCCACCAGTAAACTGGTGAGCGTCGAATGATTGCGCCCCATCTACACATAGCCCCATCACATGCTTTGGTTACCCATTTCATAACCTGCCCAGCTTTGTCATCTGCGTTACCTGTTGGTACTATCGTCTCCAAACATAGTCCGAAAACTTCTTCGTCAAACGTTTTTGCTTTCCACCCACCTGGTTGATAAATCGGTGCAAAATTATCCTTCCATTGATTCTTCAACTCACACAAAAGTGCCTGGTGGTCACTATGGGTTTAGTGTTCACTAACTCTCCAGGACACTCCCATTCTCAATAGGTTATCTGACATGAACGTCAGATCCACAACAGATCCCACGTACCCTCTGTGGAAGGTGTACGTGCCTCCTGTGTTGGCGAGCTCTACATTCAGAAGGGAGAGGGATGCCAGAACCACTCAACCTCACTCATTAGTGGACGAACTACCCCACTCAACCGCCCTAGCATTGAAGTCTCTCGCTATCACCAAGGGGCTTCGTCCTCTTGCGTCATACACAAAGCGGTCGAGGAACGGCTCAAACTCGTCCATTGTCACATTTGGTGAGACATAACAGCTATAGATGTAAACATAGTTGATTTTAACTGACACAAATCCAGCTCCGGGTCTCGGCATTACTTGCTGGAATGTGCGTTTTCCACAGGTCCAGATTGCCGCCTTGTTGTGGAGGTCAGATACCCACGCTGTATCATCATGGTTTGTTTGCTGTTCGCATATTATTGCTAAATCAGCCTCCCTGGGTGACTGTGCAATGGTTGAGATTAAGTTGTATAATTCTCATTTTCTGTCGGTTATTACTTTCAGCGCTTTTTGGTACGATGGACACCTGCTGCACCCAGTAGCATGTCTGCCTCATTTCCCTTTTCTTCACAAAGCAGGCACTTTGCGTCATTTGTACATGTTTTAGCAAGGTGATCATCACCACCACAATTCGTGCAAAAGCTGACTGGTCATGTGAGCTTTTGCATGCTTTTCTAAGGTGTCCAAAATCCAAACATCTGTAACACCTCAGGGGGACCTTCTCACACAGAGCACAGTACACCTGAAGGCTGACTATTGCTGTGTTCCACCATAGGCTGGTCTTAGAGATTTGACCACAGTAGCTGGGAGATCACTGGCTTTGGACAGTTTGTCCACCAGAGTGCTATGCACTTCTTCTTTATTTATGACCTCATCCAGGTCTTTCACCTCGATGGCCATGGTGTGAGTGAGCACCCTCATATTGGCATTCGATTCAAACACCTTCCTTACAGAGGACTGAAAATCTGTTGTTTGGCCTCCGGCAGACCGCTTCAGTTGCAGAAGGAGATCGCCGCCAGCTGTCTTCCAGATGTGCGTGACTCTCACCCAGCTCCTTAAGCTCAGGGTCAGCTTTCATTTTTTTAAGGATGTCCATGTACGTCAGCGTGTCGTCCTTCTTGATCATCAGGGCATCTGGGTGGCCTTTTCCGCGTCTTAGAATGCTTATGTGTTCTCTTCTTACGAGTGATCACCTGCCACTCGGGCTCTTCTCGTGGCATTTCCAGAGAGGGTGTTTTTGCTCAGATTTTATCTGCGATTTTCGCAGTCTCCTTCGTGACCTTGGGCACCTGGGAGCTCTGTTTTTGCGAAGGATCACCTCTCGTTAAGAGTACTCCTGCAGCCACCTTCTCAGGGGATGTCTTAGTGCACTCTTCTTTCGCAGCAAGTTTGGCGCACTGAGGATCTGGGTTGGATGATCCTTTTTGCAGTGCTAACACCTTGTTAAAGTGCGTTTGAATCGAATATGCCAATCTCTTGATCTCACCATGAACATAATGGCAAGGCTTAAAGTTGAGAAGCTTGGTTATTTTCTTCTCAAGGCTACACAATGCCTGTTGCTTCGCAAGATCATCACTTGTAGCAACAGATACAACAGCAGCCAAGTGGTCCTCTGCTGAAGTACTGCAGTCACTGGTTGACGATGCCTGGGAGCCCACTTGCTCCCCTCTCCATGAGAGGTATTTTAATTGCCCCTTGACCTCTTTATCTAGAGATTCCTCCCCGTCCGCCACCCAGGAACACGTCGCTTAGGGGTTACAGGCTCCCCCGGCTTTGTCTCTCTCTCTGTGTGAGTGTGAGTGTGAGTGTGAGTGTGTGTGTGTGTGTGTGTGCGCGCGTGTTAATACGCATACCCCTCACTCCCTCTCTCTCCACTGATACTTTCTCACATTGCAAACATCACTTATTTGGCTCAGTGTGCCTCATTAGTCTGAATAATGCCAATTTTACGTTAAAATACACAGAAAGACACATTTCAAATGGACAAAGTTCCATCAATTGTTATCCACAATACTTTTAATTTAGATAATATTAAAAGTCTAAAATCTCTACTTCAAGAACCATTCGAACAATTTAACTATTTCACTGCAATAAGCAAAAATTGCACTGCGCACCACTTAAGGTTGACCACTCTCCAATTGCACTGCTGTGTCCAATTAGAACATACAGTAAAACTCCTTTATAAAAGACACCAGGGGGAATGGAATTTTGCTTCTTATAAGTGGGAACTCATAAGTGGGAAATGGGTTTCTGACATGTTTAATGAAATGTAACTGTATTTTTAGTAGATTAGTATGATTTGTACACTATTTTAAACTTGAGAAAACATAAATTAGTCGATTTCAGAGTCCATTTAACCAGATCTATTGTGTGAAATTTATGACATCATTTAAAGCACAGATGTGCTCATAAATGGATTATGTGAACAAATTGCCTCTTATGTAAATACTGACATGAGGGATATAAAAAAATTACCTTTGTGTAATTTTTGAAAAAACAAAATAGAGCAAAATTATGTTTATGCCATCTTATTGAGTACATTTATAACTATTCCTACCAATTTGTAAATGATTTTGTAAATGTCTAATAATTCATGCAAAATTGCATGAAAACTACTTTTTTGAGAGAGAGAGACAGAGAGATAGAGACAGACAGAGAGAGAGACAGACAGAGAGACAGACAGACAGAGAGACAGACAGACAGAGAGAGACAGACAGAGAGACAGAGAGAGAGACAGACAGAGACAGAGACAGACAGAGACAGAGAGAGAGAGACAGAGAAGAAGGCAAACTTTTTCAATTTTCGAAAATTCAGAGTTAACAGTGAAAATTTTAACTATTCCACCTGTATAAATTTATTTCACTCTAGTCTTACTAGAAATTAAAAGAAAAACTAACTTGGAGCCATTTTTGAGAAAATTCGGAAAATTTCCTAGGGGCTTCATGTAAAGTACCCACAAAAATTAAGAATGTCCAAACCGCACAGTTTCAGGCGGAATGAGATCGATCAGGGAATAGCCAATTCATTTTGGAAAGGGAGGGAAAAAAAGAAAAAAATCAAACGAATAGTTTTAGCACTAGTGTTATTCACGGACGGATGGAGGGAAGTTTTGAAAGAAGAAAAAAAGCCTTTTTCAGTACCAGGGAACCCCAAAACGTGCATTCCGTTGAAATCTTGTAACAAGAAAGTAACAATTGGAAACACTGGTCAAAACACTACAGCAATATACTGCGATTTATTTAACTCTGCCTCTGGCAGGCTATTGATGGTTTCATCCAAACCGTCACTATAGTGATGCCACTGTCGCGACATCTAAGCTCCCGATTGGATGAAACCATAAACAGCAGATACCTTCCACAGGCACAGTTAAAAACATCGCACTGCAATGCAGGTAATAAAGGCATTGTTTAGATACAATTGACCTCGGGACCATGAATTTTGTCTCTTATAAGCAGGATTCTCTTTTAACGGGATTTTATTGTATTTATGCAGACATCAAACAGCTTGTCTTCATCAACTGTGCCGCATGCCGCCTGGGACCACATTATTGAAGGAGGCACTCTGATATGATCTAAATTAAAAAACTATATTCCCCAATAAAAACCAAAAATATTCATTTCCCCACCCTGGATAATATTCTGAAAGCCTTGAATACCTCACCACTCATTCAGTTTATACAAAATGCTTGGATTCAGTATATACACGAATTTCCCCCAGATTCTTGTAAATTAATATATTTCTCACCAACAAATGAGTCATTTTCATTGGTATCCTTGTGAATGCCTGCAACAGGGGAATCCAGTACGGGATCCTGTAGGGTTAATGGATCTTGATTCTTTGGATGTGGTGGATCTGAAACATGGAAGAAAAAACACACAAACCAAAAAACAACATTACATTAGACCACTGCGAATAAAATCCAGATAAAATATTAAAAATATGCATGCGGAAGTGGGCATATGCACACACAACATAGCAAATGTAGATGCTTTATGGTTTTTCACTGGAGTAACACAGAAAAGAAGACAAACTTTAATGCACTACATATTGTATGTAGTAGCACAAATAAATCAAAAAGAATGATCACATTTAATTGAATATTATATATATTTTTTAAGTATGAGTAAATTAAGTATGTTCATGTTCAATTAACATTGGCCCACAGAAATTAGTAAATTAGTATCTTTCTCACCAAGAAATGAGTCCAATTCATTATTATCCTCATGTGTATCTGCAACAGGGGAATGATCCTCTAGGTCTGGTGGATCTGGTTTCTGTGAACTTGGTGGAAGTGGAACTAAAAAAAAAAAAGGGCATACATTAGACCAATGTGAAACAATAAATTCCACAGAAACACACTCACACATACAAAATAGGACAAATGTAGAGTGAATAACTTGATTATTCTTCCCAGAAGTATGTACTGTAATAAATAAGATTTAAACATGACGACAATCTACATGACACTGCAATTAGAAGAATAAATAACTCAAAAACAATGATCAACTATTTTATATCAATATTAATTCTACATTGATAAGTACGAATGAGTAATAGCTGATTAAGTATGTTGATGTTTAATTGAACAATTTACATTTCATACTTAGAAACCAATGGAAGCAGAAGCTGTTGAGAGCCAGACATACTTGTAAATTTACAAACGCAATGGACGCTCGACCATTCCTTCTCCTGTTCGAAAATGACATTGAAACACCCACAGCATCTTTGCCAGAGTCTGAGAGGTAACCGCAAAAGAATTTGATGTGAAATACAAAATGCAATAAAATATATAGAAACAACAAAAACAACAATATTATCAAAACATCTATAACAATTTTCCACATGCTAGAGATTGTGTTGTGAACTCTGAAAAACTGGAAGCAAAATAGTTCTTTGGGAATGTGTATCATCATCATCATCATCATCATAACAACAATAATAAATAATAATAATAATAATAATAATAATAATAATAATAATAATAACAAAAACAACAACACCTAGGGAGTACATGACCTTGCAGTTGGAGGCTGAGCTTGAGTACCCCCATTAGCCTGAGAGCTACGACAGTTGTAGCCTAGCTACTGGTAGGGCCTCCCTTGCTGAATAGGTTGAAGGTGAGGGGTCCGACGAAGAAGTACTCCATTTTGAGGAGAGTGGGAAGTAAGTAGAGAAGGCCCATGGAGGGAATAGGAGAGAAACTGGGTTGGCACACCAGACCACTGATTAGAGTGGAAGCCCGAACCTTGCATTAGCCAGCGAAGGAGGCTGCCTTCAGCAGTCAGTGAAAATCCTGTAAGATTTAGTAATGCAGATTGGCGATCGGAGGGACCCCTTACTGGGCCCTGCGGGGGGATGAGGCCCGAGGCCACTGTGGGTCGCAGTAACGGATGGCAGGAAACAACCCAAGGGTTAAGTGTGATCTGTGAACTCGAACTTGCTACCTGCGAATCTTCACTTGAAACCAGAATGGATAGAACAAGCAATGTAATGAACCTTAACATGCCTTGTTCAACCAATATCCCATACCTGCTCAGAAACCGAGCTAATGTCACCTTGTCAACATCTGGCCATCCCAACGATGTTAGCTCCAGGAATCCAGAGCCGGCAGTAGCTCGAAGCCATCGTCAGATGGACCGGGTATGAAGGAGGTGATGTGGTGCTTTTACTATGCAAAAGCGAAAAATGGGGGCTCAGAAATAGAAGTTTTCAAAGTATGGAGAGAGTGGAACTCAGATATGAGACACACGGTGGACTCAAAGAAGCTTGCCGGTCAATGACTATACGTACTCAGCAGTGGAAAATTCACAGCAGAACAACTTGCAGACATTCAGAGAAACGCGGAGTATGTTCTTCTATCAAACTATCAACATGATGAACAGTTAAAACCATCTAATATCCTTGAAAACGATGGTCCTCTTGAAGGTTCTGCTCCTCCAAGTGAAACATCCGTCAGTGGTGAAAATTCATCTGGCCATGAGTCACACGATAAGGACATGATGCGGGACCTCCTCCGATATGAGATAGAACGAGTAAGTCTACTTCCATTCAAATCTCATAAACCATTGAGGAGAATTTACGAAAATTCTAAAGCTAAGAGAGTGATAGAAACAGCGAATTCGGTCTTAAATGAGGTTGTACAGACCTCAATTAGAGATCTAGATATTACTGAAATCAATCATATCATATATGCAACTGGATATCTAGTATCTCAAATAATTTGGGGGCCATCCAAGAACACCGATGGCCGCTAGACAGTCAGAGTAAACAGCTCAGCACCCGCATGGGCGAAAAGAATTATAAAATGGATAGCTGACACACGGCGTGAAATATCACTCCTAGCCGAGGCATCTTCTAAATCCAATCACACTTCTAAAGTTCAACAAAAAATACTCCATTTTGAACAAAAATGCCTAATTCAAAATGACACAACAAGGCTAATGGTAGTTGAGAAGCTAAAAGAGAAAATCCAAGCATGGGCTCAACAAATCAGACGTTACACACGTAGAGAAGATTTCCGTGTACAGAACTGGTTGTTTCAAACAGACGTGAAGAGATTCCAATGCAGTCTGACTCAAACACCGAAGGGCAATGCTGCCCCTCCTACAAAAGATGATGTTGAAGCATTTTGGGCAGGAATCTGGGAGGAGAGCACATCCTACAACAAAGATGCATCTTGGCTCCAATCTGAAGTTGATGCTGCGAAAGGACTCGTGAAAACAGTGGAGCATGTTCACGAATTCACAGAAGAGGATCTCTGGCAAGCAATTAGGAACATGGGAAACTGGAAATCCCCTGGGATTGATAAGATCCAGATTTATTGGATTAAGAAATTAACAGCAATACGTTCTCATCTAGAAAACACTGTTAATAAAATTTTAGAAAACTCAAAGGAACTCCCAGAATGGCTCACACGCGGCATCACGTATTTGCCACCCAAAGTGGGAGACAGCTCTTTGGCGAAGAACTACAGGCCAATCACTAGTCTGCAAGTTCTGTACGAAGTTATAACTGCGGTCATAGCTGAGAAAATGTATAGACACCTAGAGAAGAACCATCTGTTGCCTGTTGAACAGAAAGGATGTCGTAAAGGTTCCTATGACTGTAAGGAAATCTTGCTACTGAATAAAGTCATCTTGAATGATGTAAAGAAACGAAAACTTAATTTAAGCATGGCTTGGATTGACTACCAGAAGGCCTTTGACAGTGTACCACACGATTGGATTTTGAAGACCCTGGAGATCTATCGATTTCATCCTGTTGAGTTTTGCAAGGCTAGTATGAAGTCGTGGAGCACCAGGTTACTAATCCACAGCCGAAACGAAGTAGTAGAAACAAGAAGTATTCAGATAAACAGGGGAATTTTCCAAGGAGATTCGGTCTCCCCTCTGTTGTTTTGCATTAAGTCATATCCCACTATCTAGACAGTTGTCGCACAGACTTTGGTTACAAGCTCCATGGTGATGAAAGGCCAGTATCACATTTGTTTTACATGGATGATCTTAAAGTGTTCGCAAGGAATGAAGCGATTCTCTCCCAAATGCTGCCCGTCATCAATGATTTTAGCAATGATATCTATATGAAGTTTGGTCTTGACAAGTGTGCAAAAATCAACTTAAAAAGAGGCAAAGTAACAACATCAGAGAACATTGAAGTTGATACACACACTGCGATTCAAGATCTTGAGCCAGGTAAAACTTACAAATATCTGGACATTGAAAAAATGTGAGACCATCTCGAATGAAACAATGAAAGAGAGAATTGTATGGGAGTATTACAGAAGAGTGAGACTGGTTCAGCAGTCTGCTCTGAACTCCAGGAATAAAATACCAGCAATAGGTAGTCCCTGTAGCCGAATACAGTTACGGATTAGTGAACTGGACTGAGCAGGAAATTTGCATCATGAATCGAAAAACCAGAAAACTACTTACAATGCATCATGTTGCCCACCCTCGAGCTGATGTACAGAGACTTCATGTGTAAAGTAAGGAAGGAGGAAGAGGCCTCAAACAAATTGAGTCCTCCTGGACAATGCAATAGTCGGGATGGAAAAGTATGTAATCAGCCTTCAAGATGACCCACTAATGAGGCAGGTCATAAAATCTGACCGAAGACTGGGAAACCAGTCATTGTAAGTGTAGCAAGAAGCATTGCGAACAAGACTATGCAAGACACGCAGAATAACACTGAACTTCTAATGCCACTTAACATGAAATGTGAGACTCAAAAAATATTAAAGAAATCACGGAGAGATAAACCACTCCACGGACAATATTTGAAACGAATGGACAGGGTACAGATCAATAAAGATCAATCATTTATGTGGCTCAAAAAGGCAAGAATGAAGCCAGAATCGGAAGCACTTGTAATAGCTGCCCAAGATCAGGCATTGAGAACATGACATTATGATAACGCGGTTCTCAAAATTTCCCAAGATGATAAATGCTGCATTTGCCAGGAACACGTAGAAACTCATTGATCATCTCAGCTTGTCCAATCCTAGCAAAGACTGAATACTTGAAAAGACATGACAGGGTATGTAGTTACCTCCACTGGCAGATCTGTACTGCCCACGAAGTTCCAAACACATGCTCCAAGTGATACGAACACTCACCAAAGCCAGTGACATTTGTTGGATTGTGTACAATATCGTACGACCAACAAATCCAAATTGAATGCACGACAACAGCAAACAAACCTGATATAGTTATCCAGGATATGGAGAAAAAAATCGTGTGTACTTGTCGATGTAGCTGTATGTTTCTATCAAAACATCGTAACCAAGGAGGCAGAGAAACATCTTAAATACAAGAGTATGGAAATGAAGATCAGTAAAATGTGGGGCATAAAAGCACAGGTCATACCGATAGTTATTGGAGCTCTGGATTTGTTCCGCAAAATTTGTGTAAAAACTTGTCTAAACTCCCAGGTAATTCAAAAGACTGGGAAGTGCAAGAAATCTCTTTATTTGGAACAGCCCACATTTTGCGCAAAGTATTGTAGAAGCACTGATAGTCCCTAGACCTGCTTCTTAGGTAGCTGGTTGCATCCTGGAGTAGATTTTATATTCAGTCGACTCATAACATCTTTAGTCATGATGTAGTGGAATAATAATAATAATAATAATGTTATATTTTAACACTAGAACAGCAGCAGGGGTAAAAACGACACCTATATCAGTTGTTTCTTCAATACTAAATTCAGTTTATAGGTGTTTTCATTCACACAATGTGACTTTTCCTCATTATTTCTTCTCTTTATGACGATATAGTTAGAATCCATAAAATATTACTTTTTTATTATTTACCCTGTGATAACCCTAGAACAGCAGGAGGGGTCATTTTGACATCCATATTTAATTTGTAAATCTACCGTATTCTGAACTTGATTGGTGTTGGTTCAGTCAAATTGTTTCATTGTAATAAAGATACTATAGTACCACAATCTTATAAGACCTCCCTTTCCTTAAGGAATGATGTGATATCTCTTGTCGGCCTGAATGGTAGAAAATTCGGATTTTGAATCAGGAAGTGAAAGAACCGATACAAATGATTTTGTACCAAGGAATAGTGAGTATGAAGCCAGTAGCTTGAGTGATGAACTGTCAACTGAAGAAGATGCGGTAGTTGATGTAGTCCAATTTTCTCCTCAATCTTGTCAAGAGTAGCAGTCAAATACCCTAACTGAAAATGGTTGCCAGAGACGGAACCGAGTGGGAGGTCATCAGCGCTCACTCAAGAAGAGGAGCTGTAAATGTCTTAAAAGAAAGAGGTGGTCCCACTTCATGGGTGTGCCAATGAACAAATGGATCTGTAATAAGTTCCTCCAGTTTGCTATTTGATGAACCAATCTTTCACCTCATGAAGAGACATGCTGAATCAGAAGCACAAAAAGGATTGAAAAACGACAACTGGACCATTTTCGTATGTGCTTGTTTGTGCTCTAATCTCTTGTTATTTTGTATCTGAATGCTTTTGTTATATGTGCTTTACGTGCTGTAAATTCTTTGTTTTGTATCCATGTTTTGGCTGTAATTTGTTATTTTGTATCCATGTTTTGGTTGAAATTTGTTATTTTGTATCCATCTTTTGGACTTTATATGTCTTTATATGTGCTTTGTGTTTTTTGTAGAGGGTTTAGCCCTTTTATTGAAATAAATAAATAAATTATCTTTCGAAGAGTTCGGGGCAACAATCAGCATTATGTATGCACAAGGAACGTTTTGTGCAAAGAATTTCTCAGTGGCTGGGGACCAAAATTCATAAAGGATAATGCTAAGAGACAAATTTTGTGAGCTTCTCAGATTACTCTGTTTTGATGAAAAATCAACTCAAGCTGCATGCCTTTGTGCTGTAAAGTTTGCTCTAGTGTCAGAAATGTGGAAGAGGTTTGTAAAAAACTACATTCATAGCTATCACCCAGGTGAAAATGTAACAATAGATGAGCAATTACTTCTGAGAAAACTAGGCGCTGATATACCCAGTTTATGCCAAACAAACCAAACAAATATGGACTGAAATTTTAGGTTGTAGCTGATGTATCAATGAAGTACATATGCAATGCCTTTCCTTATCTTTGCAAAGAGGATGCTCGACCAAATAAACAACCACTGAGTGAATTTGTTGTTCTGCATCTTATGAAGCCATTTCTAAACCAGGTAACATGATAACTGACAATTTTTTCACATCTTTTCAACTTGCCAAAAAGCTCAATGAGAAGGGACCAATTAATCTGATACATCATGAAATCCCTGAAGAGATGAAACAAAATGCTGAACTTCTTTCCTGTTATTTTAGGACACACGCAAACGACAGCTTCACAGTGTATAAGTAGAAGAACAAGAACGTCAGGCTTCTCAGGACACGTCATCGTGAAGTAGCTGTCCGGGATAAAGGAAAAAAGCCGGAAACTGTAACGTTCTATAACAACACAAAATATGGGGTAGACTTTGTTAACCAAATGACTTGAAAATAAAATCTCTGAAACTACTCAAGTGATAATTTTCAATTTTTTGTTGGTGAATTAATAACGAAAATATGGTAGCAAAAGGAGTGCAGTAAGTCTCATACTTTTGGATTTTACCATAAAAGTACAGAAAAAATTACTGTAAAAACATTTCTATTTATTAGTAGCTTTCAAAAACTTGACTTATAATTATCAGATCAGCTCAAGTACACACTTCTAAAGGATACACTACGACATAAGACAGTGAGTTTCCTTGTTCTTATTCTGTTCTACGATTTTTATTTTGACCAGGAGTACATCCATATCTATTGAGACAATATCAAACATCCCTCTATTATACCAAACTAATTAACTCACTGCTAATTACATATTCTCCATATTCTTACACTTCCTTATGAGTGATCTCTAGCACATCTTTCCAAAGGAGTTTTTAGAACTAACCAAAGAACAAACAGTCCTACAGAAAAAAACATTTGACAGAGTGGCACTTACTTCTTTCATGTGGCACACTTTGATCAAATCGCTGCAGAGCATTTTCAGGAAGACAAGTTCGAGGTTCTGAGAAAATCAAAGGAACTGCCAGTTCCGTAGTCCTATCGGTGAAGGTAAGATGATGGCGAAAAAAATGCAGTTTGCAGACAAACTTATTACGAGTGAGGTTTTCCCAGGTACATTCTGCAAGAACAGGATCTCCTATTGACTTCAGCCATTCCCTGCACCTTAAATATTAAACACGTGCGTTGACGAGGATATACAAATTTTCAAAATAATATTAAATTACTAAACACATGAACAACAGACCAAACTTTTAACTTCACCTCTCCGCGTGAGGATTTTTTGCATTTTTTTACTATTTTAGGAGACAGAAAACACCAGTATGAAATCACAAAATCCTAACCTATTTTTGGGCCCGAATACTTGCCCCCAACCCTGACTCTTCACAAATCCAGTTCCTAACCAGCAGCGATTCTGCCATCGTTATCCATAATATATAAAACATTTCAAAACACATAATTTCCATTGCCTTTTTGTATCAAAAACTCTCAACTCATTAACATAGGCCTTGGAAAGGTGGCTGACGTTGGATTTTTTAGTTTTCAGAAAGGAAGTCGATTTGGGTAACATTCAATAATGTTTGGCCAAAAAACGCAAGAGCTCCCTCATGCTGAGTGGCCAAGTTAACACAAAGTTTATCCAGGTTGATTATATTGACCAACCTGGATATGATCTGTTTCTTATAATGAAAATCTATTACTCATTGTTGCCATCATTATACAGCAAAATAATGTTTTGACAACAGTAGAACGGTTCTTTTAACTCACTTCCGAACATTTCGCGGGAAAGCATACAGCCTCGCTTGAAGAGCTGTTTTCGCCTTTGAGTTGATACAATCGTTCACACAGCATCTTCTTGATCGCATATTTCGTACAAATGTGGAGAGAGAAAGCACGCTAAATACAAATAAAACAGATAACGGGAGCGAGAACAAGCACGCTATCGCACCGACCAATAACACGTTGGTAATCACCATAGGTAATAACTGAATGAAGTGAAAGAAATTAAAGTTATTCCTTCTTTCAGAAAGAGAAGACACAGATATATTTGGAGTTTTATTTCTTGGCGCGTGAGGGCCTGCCATCATGATGGAGTGGCGTTGGCATATGGATAGGATGGCATTTCGAGTCTTTCTCGCTTCGTGCGGGTCGTACCGACGGTGTACGATATATTAATATTAATAATAATAATAATAATAATTTATTTGGTCATATATACAATTACAATCGTGTATGACGAGTCAAAGTGATGTTTTGGGTGGAGAGAGTTATTAAGTTACATTACTGTCCAGAAGCAAAACAAGGGGCCATCTCAGCATTTGCTCAAAGGACCAGGGAAACTGGACAAAAACCTGATCGAGATGGGTCATTAGCCTAGGAATTATCCTACTACAATAAGTCAATAGCCTACTACAATACTTGTTACAGCTAGATTAAGATATTATACAGTATATATTTATTTTTAATAGCAAAATAATTTAACATTTCCAGATTGTAATGTTTAATGTGAAAGTGAAATTCACTTGTTTATGTAATTTTACTGCTACTAATAATAACAATCATAATTATAATACTATTACTAATAATAATAACAACATATATTGAGTCACTTATACAATTTTAATTGTGGATGACGAGTCAGACATGATATATGCAGGTGCACATGTCAATAATAATAATAATAATAATGGGATAAGTATTTTTGTTTATATGTTGTTAAAGGAAGTAGAGTAGTGATATGTGTATTCCTTCTCACTATAGAACATGTTGTTAAGCAGGAAAGCTTTCAATTTACTTTTGAATGTATGTATTGTGTTTAAGTCTTCAATATCACGGCCTAGCTTGTTGGAAAGTGTAATGTCCTCTATTAGGGTACTTTTTTGATAAAGTGTAGTTTCAGAGTGGGGAACATGTAGGTTATCCTTTTGACGAGTGTTGTAGTTGTGTACAACAGAATTTAGAGTAAAAGTGTCTTTGTTTTCCATGAGAATCTTTTTTGTGAATACCACTATTTCAAATATGTACATGCATGGTAGAGGAAGAATCCTTAGTTTATTGAACAGGGGTTTGCAAGACTCCAGCTTATGAGTGCTGGTCATTGTTCGCAGTATTCTTTTTTGGATAACAAATGTGCGAGTGCTTTCAGGGGCATTTCCCCAGAAAATTATTCCGTATTTTAGGTGTGAATGCACATTTGCAAAATACATTGTCCTAAGTGTCTCAACGTTGGAGTTCGACCTGAGGGTGTATAGTGCATAGCAAGATTTGGTGAGCTTCTTGTTAAGATTTGAGATGTGAGCATTCCATTTTAGATTTTCTTGGATTGTTAGACCTAGGAAGGTGGTTTCATGAGTTATCGTTACAGGGTTATTATTTATGAATAACTGCTGTGGGAATTTTTCTTTGGTTCGAGGATTCATAAAATTTAGAGAGACCGTTTTGCTGGTGTTTGTGATGAGATTGTTTTCTTGAAACCATTTTACTAGTGCATGCAGAGTTTTCCGAGTTTCTTTTTCTAATGATTGTTGTGTTTTTGCTTTGATGATTATGTTTGTGTCATCTGCAAACAAAATTATTTTGTTGTTCCTTAAAGCCAAAGGCATGTCATTTATGTATACAAGGAATAGAATTGGCCCAAGGATGGATCCTTGTGGGACTCCACAATTTATCATCTGAGGGCAGGAGTAGTATGAGGAGATTTTGTTTTCTTTAATGTGCTGGAGGGTAACTACTTGGCTATGGTTTGATAAATATGATTTGATCCATTGGCCTGCAATGCCTCGAATCCCTAGCATTTCTAGTTTTGTTAAAAGTATATGATGGTCAATAATGTCAAAGGCTTTTGACAAATCTAAGAAAAGGCCAATGGGAATTTCCTTCTGATCGAGTGCAACAAGTATGTCATTTAAAAAGGAGAAGATGGTCGTACACAATGGAGGGAGGAGAAGATGATATTACACAATGGTCGTACCGCTATACATAGATCTCATGATACGATGATCTCAGCACTGCTTGATACGGTTCGAGTCCCTAGATACGACCGTAGGACCTCCAAGTCTCCTGGGGTTGCCATCATGCGAGATCTAGCGGCACGACCGAGAAATGCAAAATGCCGTGAGACATTCCCTTGTGAAGGCAGGCCCCCAAGCGCCAAGAAATACAAACCCAAGTATGGGATCGAAATTGAATAACATCATAATTGTAGGAGCAGAGCGTGCTGTTATATAATTGTGAACAACACGGTTGCCTTACTTTTTTTATTTTCAAAATTTCGTTGACAATTTTTACTGTAAATCTTGTTTTCTTTATTTTAAATTACCTAGGAAGCCCATTGTAACCATCACCAGAATACGAAGCAATCACACATCACTAAATTGTAGTGAATCAAGGAAAAATATTATAAACAATAAAAATTGTATTTGTGGTGAAGGCGAAGATACAATCGAACATGTATTTTGGAACTGCTAAGTGCATGATTCTAAGTAAGAGAGAGATTTTGTCAGGTAAAATTAATAAAATCACTCATGGACTGAAATGGTGGCACAACTCAAAAACCATGAATTTTGAGTTAACATCCTCTCCAACACTGCAGATCAATCGTCCAGCAGCACAATTTTTTTTACAGTACAGAATTCCACCAACAAATGGCAGAAGTGTGAATGCAAGAATGATGCATTTCAATACAAAGTTGAAACTTCTAACTCATTTATCTCAACACCTGATTTTACTTTCTCTCTACTGCTTACACAACAGAGAGAAAGTTATGTAATGCTGTGTGAAAAACTACGAATTTTTGGCAGAACGAATTTATTCGGTACACTCTCATATTACAGGGCCCTGATAATGAAGAGGTGGATACATCCAGTTACTAAATTTAAAGAAAAGAAAAGAAGAAGAAAAAATCTATCATGTGGTGCAGCCAGAAACCATGTTTTGTGGGTTTCTGATACCGAAAAATCAATTGATGACTAGAGTATTGCTCTTGACAAGGGACATGCTAAACGTGTGAAACGAACTACTAATAAATGTATAAACTACTAAGTCATAATTCCTACTAAGATTGATCCTATATGGTCCAAACCTACTTGAAACTTACCATCTACCTACAACATTAAATTAGGATCAGCGGGAAGAACTAACAACAATTTCAATATTATTATTATTATTAATAATAATAATAATAAATACTCATCTGACCAAACTCTTTGCTGTTGCATTATAACTTCCCTATTTACAGTATCTATTGCTTTCACCACAAATTCCTGGGTGTACTTCAGAATATTTTAGGATGACTTATTACCTAAATTTTCAGAAAGGGCACATTAATTAAAATGTTTTCTAAAGCCGACATAATGGGAACCTAAGGTCAACACACCATGTCAACTTTATGTTCCGGACCAATTAGACTATTAAACTTAATTAAACTTATGGCATTTTCTACACGTTAACACAATATAAAGAGTACAAAATTATACTCGGAACCTAATTCGAAAATGCAACCCCACAGTCGTCCTTAGATGCTATCAAATTTTCGTGAACCTAAACCTAACTCCAACCGACCCCACCTTATATTGATAATAGAGACTAAAGTAAGATTATAGAACACGTCCTAATCTTTTCCTTGTGAACTTCCTCTTACCCCCAACACTATAAAGAAACCTCATTTTATTTTATAGACTAAAAAACAAAATTCTTCAGAAATTCATAAGGATTTCCATGGATTACCTCTCAAGTTCAACGTCCAATCATATATCCATCAAATTCAAGAAAAAACAGTTGACTGGAGTTAGGCTCGTCACCTCAAGGTAAAGTCAACTACTACTGCCACCACTTCACCACCACACTTCCTACTAGAATGCTCATTTCATAAACAATTATCCTTGCATGTCAGCTACAGGTGAGCTGTCCACATTCACTACAGGTATCTTCACTACTAACATAATCACTTCCAACAAATACCTATTTACATCTTTTGATCCACTTACTAGAAATTTTTTTTTTTTACTTTTTATTATTTATTTTGTTTCATTTTTAATGACATTACTTCTTCTCTTGTAGTAATTATATATCACCTTGACCTTAACCAACAAATCCACTATACATTTTACACTTTCACTGAGACGTTCCGTTTTCTTGTGAAACCTTAACTACGTTTCCAATGAATTACAACGGTCGATTTCGGGCAATCCACAACTGTATGGCTCGCAGTGGCACTAATTAAACTCCAGTCAAATCAGTTAAACACGAAAGGACGGTGCGAAACAAATGGATATAGCACTAAATACAAAGCACTCGCACAAGTCTTTTCGTGCACTTCACAATCCGGAACTACAGAATAATTATATACAATTATAAAATGCAAATTTCTGATTTGAGTTTGTAATTTGAATATGTTACGCTAAGCGTACAGTATAGCATTCACTATTCACAATTTTTAGCGATTGTGTGAAACTGTCATTATTCTAACTTTCTTACCTGGCAGAAAAAGTGTAGGAACAGCATTTCTTTTCAGCCCCCGCTGTAATTCCGGGCATTTACTTTCTTCCGAGAAATGCCGATTACAGACATATAGTCTACTACGTTTATTGTCTAGCATTGTTACCTCCGAAATCAAGGGATTACCACAAGCATTCATCCATCTCGCAAACATTTCTTCGTCGTTGACAGGAAAGCCATGTCTCTTATTAATCCGATCAACACAACCCAACACAACACATTTATTCTTTTTTATTCGAGTAGTATTTGCCATATTTGGAATGCGTAGAGCAGCAGGAGAACCAAAAATCTGTAACACCAGCAAATCACCAGGCTGAACCAGGGCTGGTTCACTCAATGTTAAAAAGCCGGGGACAAAGTTTTAGTTCCTCGGTCACAACGATAGCGAAGATAGCGCTGCTGTTGCGTTTTCGCGCGCATTTTGAGTAAAGTTGCGCGAATGCAGATTATGGTGAGTGTAGGGAATATCCATGGGTATTATCTGCTTTTCTTACGTTTTACTACAAATAATTGTATTATTTAACCTCTTGGTTGCCGTATCACAAATTCCCGAAAAATAAACTTAGGCCAGAACGATGGTTGAAAAACAAATCGCGAAGATTTAATTGGTAAAATATGTTTTTAATATTTAAAAAATTAATAAAATTTTATGTACGAATGAAATTAATCAAATAAGCACACCTGGATACGATTGGTGAGACAGAACCTCACTTCTAAGGAGGAGATATTTTCTATAGTAGAAAATTTACAATCTCCGCAATGAATTGGGATCTGTAGACCATTAAATAATTTCTTGTTTACATATAACAATTTTTAATGAATATTTGACACGAATACATAGATGAAAAACTTGGAAAAAATGATAGAAAATTCCCATTTCATTTAGTTTCAGTTGTAACCAAGCATCAACACCCCAGCTACTATTATGTATGCGTTAGAGTGGTTACAAATGGTGGCTTTAATATTGTTGGTAAATGTCATTTAACTTTTATTACACAATTATTTAAAATAATTGATGTAAAAATAACTTTCATTACATATCCTACTTTTACAATTAATTGCTCATTATGAAAGAGTTAGCACACAAAAAATATTGTTTTCTAACATTATATTGTCTTTTTCCACAACAGTGCAATTAGGGATCGTGAAATGTGAAAGTTGTTAATTCCGTGTTAGAAAAAACTAGAAAACAGAATAAAAGCTAACAATGCTCAAAGTAAATATTTTGTTTGTATATTCAAATGTTTATATAGTCACATTTCTGATTTTTCTGTGTTTTTGTGAATTTTTTAAATAATTTGTGTTCAATGAAAAAAAAATAACATGAATGATTTTTAAATTTGAAATTTATTCATCTCTTCTTCAGAATTTTTGTAATATCATTATTACAACAAACACAACAACTGATTCATTAACAGATTTTACAATTGTTTTACTGTGTGGAATTTATATTGATATCTACATTAATATTTTCACATTATTTTTAGTATTATATTTTATATAAATGTTTTATATTTATATAATCTTCAGAAAATAATTATTTTTAGGATTAACTTACCTCATTGACAAAACAGAAATAATTCACCTGTTTAATGTGCTGAAAGGAATTCACAATAATCTTGCAACTAAAACTTTGGAAATAGACGTAGGAAATTTGAAGGAAACTAAATTAGCTTCATGGCACATCATAGGAAAAGTCTATTACCTTGTTCCATATGTAAACAAAATTAATAAGGTCATGAGAAAATTGTCTCAACGTATGTAACCAACAAAATGAAAAAAATGAGTTAAATATACCACACAGGTTTTTAGGGAATCAGTGTTGGCATACATGGAATTTATATCTCGAATAGATAATAAATATAAATTTAAATATTTATTTGCTTTCACAATTTCAATTTAATTTCATACGCAGGATTCTTATTCATTTTCAATTTCACATTTATTAATTATTCTCGAATTCTACTCTTAAATTTATTGGATCACATCCCACAAACACTTGAATGAAGTTTAATGTTGTATGGAGCTACAAGCAAAAGTTAAGATGCAATTTCATCAAGTCAAGAACAGAGGGTCCAATATTTTTTAAGCGCTTGTGTTTGCATGGTACATATATATAAAAATTGTGTAAAAATATTTTAGGATTTGTACAATTACCACTTTTTTTTGTAGTTGAATTTGAAACTCCATCTGGCACTTTAAAAATTCCTAATAAAGATGATCTTGCAACAGCAGAGGTTTTAAATTTTTTAAACAATTTATTCAATTCATGCAATAGGAAAGCGGAAGGTCTCAATTCATCATCTGTTGGATCAAATAGTAGCCCTCACAAACCTTTTAACATGAAAGCAAAAGATATTAACAAATGAGATTTGTGAACCCAACCACTAACAGAGGAAAAAGTTCCATCCTTATGGAATTGGATCTTCACAATTGATGGTTTCCTCTCATGAAGACATAAATTAACCAAACTTGGAGTCAGCCGCTTTAGAAGCAGGAATGCGAATTAGGGCCCCTAACAAATTATTTTTGCTATATCGGAAATTACAATGGATCTAATTTGAACTCCGCTCCTCAATAACTTTTTAATTCACATAGGACATTTTTATTTAATAACATGAACCATGCCAAACTTATTGAGAATTGTGACAAAACAGAAGGAAACTTTCTGTTTACTTAAAAAAAATTGTTTCCCAGCCATATGAACAAACACATGAAACAGGAACATGAAGTAGAGATGCCTGAGATGATCCCTGAAATTCCAACCCCAAAAAAGTATTTTTGGAATCAATTCACCTGATTGTATGGCAAAGTAATTTTTAAAAACATTCAACTGCAAGACTTGTAAAGAATCATTCCAAAATTTAAATTATAATTCATTCTTTTTATCAACTGTAGAGTTATTCATATGTTTTTCCTTTTTAAAAAATTGCACCATTTTCTTCTGTTAAGGCTACAATATGAGATTTTTCATTTTCTATAGCAATCTGATTGGTTACTGCACATCTGAGCGCGTCAATTTACACCATGTTGACACATAAACTATCATTGAAATCAACAAATAAGCAGAATACTGAATTGCGACTTACTTTTGACAGTATATTCAGTAAAATTCGAATAGATTTTTCCTGTAACTAACAATAATATTATTGATACAGGATTTATTCAGATGATTCATTTACCAATTCAAATTTGGCTACATTTAATTAAAAAATCATCATATTAACCTCTTGTAACACTGAAGTTGAAATATACAAAAATATTTTCCCTAATTTGGACAGTGCCCTTAATATTTATAAATTTGCAAAATAAACTTTAGATAATGAGAATACAATATTTATTACACTCAGTTCTTTAATTACACATTCTGAAACCAACGTTTTCTTAATTGTTCACAAACTCTAAATTGGTTTCATTATTTATTTAATACATTTCCAGTACTTGTTAATCAAGTTTTTCTAAACAAGGCAAATATTAATTGATTTATAAGTTACCAAAATAATATATTTGTCTATAATATCATTCAGACTCGCACCACTTGCAGCTTCAAGGGGGAAAAAATTTACACTGGCACACTTAGTAATAGGATTTTCTTGGAATGTTCTTTGAAAACAGCGTAAGGCTTGTAGGAAACACTGTTGGTGAAGTTCCATCTTCTAGCGTTGGTGAAGTCAAATTTTTTTTTATATCTTGCCAGAGCATCTTATATCTTGCCGTCACATCATACTGCAACTCGAATATCACCTCCAGAATAGAAACTTAACTCGTACACCTAAGCAAATTAAATTAATTACATTTTGTCATAAACTAATGAGAGTGTACCTATTCAAGAAATGCAAACAATAATGAATTATTATGTATATTTATTTATTTCTATTTATTTGGTCAAAAAACAGTAAAAACTGTATGTCTCATTTGAAAATGTGACATTTTAAACAATTGAGCAATGCAAACAATGGATTAATATAAAACTTGTCCAATACCATGCGAAGTGATCAGTTGGAAATAATATAATTAAAACACTTGTAAACCAATAGTACAGAATAAATGACACATCTACTTAGGTTAGGTTATACTATATGGATTTAAGGATTTTCAAGACTATTTTGCACGGTAGAAATGCTCACAAATTAAATAATCAATTACAATTATGCAATAAGATTTCAAAATGAATTATAAATACCTCCACTGCTGGATGGGCGAAAATCCAAGCGATGTATTGCCTACCTCCAGTCTTCTTAAAATCTTCCAAAAAGTCAAAAATGAAGTTTTAGACACGGCAAATAAATGTCGTGGCACGATTCACTCTATTTAAAAGGCATGACAGTCTAAATACTAACAAAAAGCTGAAAAATGTCGCCTGAAACAGCACCTGAGCAGCACGTAACCATATAACGAATCAAAGCCACCGCCTACATTGCCACCGGCAGCTTTTGAATTCTGTGACGTCACACGTTTAGTTCGCTCACTACAACGATAGGATAGATGGCGCAAAAATCATTACCCCGTTTTCCTATCTAAGTTTCACGCCCCTGAGGCTGAACTGTTTATTACTGTGCGCACGTGCTCGCCGAGAAATCGTATCTTTCAACGAATGTACGATAACCACACATACAGCGCTCCAAGTGGAGGAGGGAATCGTTTGCGATTGTTTGCTGTTTTCCGAATGCTTGTCCACATCGGTCTACGTTCCATTCAGCAGTGGCGTAGCCCGAGTTTTGGCTTACGGTATGTAACTCGAGAAATGAGAAAATAATTAAAAACCCCTAAATATTCCTCATTCACCAATACCATTTCTGCCACTTTAGTCAATAAGAGCACACAAATAATTTGTATATTTAAAATAAAAACTGATCGAGTAAAATTAATAATGGCTCACGTACTTCATGTAGTTTACTGGTTGAAAGTTACAAAAAGTTCGTGGTATCGGACAACTAAGTAAATAATGGTAAAATAATTTTAATGGAGTTTTTTTGACAGCAATTCATCAAAGATACGCTCAATATGAGACAAATATTTCATTGCTTAATACAAAGAAAAAACTAGTGGTGCTACAGAATGGCACAGACTTTCCCGTATTAGTTTTCTATTTCCTTGGGTCTTCGCTAGCTATTCCGAATTGCCACAAACTCTTTCTTGCCAGCTGTTATCTATCACCGCCAAAAGTACATTTTTTTGTCATTTTCTTAATTTTTCGAATTCCTATTGGTAGAACGGAAACATTAATTTTAGAATATTAAAGAACACAAAAAAATGGTCATAAATGGCTTTTTTTTTTTTTAAATTATGTGCCGTTTAAGAGAAAATGGCGTTTTAGCGATACTAAAAATGCGAAATGTGAAGCTCATTTTCACAGAAAAGTTTTGAGTTTTCAAAATTCTTTATTTTAAGTTATTTGAAGCACATACACTCACAAATATAATAATGTTCACAAATTGCTGGTAATGTGAATATTAAAGATGTGAGAGATCTTTCAAAAAAATTGCAATTATGTAATTTTTGAAAAAACAAAAAAATAACTCAAAATAAACTTTACGTCATATTAAAGAGTGTAATTACCACTATCTGTTACAAAAGTTTCAAGAAAAAAATTTGCAGCCGTATATGAGAAAATGGCGTTTGAGCATTTCTGAAAATGCCGAAATTTGAGCTACTTTTCACAGAAAATGGTTGTTTTCGATCAACTTTACTTGACATTATTTAAAGCATATATACTCGTAAATATAATAATGTGAAAAAATCGCCGATAGTGTAAATATTAACGACGTCAGAGACAAGTAAAAAAAATTACATTTTTGTAATTTTTGAAAAAAACAACCGATAGACCAATATGGCTTTTAGGTCATCTGATAGAGTACATTTACCACTATCCCTACCAAAAGTTTAAAGAAACAATTTGGAGCCATTTTTGAGAAAATCTTGTTTTTGTAATTTTTTAATGTTGCACATATTGCACGCAATATTGCACGAAAACTACTAAAATTTTGGGAAACATTTACATGACCTTTATGAAAGAACTCAATATGCAGAACAAATTTTATTTGAAGAAAATATCTCTATCTTCAATTTTGTAGCTGGAGAAAAACGCCGAAAAAATTCAAAACTCTCAAAATTTTCGAAAATTCAGAGTTATCCGTAAAAATCGGACCTATGCCATGTTATTAAGTGTATTTTACTCTATTCATACAGGAAATTTAAAGAAAAGAGCCGTTTTTGAGAACATTTTGAAAATCCTCGGGGGGCTTCATATAAAGTATCCCCAAATTTTGAAGAATCTTTTTCAAAATCTCAAAGCTTCGACTAGAATCAGATCGACCGGGGAATATCCATTTTGGAAGAAATCGTACATATGGTTTAGGCGTTAGCACAGACGGGCAGACGGACGGACAGACAGACGGACGGACGTTTTCCTTTCAATTGGGTTTTCGGTATCAAGGACCAAGAAAACAGGGTTTCTGGCTACACCACGTGTTAGGGGATTTTTTTCGTAATTTAGCAACTGGTTTTATCCACTTCTTCATTTTCACGGCCCGGCAATTAATTTTTTTCCGCCGAAAATTGGCCATTTTTTTTTCGCGCAGCATTACATAACTTTCCCTATGTTACGTATATCACTCCATGTATACGTACGTATACGGGAAAGTAATGAGTATTTGGTTACATGGGAAAATAACAGTTCTTGAATTAAAAAAACAAAAACTCAACTATTATGTTCAATTTATAGGTTTACAACTATCATTATTGAAGAGTTTTTCTTTTGAAATAACCTTCATAATGGCTATCTTCCTATTATTTCTTCCCATTTCCCGCGAATTTTACCTATAGTTTCCTGAAACACGGACAAAATCGACATTAGTATTCGAATATTACCTCCTAACAACAACCTACATGCAAGAAATACGGAAAAGTGAAGAGAAGGCGAAGAAGTAACTGTCCGATACCACCCGAACGACCCTCATTCTTCAGAAGAATACAACACAGATATAAATTGTACAAACAACCTTGTACTGCTGTAACGTAACAAATACACCTCAGTAAACATACTAGTCACAGTAGAATGTATTTAAACTTATCCTAAGAAAAGTTTCATTGCTCTAAAGTTATCTTCGTACACCGGTCAGCATTAAAAAAACGTAATGCGTGTCACTATAACCAAACTGATTGATGTACTTACCTCATACGGCGTATGCAAAGCTAATTCAGGTCCAGGAATACACTGAAAGCGCAGCACGTGCTACCACCAGTGCCCAGTTCCCTTAACTACTTTTGTCCGATACCACCCGCTGTCCGATATCACCCGACCTTCCCCTATTTCTAAATTAAGTCTGCGTCTACCCAGGCGGGCTTCAAATTGAAACTAAATCAAAAATAGAATGCTCTTAGCATTCTAAATTACAGCTTGTAGCAGTGATATTGTACAGGATTCTTTCCATGCAGTTTGTTTTGTAGTTTTTTCTTCAAGACAGTTCCTTTTGTCGCTAAAAGCACATAGTATTTATGTATTTGTTTTTCCTTTGAAATATCTTGAATATCATTAAATTTGAATCAGTACTTTAAAAAAAAACATGGCCCGCACGTGACCCTCATGTACATATGTATGCATGTTTGGGGCCACGAGGGACACCGATGTCCCTCGTGTGTAAATCACATACAGGGTGTCCCACCAACTATGGACCACCCCCATAACTTCTCAACGGTTCAGGATATCGAAATGAAGTTTTCGCTTAACAATGCGGAATCATGGGGCAAATAACAAGCTGTAGAAAAATTGTCTATAATATTTTTAGTTTTCGAGAAATTTAATCATCTTTGATTTTTTAAACGGAACTCTATATTTTTTCGTCAGCAATGTATAGATCATGAAAAGTGGAATAAAAGGATGTATCATTTGTTAGTATTTTGATAGTAATTTGACTATAAAATTAGACTTCCTGTTACACGATTTTTAAGCAAACGGACCTTTCCTGTATAGCAGCCTTTGCAACAGTCGCCGTTGGTGAAGGTGGCCTTCGCGGCGTCGAGACTGTTTCGTGGTGACAGGGAGTGCGAGAGGGGTGGCCATGACGGATAGAAGCGTGACTACAGCAATTCATGGTCTTGACACGAAGATCATGTGAACAAACATCAATACTAACGATTATAATGAGATTTTTCCCACTTGTTCATCTGAATTGAACTTTTCTTCTACTTTTTTTTTAAATTCATTTATTACTTCCTGTTCGACAATTTGTCTTTCAGGGCATTGAAATTTACAATAATGGACAGTCGTTTTGGACACTAACAGTAACCTCTGTAAGAGGATTTATGAAGGTCAATTTTTAATAATTAGACAATTATATAAGACTAAGGAACATAGAAAAGAAGAGAAAATAAATAAAATTACGGAGGATGAAATTTATCTTTAGGAAATTTGGGATTAATTCTACGAGGAAAGGGATAAGTTTTACAAAGATTAAAAAATTGTGCATGATGTAATGAAGGAAGAGTATTAAAAAAATTTGAGACTACAAGTTTTAATCAAATCATGGATTGTAGGGAGATTTAGTTCATTGTGAATTTGTGTATTGGGAATAAACCAAGGTGCATGTAGAATTTTTCGAAAGAATTTGTTTTGAATGATTTGAAGTTTTTGTATATTTGATTTTGCTGCATTTGACCATATTGGACAAGCATAAGTTAAAGTAGGTCTAATAATTGAAGTGTATATTAATTTAGCAGTTTTAATACGGAGAGTTGAGTTATTATTTATGAGAGAATTAAGTTTTTGAATTTTAATGGTAGTTTTTTGTATAACATTTTTTATGTGAATTTTCCAGTTCAGTTTTGTGTCTAGATAGAGACCTAAATATTTAATAGATGAAGAGGAAGAAAGCCAAGGAATACGAGTGTTATGAATTAGAAGGGGAGGAGGGGTTATTGGCTTACATAACGAAAATATTTTGGCTTGGCATTTATCCATATTGATTTTGATTCTCCAATTGTTGGCCCACACCGAATAACGATTAAGATCTATTTGAAGTTTATTTCTGGCAAGAAGAATATTAGTGTGTGAGTTAATAAGTGCTGTATCATCTGCAAAAAGGGCTAATTTAGAAGAAGCGAATTTTGGAATGTCGGATAGATAGATATTGAATAGCAGAGGAGAAAGACAAGAACCTTGAGGGACCCCGGCAGAGATGTTAAATTTTTGAGAGAAAGAATTATTATATTTAACTATGAAAGTTCTGTTAGATAGGAAATTTTGAATAATAGTTATAAGATAAATAGGAATACCTACAAGATGAAGTTTATATATTAAACCATCGTGCCAAACTTTGTCGAATGCTTTTTCTATATCTAAAAAGATTGCAAGGGAGTGTTGTTTTAAATGAAAAGAATTTTCTATGTGTTCAGTAATACGTAATAGTTGATGAAGAGTAGAATGTTTGTGCATAAATTCAAATTGTGAAGGTTGAATAACGTTATTTTGAGAAGTGAATGTATAAAGTCTGTGAAGTAATATAGTTTCGTAAATTTTTGATAAAGAAGAAAGTAAACTAATGGGCCGATAATTAGAAGGAAATCTTGGGTCTTTCTTTGGTTTACAAATAGGGATAATTATAGCTAATTTCCAAATATTAGGAAAATAGTGAAAACGTAGAGACGAATTCAAAATATTAGTAAATGCAGCAATGGATTTATTACCTAAATATTTGAGTGATTTGTTGGTAATTAGATCAAATCCAGTTGATTTGCGAATTTTGAGTTTTTTTATAATATTATGAACTTCAATAGGGGATATAAAAGGAATAAGTTGTGGAACGTTATAATTAGGAAGGGAAAGGAAGTGGGTTATATGATTGTGAAGTTGAGTATTGTGTATTGGATTAGCAATAAAAGAAGATTGGAAGTAAGAGCCCAGTAATTTAAGTTTCTCAGGATCATTTAGGGCAGTGGAGGAAGAGTCTTGTAGGACAGGAATGAGAGTTTTGTCATTATTAAGTCGTTTAATTGTCGACCATAATTGTTTAGATTGAGGGTGTATTTGTTGAAGAAAGTTTTGATATTGATGAAATTTAAATAAATGTATTCTAGACTTTATTATTCGCGAAATTTTGTTAAGTTTAGATTTAATATCGGGACGTCTAGTTATTTGCCAATAACGACGTAAAGTGTTTAGTTTTGATTAAATTAAGAATACGAAAAGGTAGTGGTTTATAGGGGCTAGGGGGAAATTTAGGTATAAAGCTTGAATGAGAGTAAAGTGTGTTATGCATTGTAGTGGTAAAATAAGATAGATAATTGTCAATATCATTTGTAGATTGTATATTATGAGGAAACTTAATATTATTTTCAATATCGTGTTGAAAGTCAGGCCACCTAATTTTTTGAAAAAGAGGTGTGAAGGTAGAAGAAGAAATATTAAAGGAAAAAGATAAAGTAATAAGAACTGGAAAATGGTCAGAATCTAATTCAGGAAGTACATTTTGTATTATAGGGAAAGGAAAATTTTGTGTAAGAATAATATCAAGAATATCAGGGATAATATTATTATTATATGAATAGTAAGTAGGTTCAGAGGGGGAGTGTATTTGTACATTATTAGAAACGAGAAAATTATGTAATTTAATTCCGTTAGGGTTGGTAGTATTACAACCCCAAATTTGATGTTTACAGTTTATATCGCCAAGAATGGTTTTGTTTATATTGTTAAAGATTTTTTTAAATGTTACGAGAGGAAATGTGTATTTTGGGGGTTTGTAGGCAACTGAAAAATAGTAATCAAGATTATTGATATTGATTATTAAAGAAAGGATATCAAGAGAAGGATGATTGTTAAATTGGAATGAATAGTGTTTAATAAAGTGTTTAATGAGTATAGCAACTCCTCGGGAGGCCACTGAATTAATTCTGTCAAAACGATAAATTTTATAGTTGGAGATATATAATTTGTCGGTTGGGAGTAAATGTGTCTCAGTTATAAAAGCAATGTGTACATTATGAGTGTATAGAAAATGTTCGAAAGTATGTTGTTGTCTTTTCAAACCATTAGCATTCCAGTTGAGAAGTATTAGTTGATTGGTAGTTTTATCAATTATTTATTATGAGAGAGCGATTCAATAATATTTTGAAGTTGAGGAAGAAGAATTGAAAGAATTTGTGATATTATTGTTGTAATAATTTGTTGAATATTATAAGAAGAGGGAGAGGTATGTTGTGTAGGAATGTGTAAGTTATTTGTCCAAGGAGAGTTGTTAATGTTAGTTTGTGTGTTAGAAAGAGGTGGGAAATGTGTTGTATGTAAATTAAAAGGTTTTGAAGAGTTTTGAGGTAAAGTAGTAGGAATAGTGGAATAAGAGTTTATGCTGGGGGAAGAGTTATTAGTGGGGGTAGAAGAGGAGAAAGTATGTGTGGAAGGTAAATTATTATTAGATTTATTTATCTTATTATTCAAGACAAGTTTGTAAAAGGAACATCCTCTATAATTGGCAGAATGTGTCTGTCCACAGTTTACACAAGTGGGAGGTGTGGATTGTGGCTTTGGACAAACCGAGTAATGATGGGGTTGAGAACACTTGACACATCTGGGTTTCAATTTACAGTTCGCCTGTGAATGTCCAAAACGTTGACAATTTTTACACTGAACAGGGGTGAATCGATTTGATTTTGGTTGAACTTTTATAATGGAATGAAATAAACGATCTAATTTTAAAATAGTTCTAGCTTGATGGGAGTCTGTTAAGTCTATTGCACATGTTTGAAGAGGATGTCTTAGTTTGTCATAAAGACGCCGAACTTGAAGCACTGGATATTCTAGGCGAATGAGTTCATTAAAAATTTCTAATTCACTTAGTGATATTGGAATGTCTTTAAACATTACCTGGAATGCTTTCTTGCTCGGATCTTGAAATGTATAAAATTGTATATTATTACTTTCACAGAATTTTCTGAAATTTCGATGGTCATCAATGTCTGTAAAAAGAATTTGGATTTCGTTGAATCGGGATTTTGTTGAATAGTTATTATGAACCACTTTTGCGATGTCTTGAAGTAACAAAGGATAGTTCATGCCAATCACTGTTATAGGTGGAACTTTTTGATGTGATGAAGTTGAAGTAGACGACTCTTGTAGATTTGCTAAAGGTTCATATCTGGAGTGGGTTGGAATATTATACATGGGGGTAGATGATTTTGATCGTTTGGAAGGGTTTTCTTGAGCATCTGTGGGGTGTGGACGACGAACGTTGTTGGAGATGTCTTCTATGTTAGTTTCAGGTTGTGGTACTAGGTTTGCTGAAGATTCTTGAAAAGATGTTTCTGAAGTAGCTGGATAAGAAGGTTGCTGATAATTTGGTGGGTGTGAGGTTGAATACTCCATGCCTTGAACTGGAGTTGCTTGCATGCCAACGTATTGAGTGGAAGTTTGAACATCAGATGAAAACATGTTTGTATTGTCCAAGACAACTCGTCTCCCGTAAGGGAGATGAGTATTATAATAAGATCTTGAGTTTTTCGTAGATTTTTATCTCTTTTTGTAAAATAGTAGATTTAGATGATGTAGAATCAGATTATTTTAAGATAATTCAATTAGATATCACAATATTTGAAATATTATAACAGCAATATTTGGTAGCACTATTCTAGAAGCACGGCCACCTGTTTTCTTCTACTGAAATTCAAAAACAACGATCATCGAAAAGAACAAAATAAAAATAATTTGTAGCGGAAGGACGATAATAATAATAATGGTCCTTTTCAAACTAACAAGAATCGCGCTGTGTTACGGCGCAAACTACCTAAAACAAGGGAAGGGAATGAATGCTTTATGTTGGCACACGGGCACCAATAAATGATTCAAATATGGCGCCGTTCCGGGAAATTAGTTATTAATTAACAATCTTTGGCCTTAATTACCAACTCAAAATGTACATTTTAAACGTCCCGCGTATTTTCCCCCCAAATTCGCGAGCTATTTCTAAAGAAAGGCGCAAACACTTCTTTTCCCGGAGTGCTTGGGGGGGGGGGATGGTTCCTCACCATCAACTGTCCAACTGTTGGCGAAGTACTTTCAAATTCCAACGCCAGATGGCACCGCATATTGGACATCAGGACAGACGCTGTATTCATTATTTTAAAAAAAGGCTTGGAGATTTCCGTATTAACATACAATAGCATTATTGCAAAATTCACAACGCCAAGACAGTGATGTCATACAACACCCCCTTAATAAAGGTATATACGAACGCGAAGTTAAAAGCGACGAGTGCGCGAACAGTGCCGCAGATAACGAGGCTCTCAAATAACTTAATTAAACTGTGTTAAGTGGAGGTCCGAAAGCAAGTGAGAAATCATAGCCCGTGTCATTGTAACATAATTCATTCTCAGTAGGAGCAGTTAACGACTGTCTCATTTATTGTAAATAAATTTAAGAAAAGAGATTTATTTAAATTAGGGCAACATGAATGTTTTAGTTGTGATCAAGGAATTTAATTAAAAGGGAAGTGTTGTAAATAGTAGAATAGAAGAGATTATCTGACTAAGAATGGAAGTACTTGATAAGCTTCATGCATTCGGTTCAATCAGGCCTGGCAAAACAAAGTTAAGGTGAAATTGTGCAGAGAAAGTCATATTATTTGAGAAGTGAATTTATTGTATTTTAGTGCGAGAATATACGCATAATTCTACTAATTTCTGTCTTGGGGTTCACCCAAAAGATCCCGCCCCCTGACATCACAACGCTCATTCCCAGCATTCTTTCTGCCGCCCCCTCTTCAGCTGGCCGATGGTGCGAGCGGTCGGAGAGAAGACCGACGCTGGTAAGCCGAAGGTTGTGAGGGGAAGAAGGCGTGTTACAATACATACATACATACATATATATATATATATTGTAATATACAAAATATTACAGAACAAACGCCGCGCCTTAATCTGGACGGACGGAGCTGTAATATACAAAATATTACAAAACAAACGCCGCGCTTTAATCTGGACGGTCGCGGTTACTAGGTAACGAAGGTTGTTGACGGGCAGGAGGGGGCGCTGGACTAGAGAGTTGGTGGTTGACTGGCATCGTGGTGGTAGCGGCGCGAATGTAATCTGAATTATTTAAGTAGGACATCCATGTGAATAGGGAGGATAGATTGTGGAACAATAGTGCAAGAAGTGAGTCAGCAAGAAAGAAGCAGACGACTTCGGCGACGACCGGCGCGAAGAGGGATTTTCGACGCGGAAGTCAAGTGGATACGAACTGCGGGGTCATCGTTTCACAACGCCAGACAATTCGGTACCGTGAACCTGATGCATGCAATCAATCAAGAGAATTTATATTGTTAATCCCAAATTCAATTTTTAATAAACAAAATTATTGTTGTGCCACGTTATATGTAATTCCTTCGGAATATAAACAATTTCAGACTTCCAGGCTTCTCTGTATAGAGGGCAATCCGGTGACAACCAGCCTGCAGGTAAGCGTGCAGGTGTCATCATATAGAACCCACAAATTGAGCTAGCGAATTAAAATAAAATTAAATGAGATTAGATAAAATAAATCATTCATTATTATATATCTATCTATCTATATATATATATATATATATATATATATATATATATATATATATATCACCTACTTTTAAAAATCCAGCTTCAAAAGATATTTCACGTAACCAGTTTCCGAATTTCTAAATAATTTAGGCGCCAGAAAATGGTTACAGTTAAATCCCTGATTATATATGATTAATTCTCATAAATAAAAATCCTGCTAGCTCGGTCGATTGCGTTATCAAATAATTGTTGCTTCTTACTCCGCAACCAATTACTCAATCTGCCATTCATACGAAGTGGCGAGGAATATGAAACATCTACTCTTAAGATTGCACGTAATGACAACTAAAAATCAGCTTACTTTCAACTACGAATTACAGTTTATTAAACATGAAAGATCAATCATTTAACTTACAATGGCTTGTTTTAAATTATCATAAGATCATGAGCATCTTTTTGTTATAGAATCTTTATCCGTTCTTCCTTCTTCGCGGCCACGACGATTCCCATTCGACGTCGCCACGTAGAATCTTCTTGTCGCTGTAGTCCAATATTCACTCTTGCTGAAGTCCACGAAGATCCAAGACCAAGTCGAAACTTCTTAATTCAATACTAAAATTTTATAAGTCCACACTTGTAGCTCCAACTTGAAAATATTCTAAGTTCATTTTCCAGCATTCACTCTCACGAAATATTACAAGTCTCAATAAGTACTACTCGAACTTAAAATAGCTCTCAGCGATCCGTTCACCTCCACGAAATGAGACGGAATGAATTAATATTCCCCTTGTCAACCCCTGAAACCTCGTCTTATTTTCCTTTCGATTGGTTTTCAAACTTTTCCGAAACGTCCGTTACGGACGACAATCTTGTGATCACTACGGTGCACCCCCGCATCCGCTTTTAAAAAAACTCATTTCTCGTGTTGCTACGGTGTCACATTGCATGTTTGCACCATAGCAACCCAGCTCTAGCAGTATCTACGGTGTCACTTATGCCCGTCTTCGAACGAACTCTTATTGTCCGCGTTGCTACGGTGCCACCTGAGTGTTTACACGCGGTAACTATGGTGCACCTATCTCATAATGAACTCGCGTTTTTCACGTCTCTACGGTGCCACCTGCATACCTGCCTCATAGAAACTCAAGTTTTTTGCTGATTTCCCGAATATTTTGTCCTTTATTTACTAAATAAATGTTCGTCATTTATGATATGTCTAAAAAATTGTCTAAAATATATGTCTAAAAATATGTCTAAAATTGATATTACCGTAAATATATAATAAAAAAATAAACAGCCGGACAGCAGACAAAGAATTCGGTATTCCGGATCGGTATCCTGGATGACTGCGTTATGAAATACACGTCCTTTGGAGGAAGCGCACGCGACAGACGAACGAGATTCCCGACAGCTCTGGGAAGCTTGCGCTACTGCATGCGTCCATCGTTTTGACGAAAGGACATATGCCACAAACGCATGCGCTACGTGCGCTAGACGCATGCGTTGGATGCATGTGCAAAATTGAAAAGACGCATCTTGTGGACGCGCCTTTATGCGTGCATCGTTCCGTTTCCGCCGTTCCCCACGCTACTGTAAGAAGACAAGCGTGAAAAACAAGAAATGGCGAAACCTCGGAACTCGGCGCCACACTGAAACATCAATTGAAATACATATTTTAGGCTAATTTTGCTGCACGTAATCGCGGAGTTTTCTTTACTTTCCGTATATTGCACGGTCATTTACTTCACTAACAAGGGAATTGTGACCATTGTCATGTGGAAAGCGCACCTTATATTTTTTTCCTTTAAAGAAAATATTATTTAAAGATTGCTCGAACATTTTTAGCTGCCTAAGTTGTCTGGAAGCATTTTTTAAAAATATGAAAACTGATGATTTTTCGTTTGGCACACCAGTCAAAATACCGGGCAACCCTTTGCACGGATGCGTCAGCGCCGAGTGCAACAACAGCTTCCGCGCCGCGCCCCGCCGCGCCGCGCCGCGCCTCGGCTCGCCGCCGAGGGTCGGGGGCACCCTCCCCTTTGCGGACGACTGAAATGCGATCGACAGTAGGAGCACGAAATATCCAATGCAAAAGTGACTGGGATTTTTTTTTAGGAACGGCCGCGTTGTGTAAGTTAATAGCTTCCGACAACGGAAATGTCTTTATCGCAAAATTACAGAGAAAATAATTGTTTCAAGGCGAGCAAATGTTCACATATACCAAAGGGATTTAAACAAAGGGTTAGTATCTTAAAATTACAATCGCTCATCCATTACTAATTTTCATCCCCAAGATTTAGGAACCTCATTAAATACGCATGGTACGTCGCTCAGTATCACGATGGAAGACCTGCATCATTTGAATCATTTAAAATGCTCCGCAATAACATGCACCTACACAAACCAGCAAAAGTGTTTTAACCAACAAGTTTTTTTCCCATTCCGACACTCGAACACAGTTTTTTAGGGGTTGACGTGCTTGCGCTGATACCACTACACCACACAAGCGCAGGGCGCTGGAAAGATCGTTTCGTAAGACGAGAAAGTAACAATAATTTCGGAACCGTTAAGGGCATGTAAGTTGATCGCATGGGTTCTAGTTAAATTGTATTTCAATTTAATGTTGAAATATTCATAATTTTACTTAAATCGGTTCATACAGATGCACACAAGACGATTGACTTGACATGACATACGTTTCAGAAGTGGAATAAAGAGTTGAAAAAATGTTTAAAAGATACGATTTGGGAAAACAGACAATTTCTGTACATGTATCTGCATTGATTCTATTAGCGAGTAGAAGTACTTCAAATGATTTTCAATAAAGTTTCTACACTCTTCAATAGTTTTTTCTGCAAAACATTCATCAAATTAAAATCTCTATCTGGGATTCGAACCCGGTTTCTTGAATTTTATTACATATTTGTATGAAAAGAAGTATTTTAAAAACAATGAGCATTTTCCCTTCATTATTACGGCGTGCTCTTTACTCGTTTACTTGCTACACGATGATGCAGTCGGGTGTTCACACAGTCCGGCGCGCCTGCTTCAGTTAACTCAACGAAGGTGCGTCAGGAACTGATATCAGTTTCACCTTCAGGTGTGAAAAGTATCAGTTATGTGACATTTAATCTGAATTTCCAAAAGTATGTATTATATTTAAAGTGTCTTTAGGAATATTTTTATAATTTCGTATTATGTAAACGTTCGTTTTATAATTGATGTATTTTAATATTACATATCCCATTTTACATTTTTATTACATATTCTTACTGTTTTCGTAACACATTTATTCATCATTCATACTACATATTTTCCGGTCTCTAATTATTTATGTCCCACTTTGAAATTTGGCAGATCTGTACATTAGTTTAGAAATACACGAGTGTTTTCTTATTTATTTATTTATTTACGTCAAAAACAGTTAAAAACTGCGTATGACGAGCTATGGGGAGAAGTGAATTTTGTGCACGTTTTCATAATTCTGTGGTCTCTATCCTAAACCATATTCTAGTCGAATTTTGAATACAGAAAAGAGAGTTTTTTTCGAGTTTTGTTGACAAAATATTCGCTCCTATATAATAAAATATATTTTCAAAGGTAAATTAGCTATAAATTTCTGCCCTGAACCCTCATGTTCTTCATGAAAGAATAATACTTTTTGCCGCGATAATATGAAAAACGATAATTTGAATAACTATATTTCCCACTGAAATTCAGAAGACGTGCACAAATAATGAAGTTACATTTATGTCCAGAAGCAAAACAAGGGACCATCTCAGCATTTGCTCAAGGATCAGGGAAACTGGACGAAAAACCTGATCGAGATGGGGGCCATCAACCCAGAAACTGTGGTACAATACTTGTTACAGGTTCTTTAGAATTATACAGTCCAAGTGATAAATAATTACATTAACTATCATTGTTAAAATTAATTCTACTTTCCTTTTTTATGCTCGGTATAGTCTCGAATTGTATAGAAACAGTTATGCAGCAGAAAAGATTTTACTTGGGACTTAAACTTTTCTATGGAATTTAATCGTTTAATGTCTTCTGGCAAAGTGTTGTAGAGTAATGTACATGAATTGTATGTGAATTTTTTGTAGTGAGCTGTTGATACTGCCACCTGGTGAATATGATTACTACGTCGTGTGTTATACTTATAGACATCGGCGTTTGCTGAAAATATATTCCCGTCCTTAAGTAAGTCATTTTTGACAAAAACTACTGATTCGTAAATCAGGAGACAAGGTAATGGTAAAATTCCTAGATTAATAAAGAGTGACTTACAAGAATCACGTGGGTTGGATTTGCTTATTATTCGTACAATTCTTTTTTGTAATCTGAAAGTCTGTGAACTATAAGATGTGTTTCCCCAAAATATTATGCCATATCTCAGGCGGGAGTGAACATTGGCAAAATATACACAACGAGCTGTATGAAGGCTGACGGATTTTGAAAGAATTCTGAACGCGTAGCATAATGAGCTTAATTTTGTGTTCAATTCATTTAAGTGGGCATTCCATTTGAGGTTTGACTGAATTGATAGACCTAAAAATTTTGTTACATTAACATCAGTCAATGGCACACCGTTCATTTTCAATGGAGTACAGAATTTTTTATTTGATATGGAAAACTGCATTGAAACTGTTTTATTTTCATTTACTTTTAATTTGTTATTACGGAACCAATTTGAAACGTCTGATATTGTACTATTTACGGTTTCTTTGTTGCAAAGAATATTTGTATCATCCGCAAAGAGAACTGTTCTTCCGTTTTGAATCGCTAAGGGCATGTCATTTACGTATAATAGGAAGAGAATAGGGCCTAAAATCGATCCTTGCGGGACTCCACGTACAATTGGCAAAGAACCGGAAAGGTGTGTACATAAAGTTCCATCATTCCAGTAAGGTATTTCTACTCTCTGAGATCGTTGTTTAAGGTACGAACATAGCCAATCTAGAGCAATACCACGGATTCCATACGAAGGTAATTTTGAAAGTAAAATGTTATGATCAATGACGTCAAAAGCTTTTGAAAGATCTAAAAATATTCCAATAGTTGCTTCGTTTTGATCCAATGATGAGGCAACATCCTTAAGAAAAGAAAAAATGGCTGTTTCCGTAGATTTTGATTTCCGGAATCCATGTTGGCAATTTGAAAACGCGTCGTGTTTATTCAGAAAGGTTTCCATTCGCACATAAAAAAGTCTCTCTAATATTTTTGAAAAAACTGACAAAAGAGAAATTGGCCGATAATTTTGAACTTCATTTTTGTTGCCTTTTTTGAAGAGCGGCTTAATCTTAGCTGTTTTAAAAATATCTGGAAAAATTCCGGTGCATAAGGATGCATTAAATATGTGAGTTAACGGGTGTATAATGGCTGGCGCGCACGTCTTTAACAAACAATCCGGAAATTCATCTAAACCGGCCGAATATTTATTTTTTAATTTACCGATTATTTTGAGAATTTCATAGGAAGAGGTTTCGGAAACGAACATAGTGTCTAAGACTTTTAGGGAAACGTCAGATGTTGAATTTTGTGGCTGAAAACCCTTAGTGAGATCGACAGCAATTCTCGAAAAGTATTGGTTAAAGAGACTAGCCACTGTTGCCGGATCGTTCACATCTCTATCGTTATCTTTTAAAACAACATTCTCTATAAGGTTTCTAGTTGGTTTGGTCGCATTTTTTACTATATCCCACATTGATTTTGTTTTGTTATTTGAGTTCAAAATATCCTGATCGTGTTTCATGATTTTAGCCTGCCTTATGACTTTTCTTAACAATGATTTGTATTTTTTAAAGTACAGGAGGAAATCTTGAGATACGTTATGATGCTTAGAAATGAAAGATAGAATTCGTTTGTTTTTACATGATGTTCTAATCCCTTGTGTTATCCAAGAATTGTTTTTGCGTGAAATATTTAATTTTCTTTTCTGAAGAGGAAAGCAAGTGTTAAAATGAAATGAAAGCGTTGAAAAAAAAGAATAATATTTATCGTTTGTATCAATAGTATTATAAACTGCGTCCCATGACTCCTGCAGCAAGTAATCAATGAATAATTTTATTTTACTTTTAGAAAACACTCTACTCATACGTGTATTATTTATTGTGTCATTGTTCGCATTTCGTATAATGGTAAGAATTTGTGCATCGTGGTCACTGTATCCTAAATCTTTTGTTTCAATTTCATGTCGAGTAGTGGTTTTGTTAATTATAATTTGATCGATTGCCTTCTTTGAATTTACTGTGATCTCAAATTAATTTAAGTGTCGGCCTTGTGTGAAAATTTGCATTTTAAAAATTAAAGAGTATTTTAAATGTTTAAATAATGTGTACAAAAATATATTTATATCACATGAAAGAACATCTTAAGTTTAATTTAGTTGTAATTTTATTTTTCTGAGGGAAATGGTATTTGCAGACAAAATTTAAAAGTTATCGCATGCAGGATTATTCGGAAAAAATAATTGAAAGTACTTCTGAAAGTGGTGGGATTAGAAAAAAAAGGGGGAAAAAGTGTCACTTATTTTCACCCCTAGAACTCGCACAAGTTTTAAGTCGCTAAAAAATAGTAATGTTTTGTGAGTGTACGATTTGACGTGGAATGACGTATATGTAAATGTATTTATTCTAATAAGATTCCCTTTTCTTTTTAATAAACACCATCAATTTGGCGATGCGATTGTCAGCAATATATGTATTTGATTGCTAGTGTGGAATTTGCATCGTACTCCAACCCAGGACAACCCAATTTCCCCGAGATCTTGAGCCGGTATTATTATAAAATAAATAAAATAACATTTTTGGTGTGACGTATTTTCTTAACAATTTCACTTTTAATAGAACAAAAGTATGTTTATTTGGAAAGAATGCTATGTAGGAAAGAGAGAGGGGAGAGGGAGAGAGAGACCGAGAGAGAGAGACCCAGAGAGAGAGAGAGAGATCGAGACAGAGATGGGGAGCAAGATGGTGATGGATAAGCATTTGCATCAAATCCAAATTCTGATACTCTGCTGTGCCATTCGATTAACTGATTAGTATTGCAGGTTATGGCAACGGCATCAACTGGAAGAACGATCGGCTTTGTTTATAAAATTTTAAACTTCTTGAAATTATTTAACCTATTCATGACCCAGGTAGGATTCCATGGGGGTTAACGAATTCTACGGTGATAAAATATTTATTTCACAAAATACAATGATTAATAAATAATCAGTTAGTGGTAATGATACTTAACAAAAGATTTTATCTGACAATGTAAAAATATAAAGTGTGTGAAATAGTTAACAAAATTAAATATTTGAAGTTAAAAGAATTAATCTTTAAATAATTCGTAGAATGGTTACATTTGATGTCTCTTGAATTATGCTTGTGATATAAAAGATATTTGCATTATTTGAGGGATTTTACCCAAAATAAATAAAGTGCCGTTTGATCTACAAACAACTTTCTAGCCATAGTTCGTCCTTGCTTGATGCAAACCTAAAAAGAATAAATAAATACGACTAATGTATTTACAATGATAATTCAAATTACTATAAATAATATTAAATAAAAATTGTGTTCCGATAAGTAGCAAGACGTCAAATGCGTCCGCTGAAGTAGTTGCGAAGGTCGCGTAGTAGCGAGATGATCTCTGGAGCCAACTGCGCCGCGACTGTTGGACTGCTCGCTCCCACGTCATCGGCTTCAATAGACTGTGAAGCGGGTGTTATGGTTTCATCGACGTGGTCCACGTCTGCTTCCATCTGCTCCCATTTCAATATCTCATTCCGCATTTCTTCGTTATGTCTAGACAATGTTAAATTACTTTACGTCACTAATATTATACAAAATAATCATTAATAATAAAGAAGGCCAGGTAATCACTTACGATATCTTCCTCCTCTTTGCCGACGACCCATCAGGGGTGTCGACATTTACTCGCCTCGAAGGTGCCGCTATCATGATGGAGGCACTGCAGCAGCAGCAGCAGCAAAAGGTCAGTGCACTCGGCGCAACGACAGGCAACGAGAAGGCACTGGCACGCTTCGAGAACGAATGTAGAAGTTATTCCTTGCTCGGCTTCGTGGGTTCGCATCCAAAACTGTCCTTTCTCACTCGTTCTCAGACGACAATTTCTCGGGCCAAGGAAGTACAACGTTCTGTCGTAAAAATTATACATTGAAAAAAATATTTGGACTATTTCGCAATCGCCATACAATTGTAACTGACAAACAGTGTTGTATTCGGACTTATGTTCGAAAATGTTGCAGGAAAATGGTTTATTGAAGATTTTATACTTCTTTACCCCATGTTGCCGGCACCTAGGGACTCCTCTATTTGCGCTCAGGAATAGCTTCGTCGGGTCCTTTCATTATTTTTAATAGGACACAGGGCCGGATTTCTAAATAGGCAGAGTAGGCTGCAGCCTAGAGCGGCAAAGTTTCAGGGGCGGCAGTTTGGCAATTTATTCAAATTGAACCCGATCTTCAATTACGCAAAACATAGTCATTAGCATTGAAGTATAAAAATATATTTAAACTATTGGTGCTACAGAATGGCACAGACTTTCCCGTATTAGTTTTCTATTTCCTTGGGTCTTCGCTAGCTATTCGGAACTGCCACATACTCTTTCTTGCCAGCTGTCATCTATCACCACCAAAAGTAATTTTTTTTAGTCATTTTCTTAATTTTTCGGTTTCCTTTTGGTAGAATGGAAACATTAATTTTAGAATTTTAAAGAACACAAAAACCTAGTCATAAATGGCAATTTTCTTTTAAAAATGATGTGCCGTTTAAGAGAAAATGGCGTTTTAGCGCAACTAAAAGTGCGAAATTTGAAGCTCATTTTCACAGAAAACGAGTTTTCAAAATACTTTATTTGAAGTTATTTCAAGCACTTACACTCACAAATATAATAATATTTACAAATTGCTGGTAATGTGCATATTAAAGATGTGAGAGATCTTTCAAAAAAATTACAATTATGTAATTTTTGAAAAAACAAAAAAAAACTCAAAATAAACTTTACGTCATATTAAAGAGTGTAACTAGCACTATCAGTTACAAAAGTTTCAAGAAAAAAATTGCAGCCATATAAGAGAAAATGGCGTTTGAGCGTTTCTGAAAATGCGACATTTGGAGCTAGTTTTCACAGAAAACGGTTGTTTTCGAGAAACTTTACTTAACATTATTTAAAGCACATGTACTCGTGAATATAATAATGTGAAAAAATCGTCGGTAATGTAAATATTATTGACGTGAGAAACATGTGAAAAAAATTAATTTCTGTAATTTTTGAAAAAAACAACCTATAGAGCAATATGGCTTTTATGTCATCTGATAGAGTACATTTACCACTATCCCTACCTAAAGTTTACAGCAAAAAATTGGAGCAGTTTTTGAGAAAATCTTGTTTTTGTAATTTTTTAAAATTGCACATATTGCACGCAATATTGCACGAAAACTACCAAAATTTTGAAAAACATTTACACGACCTTTATGAAAGAACTCAATATGCAGAACAAATTTTATTTGAAGAAAAATTCTCTATCTTCAATTTTGTAGTTGGAGAAAGACGAAGAAAAAATTCAAACTTTCACAATTTTCGAAAATGCAGAGTTATCCGTGAAAATCGGACCTATGTCGTGTTAATATATTGTATTGTGTATTTTACTCTATTCATACAAAAAATTTAAAGAAAAAAAATTGGAGCAGTTTTTGAGAAAATTTTGAAAATCCCCGGGGGGCTTCATATACAGTACCTCCAAATTTTGAAGAATCTTTTTGAAAATCTCAAAGCTTCAACTAGAATCAGATCGACCGGGGAATATCCATTTTGGAAGAAATCGTACAGCAGTGTTCACAGACGGACGTTTTCCTTTCAATTGGTTTTTCGGTAACAATGACCCACAAAACAGGGTTTCTGGCAACAGCACGTGTTAGGGGATTTTTTTCTTCTTAATTTAGCAACTGTTTTTATCCACTTTTTTCCTTTTCACGGCCCGGCAATGAATTTTTTCCGCCGAAAATTGGCCATTTTTTCGCGCAGCATTACATAACTTTCCCTATACTACGTATATCACTCCGTGTATACGTACGTATACGGGAAAGTAAAAATGAAAACAAGAATTAATTCTACCGTTTGTTGTATAAAACAAAGTATTATGAAACTATGAAAATTACAGGGGGCAGTAAATTGACTTTAGCATACAGGCAGCATACTCTTAAATCCGGCCCTGATAGGAGAGCTAATACAGGGCTTCCTTTTACTAGATTTGTATACAACAGGTCCTACCTTTTATTTGATTTGTCATTCAACTATTGCATTTTCTTTGGGACGCTGTCACCTAGGTTGCGAGTGTATGTAAGCATATGAAGGTTTTCATACAACATAAATGATTAACCACCAACTGTTTTGAGGCATTGATTTAACGAGTGTCCGTCATATTAAAGAGCTAACGTTTCTAGTTAAATTGATGCAGATCTAAACAAAATGACGGATGCCAATTAAGAAAAAACAGCTTGCGAATTACATCAACATTTGTGTGTGCGTGTGCATATACATGTATATAATTTTGGCGACTAAAATGAACAAATACAACCTGAACAACAGCTGAAAGGGCGAAGTCGAAAGATTTACGGGATACAATGCAGTTAAAAAAGGATTATGGGAAAAAATACAAAGAATATAGCCCAGGGCTGTCACCTGACGGCCCGCGAAAGGTTTAGTCAAAACAACGTCGCTTGCATCCACGTCGGGCGACAACACTGCACGCCCAGCGCACGCGCCCTGTCGGGGACAACAACCCCTTGATGTAAAAATAGGTTAAGTATAGATTACGGATTTTTTCTAGTAAATTCAAACATTCAAACTCATCCCAATGTGTTTTCCTGCGTTACGCCTGGTACGGTCTCGTATCATGGATCTGTCCCCCCCCCCCCATTTCAGATCGTCCGAATGATCGGACTTGTGAATATGGCCCGCAACCACGATACAAGTTTTAGTTGTGGCCCTTCAGGCCTTGCAAGTTCGACAACCCTGATACAGCCAAATAAGCAGGTGAAAAGGGCCCCGAAACCAAATCGATAATATCGACACTCATATGAAAGAGAATGAAAACGCCACAGATTCTCAAAAAATCAGCCTCCTGAAGCAATCTGTTGCAGAGGCACAATGGAAAACGTGAGGGCGAGCGTAGGCTTCTGCGGCCGGAGTTAAAGTATATGCGTCATAAACAGAGTTCGTTTTATTTTATTTTTTTTCACTACCGTCCATATTGTTAAAAAAATCTGAAAAATTATTCATATGCTTACATACACTCGCAACGTAGATAAGAGCGTCCCAAAGAAAATACAATAGTTGAATGACAAATCAAATAAAAGGTAGTATCTGTTGTACAAATCAAATAATATAGAATTACGAGACACATTTTAGGAAAAGACAGTACTCCAATGTTATCACGTCAAAATAATTTTTATTTGAATTTGGCGCCAAAATTGGTTAACTAAAATACCTTCAAATTTAAGTTTTTTCCCCCCGTCTCTGCAATTTTTTCAGCCTGATTCTTGCAATAGAAGCTGAGAAAAAATAAAACGTGAAAAACACATTTCTCTGCAACAAATAGCCATTGGAGGCTGTTTTGGGGGCAATCTATGGCAATTTTCACTATCTTTCGTATGAGTATCGGGATTATTGATTTGGTTTGGGCAGAGGCGTATCTAGGCATTCAAGCGCCCATGGCAAGTATAGAATTTGCGCCCCTGACAGGATACTTCAAACTAGGGTTGTTGATAATTGTTTTAACGAGTACATTCTAGTGTAAATAAAATTCTGATTTTCAAAAAGTTTCATAAACAATTTCTCTCGAAAAACGTAATTGTTTTTAATTTTGATTTTTAGGAATTGAGAGAACAGGAAAATTAGTTTCGTTTGCTTCTGCGGCGGTAAGCGGGCCATATTGATATGAAGAGAGGGAACACTCTTTTGTGAGGTGAAAATAAACGGTAATAAACAATTACAATTCATTTGAATATGCGAAAGTGGGCGCGCCCATCACCCGTTTGTGTGTGTGAAGGTGAGCGGTAAAAATTTGTTTTTGCGGTAATAAATTAGTAATACAATAGTTAAAAATTCAGGTTCTAGTTTGGTTTGATTCTGCCATGGTGAGCGAGTCAAGCTGATATCGAACTAGAACGCCGCCCATGTTTTTCGGTGAAGTTGGGCGGTAAAAAATGGTTTTGCGGTAATAAATTAGCAATAAAAATGTTAATTGTGGTACTGATTTGGTTTGATTCTGCTATGGTGGACGGGCTAGCTTGATATCAAGCTAGCTCGCCAACCATTTTTTCGGTGAAGATGAGCGGTAAAAAAATGGTTTTGCGATTAGAAGATAGTTAAAAATTCTGGCACGTAGTTTGGTTTGATTCTGCTGTGAAGGGCGGGCAAGCTTGATGGACCTACTTTATTAACTTTCAAAATTAGCAGTATAGTATATAATCAATTGTTTCATGGCGTCCACATAGTACTGGTGGTCCTTCTTGAAAATTACTGGGTGTATATTAAATAAACATCAACTGCCCTTTTAGAACATTTTTGTCACTACAAGATGCTTTCAGTAGATCTATTTTTTCATGATTCGTAAACATCTGCAATTAATTTTCACAACATCCTAAAGGAACTAAATAGGCTTTTGTCCTAAAATCCGAGTTCTAATTATCAGTAATGTTTTGGAGAACTTCAATGATTTTGTCGAAGATGTTTCACAGCTTCTACCAGTGTTGATGTCTGTGTCTGATAAAGATTCGACATAACCACAGGCATGGCATTTTACTTTCCCGTATACGTACGTATATATGGTACTGGAAAAGTTATGTAATGCTGTGCGCAAAAACGGCAGATTTTCGTCAGAAAAAAATTCATTACCGTGCCCTGATAACGAAAAAGTGGATAAATTCAGCTGCTAATTAAGAAAAAAATCCCCTAACACGTGTAGCCTAAATCCCTTGATACCGGAAAACCAATTGAAAGCAAAACGTTTGTCCGTCCGTCTGTCTGTGAACAACACGCGACTAAACTGTTCAGGCGATTTTCCCCTTGAATTTGAAACCGATATTTTAATTTTGAGGGATACTTTACATGAAGCCCCTTGGACATTTTCAAAATTTTCAAAAAATAGCGCCGACAATTGACAAAATTTTGTTGTTGGATAGTCTGAAGGTTATGTAAAAAAATGGCGCAGGACTAATTTTCGTTGAAAACTCGTTTTCGAAAATTGAAAAAATTGAAAAACATTTCGGCGTTTTCCGACAATTACAATTATGAAGATATATTTTTTCTTAATAAAATGTGTTCATAAAAAACATCTTCAAATAATGGCATGTTCAATTTTTCAAAAACATGAATATTTTGGCGAATTTTTGTGTCAAACTTAGGCAATTTTATTTTCCAATTTTTTTAAGAAAATTGTCATTAGGACGAGGCTTTACTGTTCTTTAATATTCTTAGAATAATATTTTTGTCCTATTATTGCGAAACCGGCAAGTTAAGAAAATGTCAAAAATATATTCTTCGGGCGGCGATAGATGGCAGCTGGAAAGAGTATGTGGCAAGTCCGAATAGTCAGCCGAGATTAAAGGAAATAGAAAATTAATACGGGAAAGTCTGTGCTATTCGGTAGCACCACTAGTTTCTACTGTTCCCAGCGAGTTGTAGATACTGAAAAGAACCCATGTTCAAGAGGTCCGAAAAATGGGGTCATACACCAACCAAGTTAGTGGAGTGATTATCACAGTTGATGAACATGGCTAGATTGTTTAAAACGTTTATTTTATTTTATCTTTTGTGTAAAGTTTAATTTCTTTATTGGCAAATACTTCAACTTTTTTCTGAGAATGACGAAAGCTAAATAGGGCCCCTTGAGAGTGGCGCCCATGGCACGTGCCATGTCTGCCATACCATAGATACGACTCTGGGTTTGAGGGCACTTTTCACCGCCTTATTCGGCTATATCCTTTTGGATGAAATAGCATAGAACATTTTGTCGAAGAGTGACATAACATTATCAGTAAACGAGTGACATAAAAAACAATCAGTGACAAAATTCTACACAAATGTCGACTAGCGGAAGCGATAGGAAATCTTTTCGTCATTTTAGCTACAGGTAAAATAAAAATACAAGAGAAGGATGTCGGGCAGCATACAGAACTGCAGTAGGCGGCGAAGCGTATAGATCGCTGAATTACATGTCGCGAATTTATTTTCTTAAAAATTTCGATTTGCAGTGAAAAATTTATGAAATGAGTACATGACTCAAGGAGGAGATATGGAATAATGGAAGAAGTGAAGATTTATGAATGGATGGAACGAGGGATGGTGAAAAATACGCGAAACTAATACGACGAACTGGAAATTAATATAAGGCCAAGATTGTATAGCGATTAAAAGTACGAATTAGAATTTAAAATTCACGGCCATAATAGCATGCGTGCACAATCAGAGGGTAGTTATAAATGAGTTCCTGAAGTTCCTGTGTATTTTTCAGGTTTGTTATTCTTCAAGGTGTAAGCTTTTCTTCTGAGTATTTTGTGTTAATGTGCAATGTATTGTTGTGATTTAGATGGAGTCATAATCGGAAAACGTAATAAAAACGAGTATTTACTCAGAGTAAAATAAATCAGAATAGCACTGATTATTACGGTCGCAACATTGCAACTAGTGGTGCTACAAGATGGCACAGACTTCCCCGTATTACTTTTCTATTTCCTCTGATCTCGGATAGCTATTCGGACTTGACACAATCTTGCCAGCTGCCATCTACCACCGCCCAAACTACATTTTTTTTTGCCATTTTCTTAATAGTTGAACGGAAACATTATTTTTAAGAATATTAAAGAACAGTAAAACCTTCTCCTAAATGGCATTTTTCTTTGAAAAATTTGGAGCCGTTTTTTAAGAAAATTGCGTTTAAGTGCTACTGTAAATGCGAAAATTAAAGCTCTTTTTCACTGGATTTTTTAAAATTTATTTCGAAAAACTTCATTAGAAGCAATATGAAGAACTTGAACTCACAAATACAATAGTGTTTACAAATAGCTGCAAATGTGCAAATTAACGGTGTGAGAGACATTAAAAAAAAACATTTGTGTAACTTTTGAAAAAAAAAACAACTTAATATTCCCTTTACGTCATATTAAAGAGTGCACTATCTGTTTGAAGAAAAAAATGGAGCCATTTTTGAGAAAATGGCGTTTGAGCTTTTCTGAAAACGCGGTAATTTCAGCTAGTTTTCACAGAAAACTGTTGACTTTTCGAAAAAATTTACTTGACAATATTTAAAGCACGTGTAGACCTAATTATAATAATGTAAACAAATCGCCGCTACTATAAATATTAACGACTTGAGAGAAGTCAAAAAGTTTCATTTTTGTAATTTTGGGGGGAAAAATGGCAATATGGGGCTTATGTATGGCAGACTCTACTATAGAAGGGTCATGGCTAATGTCATCTTACACGGAACCTTAGGCCCTCTCCTTACCAATAGTTAAAAAAGAAAAGAAATTGGAGATGCTTTTGAGAAAATCTTGTTTTTGTATTTTTTTTAAATTGTACACATTGCGCGCAATATTGCGCAAAAACTACAAAAATGTCAAAAAAATCTGCGTGACCTTAAACCACTATGGAGAACATATTTTATTTGAAGGTAAAATCTCCATCTTGAATTTTGTAGTTGTAGGAAGCGGCCGAAAATATTTCAAACTTTTGCAATTTTCGAAAATTTTGAGTTAACCGTGAAAATGCCACCTTAAGTGTATTTACTCTTTTCTAACAAGAAATTTAAAGAAAAAAATTGGAGCTATTTCTGAGAAAATTTTGAAAATGTAAGGAGGGCTGTAAAGTAGTCCTAAATTTTGAAGAAAAAAAATTAGTTGCTGGGCCGTGATAACGTAAAAGTGGGTAAATTTAGTTGCTAAATTAGGAGAGAAAAAATCCCCTAACAAGTGGTGTAGCCCGAATCCCTGTTCTGTGAGTCCTTGATACCGAAAAACTAATTGAAAGCAAAACGTCCGTCCGTCCGGTGTATGTGAACAATACTAGCGCCTAAACTATGCGTACTTTTTTTAACTCTGAATAAACCTCTGTCAATCTGACCTGAGCAGAAGCTCTGAGATTTTGAAAAAATTTCAAATTTCGCATTTGCAGTAGCTCTTAAACGCCATTTGCTTAAAAACTACTCCAAATTTTTCAACGAAAATTGGCATTTATGTCGAGGTTTTACTGTTCTTTAATGTTCTTAAAATAATATTTCCGTTCTTCTATTAGAAATCCGAAAAATTAACTTTGGGTGGCGATAGATCACAGCTGGCAAGAGTATGTGGCAATTCTGAATAGCTAGCTGAGACCAAAGGAAATAGAAAACTTATACGGGAAAGTCTGTGCCATTCTGTAGCACCACTAGTTTCATAATTCATAAACATCTACAATTATTTTCCACAATATCAAAAAGCAGGGCTGTACAACTAGCGGCCTGCAGTGTCATTTACTGTGGCCCACGAAACATTATTAGTGAATGTCCCTTGCATCCATGTCAGAGGAGAATGTTGTGCTTAGTGCACGTGCCCTGTCAAGGTCAACACTCCCTTAATGTAAAAATAGGTTCATGTTTAGAGTTAAGAATTTTTTTCTAGTAAATTCAAAATCATCCCAATGTGTTTCACTGCGTTATGTGAGGTAGAGCCTGATTACATGCGTGGTTCCATTCCGTCATCCCATTTCAGAGGAGCCAGACCAACTGCTGAGATCAACAATACAAGTCGCGTGTGGATTGGCCAAGTTATGAAAATTTAATATGGCCCACAACCATATTATATTAAAGGTTTAAGTTGTGGCCCTTGAGGAACTGCCAGTTGGACACCCCTACTTTACACCTCTGAGGCCGCTATCTCTCCTAGCATATTATAGAAGGGGATGATGATGATGATGATGATGATTTGTATAATTCTAATTCGTTCATCATACTCACAAAAAAATTTGATTGTTTAATATTATTTGGTAAATATTGTTTCTTGTGGTTTTAAGTATGACCTTTCAGACATAAAAAATAGAACAGTTTGTAGTATCAGTTTGATATCCAAGAGAGTAGTTTTTCTTTCTGATTTGATAGAAAATCAGAAGCAATGCACGTTTTATTTTCTTAACAGTTCGATATTCATCACTCATTAGGACATGTGTATCTGTGCACTTGTACAAGAGTGTGTTAGAGAGAGACTGTGGGTCCCACGAGAGGGACTGAGAAAGATGCAAGTGTGTATGAAGTTCACACGTTCAGCTTTTTACGAAGCAAGCCATATTTAAACAAATGTTCCACATGGCTTGCCAGTTACAACTCAATTATATTACCATAAAAAACAGACAATTTTTTTTGTAGGTTAACATATTGCAAGTTCAAAACTGAAAATGTCCTTTGAGTTGAAGCTACAAACAGACCATGAAGATAAAAAATGACCAAAATAACAAACAAGCATACCTGTGAAAAACAATACTGAACCAGTAGCATATGCATATAAAATGTATTATGAATTAAATAATGCTACAAGCACTGCAATTACAAATTTAATTCATTAGGTTATAAATAAATTTAAGTTTTGGAAAGGTGCTATTTTATAAGGAATCTATTCATTTTCAAAATTTTCTGAAACAAGGATTTTAATTTCAACATTAAAACTTTTTGAAGATCTGAACTAAACTTGTTTGCAGAACAAGATTAATTTGGCTCTTGAGCATTCTTGCTACTTTAACTAAATATATTTAATTAATTCAAAATACATGTGAAGTGTTCTCACAATCTTTCCAATTTGATAGTAGTACAGGAGACACAAAAGTGGTGCTCCAAATTATCAAAACAAAATCTTTTACATAAAAATGTTTATTGTCAAGCACTGCTTAATTAAAGAAAACTCTCAAATATTCTGAAACATATTCATATGCAAAATTCAGCAATTCTAATATTGTCCTGAAATTAATTGATGAATGTTGTAGGGCAATACATTTGATCATTAGTACATTATTATTAAGTTTTCTTTTTAAGAGCTTATTTTCCTTTTTTATTGATGACTTCACTTCATCTTCTTGTGAAATCCATGTCAACTTAATTTTATATTTAAGCACCTTTAAAAAAATATTTACCTGTCCAAAAGGTTTTCAAATACTCCAAGGCAAAAAGATCCCCCAAAATTCCAGGACCATCAGGACGATCTGAAAAAATGAAGAATGAAACCTACAAAACCAGAAGTGATTATGATAAAAATATGTTAGAATATTAACATGAATTGGGATAAATACATATATTGTTGCACGAGTACATAACTGGCATATACTATTTTACATGCACATAAAATAAATCTCACTTTCCGATGGCACAGACCCCTCTCTCAGCTTCACTCTGAAGTATGCTTCATAATTTGGAGGATAATCACTTTCCTTGAAGTGGAGTGAACACAGTGTTATTTTTTCGTACAAATTATTAGGCCATTGGCTGGATGGTGGTAAATGCAAAAATTCCAGCCATTTGTCACGGGTGGCTCGGCTTTTTAATTTGCGGGGAATACAGTGATAATAAAGTCCTCTGCCAGCGAAAGAACCACTACTGTGACGACATACGTAACAACTTGAGCTGAAACATGCATTTAAAAATGTTGTTATAAACGAAGTTCGAAGTCACGTCGCAATACACAGGACTCAATAATATGAGATGGGTGTACAAATTACGTACTGTGAGGCTTACCACGATGGACTTCTTTTCGTCGGCGGCATTTATTGATTAAAAGTCACAGAGAGAAAATTATTCGCCCCATATGAATTTTGAATACATCGCGCACTTTGGGCCTGAAGATTAAAATCAAAGGTCCTCGCGTGGACTTACAAAATTCTACAACAGTCAAGAAAGGCAAAGAATACTACTCAGGGCAGACAAATAACGTTTTAAATCTCGCGATTTGAAATAGACTTGGCTCAGTGCTGCGTTCGAACGGATGGCGATATTACTATACCAGACTACGCTGTGGAAGGAGCTATTCTTGGGGTTTTATTTCTTGGCGCGTGGGGTCTTGCTTTACGATAGAATATCTCACGGTATTTCGCGTCATTCTTAATCATGCCGCTAGAAGTCGCATGATCGTCAGCACTGCTCGATACAGTCGCGATCATGCGACCCTTAGAGGCACAACGGAGAACGATACGAAATATCGCGAGATATTCCATCCTGAAGACAAGATCCCACGCGCCAAGAAATAAAAACACACTTTGACCAATTAAGTGCGTTTATTGTGCTGAGCGGTATTTTTAAATATATCGACATTTTAATTGGTTAACTTCATTATTTTAGGATTCTGAAAATTCAGGATATCCTGCCATGGTATTGACCTAGAATGAAAATAAAATACAATAAAATAATATGAATTTGATTTCACATTTGATTTCAACAAAAATATTCAAGAAATATCAGTAAGTATCATTTAGTTCAGGGATTCCAAACTTTTTTCTGTCAATGACCCCTTTTAAAATAATGGTTTGCATTCATCGGCCCTCTTGCCTTTTTCACATTCAACATACAGAATCTCTACAGAATATAGTTATTCTTAGTTCAAATACTAACAAACAAATATGATTTAAAGATCATTCACTCAAAGAACGTGAACAAAAGTTTTGGAAAAGATTTCTGAATTATGTTGTATTATTTTTAATTTTACAAATACAAACTCTCAGAAGAATATTGACATTCTAATTCCACAAAAGTTAGATTTTCATTTATGTGAATGATATCCTTCCAAAAGATGAGCAAATTGCAAATTTGTATTTTATTATTGGATGAAAACATAAGGAAAACAAATAATAAAAATGTCAGAAAACAAATAATTGTCAACTTCATTCACATTTTTTTGTAATCAATGGCATCTTCATTATAACAATCCATCACCGGTGGACATTTTGCTCCCCACTAAGGCGATAAAATGTATTCACAAATATAAAGTTTATTAATTTTCTATAGAAATGTCATTCAATATCTTAAATCAACACATTATAAATAACGATAAATCAACCAATAAAAATATTTTTTAATAAGGCATCAATAAAATGTCTTTTAAGATTATAACAAACCAAGTCAGCTAGGCACTACAGCTATAGCCATAGCTCCCTTTTGCCCTGAAAAATATTGGTTGTGCCACTGATTTTATACAACTATCTGTTCAGTGACGTGTCCGCCAGCTTACCTTGCTTGGTTGACCCTCAAAATGTTCAAGATCAACATCTTAAGAGATTCACTGGATAATTAAGTTTTACCATAATGTAAAAGTACGTTCAAAAGAGAAAGTTTTGTAATGCTGTGGCGAAAAGTACCATTTATTCAAAAGAAAAAAAAACAAGTTTAGTATCTCCCTGATACTGAAAGAGAGATCGGGATAGGTAGCTCAGGGCATCAACTGAAGTTACTGCAGTGCCTCTTACCGGGATGTCCTATGTTCGACCCTATGTTCTGAATGTCAGTGGGAAATATAGTTATTCAAATTATCGTTTTCCATATTATCATGGCAAAAAGTATTATTCTTTCATGAAGAACATGAGGGTTCAGGGCAGGAATTTATAGCTAATTTACCTTTGAAAATATATTTTATTATATAGGAGCGAATATTTTGTCAACAAAACTTGAAAAAAACGCTCTTTTCTGTATTCAAAATTCGACTACAATATGGTTTAGGATAGAGATCACAGAATTATGAAAACGTGCACAAAATTCACTTCTCCCCATAGCTCGTCACATAGTTTTTAACTGTTTTTGACGTAAGTAATTAAATAAACACCCCGACGGTGGAAGGATTTTCGACACTAGCTTGTCAGCTAGCTCGAATTCAGTCGCTGCCTGGAGAATTCTAGTGACCAGTGGCTCTGATCGGTAGTTTTCCGTGGTTTCTCCGATCAACACCAGGGAAATGCCGGAGCAACAAACGCGCGGCCACCTACCGCCCGCGATCTTTCCTTCCTCTTCCTTGTCCTACCCCTTAACCAAAAAGTAACGTCAGCTGTGACACGCCGCCTTCAAGCACGAGTATGTTCTGGATAACATCTCACTTCCAATCTCTGGGCCAGACTAGCCGGGGTGGAAGTGGAGAATGAATGTCCTTTAAATGTTTCTAGTTTTAAAACTAAGAATTAAAAGACACTAAAAGTGTAGTACTTTGCGATGTGGTGAAATGAGCAGAGTAATGCAGTGTAAAACTGCGTTGCAGTGAACATGATTAATAATAATAATATACAATTGTCACCATTCCCGTCACCTTGTTGGAACACCTTCTTTGAACAAATTTAATTAATAATAATAATAATAATAATAATAATAATAATAATAATAATAATAATAATAATAAAAGACTGGGAAGTGCAAGAAATCGCTTTATTTGGAACAGCCCAAATTTTGCGCAAAGTATTGTGGAGGCACCGACAGTCCCTAGATCTGCTCCTTAGGTAGGTGGTTGCAACCTGGAGTAGATTGTATATTCAGCCGACACGTAACATCTTTAGTCGTGATATAGAGGAATAATAATAATAATAATAATCCCCGTGTGGTGTCGGCAGTTTTAATACAATAGCACTAGGGGACCTCCCCCTGTCGTAGAAGGCGACTAATCGGAGCAGCTGTTCGTTGTCACTCCCCTAAAATACGAGTATCCGGTAATCCCCACAAACTTGGCGTGTCATTACTTCCACTTACTTGTGGCTCACTCCTGTTTTCTGTCCTGTAGGACAATATTCGTATCGACCAACTCTTGTGTTTCTGATCCTGACGCTATTAGGTTGCGAGGGCTAGGGAGTCGTTTCGATTTTAGTGTTCTATTCTAACATTATTCTTGACTGCCCCCTCTCTTTTTTCGTTTTCTTTTAGCTGGCGGTAGCTTAAAAACGTTAAGGGAAGGCGAAGAAAAAGACCAGGATGGAAGGTCTTTTAGGATCAACCATTATGGTGCAGGGGGTCGGAGCTCCAGTACCGGCGGCCAGGAGTGCGCGAGCAGGCTCCGGGGCTTCTTCATCCAGCAACTGCAATGATGTGGCCTATTAGGCTTCTATGTCAGACAGTGCCACAAATGGAGACCATTCTGGAAGGAGGAAAAGGGTTCCAGGCAGTACTTCTAATGGAGAAAAGCCAGGAGCAGTTACGGACCTGTTGCGGGACAATGGAATGGCATGGAACAGCTGCAAAAGGCCCAAATTAAACTAAGTCTGGCGTGTAATGTGAGGGTAGTTGGAAGCAATTTGTTAGGGAATAATCCCACAATAGTGAAAAGAGTCACTAGCTAAAACCATGGAAAAAATGGCATGATGAACAAATGTCAAACTATGGCAGAAGAACGAGGAGAGTTCTGGCCAGTGGCGTGCATTCAACCCCAGCGCTGCTGGGGTAAGCAAGAATGAGAATTTAATGAATTTTGAGAATTAAAGTAATATTGGACAGTATGTTACATGATCAAAAACGTTGTACCTACTGTACATTCTACTGCGATCTTTGCGACGGCTCACTGCGCCTGTACTGCTCTGGGCCCAGCGCTGAAATCTTCGCTGGGGACGAGAGGTGCGCGCGCATCTAATTCAATGGGCCAGCGGCAGGCGGGGTTCGGGAAGGAACCGCAGGCGACAGTGGCCAAAAATTCAGCTAGCTGGGGATGGAGGACGTATCTCTCTGCTTCAACGCCAGGCCTCGCCTGGCTCGCCATGCTTGCGAACCAGTGGCGTAGCGTCAGGGGACGCTGAGCATCCCCATACATAATATTAATAAAGAACCCTAAATACTGAATTGATAATCTTACAAGTGGTCCGTTGAGCGAAACATGTTTTGTATTAATTTTAAATTGATTTCCTGTGATTGAATTCGGCGGGTTTTTGAAGCTGGCCTGTGATTGCTTGCAAGCTAAAATGCTTCTAGCGTCTGCCGCGAGAATGCGACGAGCAATGACGCATGCGCAGATGGCGAGGTTCCTCTCTCCCCTCTTCACCCCTGGCCCAGGGAAACCCGACTGCTTTACGCTAGCATCCACTGCGGAAAGAAACTCGTTTGTGCCCAAGAGCGTAGCACACTTCAGGCGGTCAGTAAATTATCTCTATCTCTGTCTCTCTCTTTCACTCGGGAGTCCCCGCTTGGTCATGGGCACAAACTGTAGAAATAGTGTCTCTCTACTATTCTTAATTAATATCCAAGAAATTGAATTATCCCTTAAATAGATTACAGGTACATATTATTTTAGTCTGCAATGTATAAATTAACAAGTGGTCTCATTGCCATTCGTGTAAAAGATTTAAAGCTGAGCCATTGTATAATTTGCTTTCAAAACATCGGCAGTCCTGACTGCTGTGAGGATTTTGTGGGAAGCGCCTACACCGTCGTAAGCAATCGAGATCGTGGAAGTAGTTCCAGTGTATCTGCCTTGGGTTGCATTCGCCTGTTAGATGAAGTAGTTGATAGTGACATTTTGTGTGTTATTGTTGAGCATCCCCAAACGTGCGAGTCACACTACGCCACTGTTGCGAACGTGGTTACTCACAAGTCAGTGCTACCACAATGCAAAATTATTTAAAATGGTATGTTTTGTAAGTATAAATTACCGTACCGTTGGTCGAGAAGTTTATAACTTACAAAAATTAGTACGGGGCACATATTTCTCTTTCTGTAATGAGAGTGAGCCACAATGCTCAGTAGGGATATTTTTATTTTTTCTGAGGAAGGAAGTTCTGACCCATATGTGATCAGACCATTAGAATCCCCGAACTCTTGAGCTTCAATTTTGTGGTTTTGAAATGTTAAATTGCAATAATTTGTACAAAGAGTTCACTGGAAATGAGACTATCACCAATTTTTTACTGTCTTTTGATAGAAATGAGGGGAAAATTTAAAGAAAAAATTGGAACATTTTTTGAGAAAAAACATTATTTAAAAACATCAGAGAAAAGAGTTGAATGGTTTAGGTGCTATCATTGACCACAGATGGACGGATGTTCTGCCATCAATCAATTTTTCAGTATCAAGAACTCATAAAACAGCGATTCTTGACACATTTTAGAGGAAGTATACAGGAACAAGAGTTATCCACTTTTTTCTTTATCTTGGCCCAGCAGTAAGTTATGTAGAACACTCACTGACACACTATTACAATAGTTTCTCTTGTTATGAAGTAAAGGCGAGAAAATAAAAACATCATCCGTTACAGAAATGTATGTTTCCCCATTATTGATGCTCATTTTTTCCTGTCCTTTCAATTATCCCTGGTTCAAAATGTAAAACTGGCCTACTTTTACAGTTATGGTATTAAAATTTCCTACCCCTTAACTCGTCCCCACTATTGCACAGACGCAAATGATAAGATGGCTTGCATGTTCGTTTGTTCCTTCAGGCGTCAGATATCCTTGACTGTGATCAAGGAGTTGTAATTACTCAATGCTGACCCTAGAGCGTCCTGGGATAGGTGTTATCACTTTAAATTATAATCATTTTCAAAACAGAAAATTTTGTTGTGGGATAAATACACTTTAGAAACATTTCATGTATTTTTAAGAGATCATTGATAATATACATCCAGAACAATGCACACTTCACTTCCCATTACGCTATTATAACAGTTAGTACCAAAGCAGGAGGTCACAATTCTGCTAGAATCCCAGTTTTTCATCAGGAATGACATTAAACTACTTGGGTGAGCTAATAAAACTTCCAACTCGTATTACCCAATAGAAATATCCTGTGAAGCAGTTGATTTTTTTGTTTCCCTATCGAACCATTATCTTGTTGAAGTAATTGCAGATTAGTGAGGGCATTATTTTCATATTATTCCTTTTCCGTCACAACTACGTTTACAAGGTACAGTGTGTCAACTTGTTACTTTGTTACAAGGCATACTAATGTGTTCACTTTCTGTCTAGTTTAAAAAAAAAGTATTGCGTTTATTTGATCATAAAACTATTTGAAATGAATCTTTGTATTTTAGAAAAATTAGATAACAGTAAAATTAGTGTATTTTGAATCGCAAAACCCAAGAGAGCCAACACTTTCTCATTAACAATTAATATTATTAATTATTAGGTCCCTAGAAAAGTGTAAAAGAGGCACTTTACTGAATTAACACTTAGTTTAAAATGTACTTCCATCCATTTTATTGTTGGGTACCACTATTACAATTTGATGACAATCATCTCCATCTCATAATGGAACTGCCATCTGATTACATACAATTGCAATGTTAGTAATAAATGCAATTTAAATATGAAACTGGAATAAATATATATTTTATGATGTCCTCACAAAGGAACATAAATGAATTTTTTAATTATTTTTTAAACTCTCTGAAATTTGTCATCTTTCTTCCACAAACTGTGTAAAGAAATTGAAGGGAAAACAAACCACTAACTTTTAGTAGACATATATTGTAAATATTTACATTTATTTTGTACTGGAAAATTGAATCGGTACATACTTTTATTATTCTTTAACCTTAGTTTTCTACAGTCTTAAAAATTAAGATTATTAACTTTATACAAAACATTTTTTGTAGCGCTCAAATTGAATGCTAAGAATTTCTTGCATCATGTGAAAAAATTATTTCTTAACCAATCACACTCTTAAAAATAAAGAAACAAATTTTAATGGTCTACCTATATCAATCAGGATGTTTCACACACATTTTTTGCTTTCATCATTCACCTCCATTCTGGAATATCTCACTGTTGCTGTTTCCTCTTCAACACAGATGGCCTCTCAAATGTTTGCTTCATGCCTGCAGCAAGTGTATTATGAAACTTCAGGTTTTGTGCTGTTTCTGATACCCATGGAGAGTCAAATAGTGTGGTATCCTGATCAACCAGATGTGTATATTTTGTTCGACCACTGCGACCAAAATTTTTCACTTGCATCACTTTAGGAAGAATAGTTTTGTCAAAGTGATCTTCCAGGGTAGCAGCAGAAAAATCTCTTTTGTACAAGTCATCATCTTCATCCTAAACAACAATAAGAACATTCAGTTATTAAAACTGCTATTTAATACTTTCCTGAATGAATGGTTAAAACAGACTCATTTTAATATTCGTCAATCACATCCCAAGAAAATAAATTCAAATTAAAACATAAGCCTGAACTAAAACAGTAATTTCATTGTTGCCTGCAAATAAAAGATCTACCAGTTTTACTTACAACTATACGAAACAAATGGGGCATAAATTCACAGACTGAATCTGAATTACCCTTTCAAATCATGTTAATTGACACAGCAATCTAATTCCTGTGATTAAGGTAAATTTCAAATTCAAAATACGAATACACAAAAGCAACTTACCATGAAGAAGGCACCTCTGTGGTAGTATTTCTGTAAGAACTTGTATTTGCCTTTAGCAGCTTTGTTTGTAACAATTTTGGGATTATTTCTTAATTCTTGACGTCTCTCCTCCTCAGTCATATTTCGCAACCTTTCTACTTCAAGTCGCTCCTTCTCCATTCTGACGAGAGAACAAATACATTGTTTTAAAATGGTGTTAAAATTAAACACAAAAAATAACAATAACAACATTACGAATCCATAAAAATGTATTGAAACAAAGCACTCACTGTTCTCGCTCTTCACGATCTCGTTTTATACGTTTCAGTTCACGAACTTTCCAAGCTTCATATTCCACTTCATCATTTTCATCATCAGTATTTACATCATTTAAGTTAGGTTCATCACCGTCCTTCAAAGGAGCTGTTTCCTTTCGAACTTCTTCCTCTACCATCTAACAGTAAAAAACAAGTTATACAAAAAAACGTATCATTTACATTAATTAACAATATTCAAAATAGAAATAAATCTGTAACATAACTGTTTCATAACTATTAGACAACTTCAGAGAGTTGTACACATGAATGAAAAGCAGTGACAGGAAGGTGTAAGAGGACAAGGAGGACTGAGATGGCTAGAAGAAAACTGTGTGTGAAGGGTTAGGGAAGAAAGAATTGTTCGGAATTAATGAGACACCACATGAGAGAAATCCAAAGGTAAACAGAAAGGACCTTAGTATGATCTAAGAAGATTATACATAAATGGAGTAATGAAGAGCGTAGCGGCTCCATCCATGAATACCATCAGTAGGTAGAGTACTTCTCAAAGGAACACATACCTCACCTATACAGCAATGTTATTTAAAATGAACGTTAGAAGAAATGATTCTTAAAAATATAGTTAATCGCAAGCATAAATATTTCGATGAAATAAACAATTTAAACATGTTCAGTAAACGTCCTTAAGTATTATCTTATACCAAAAGACGCATGTCTCTTTGTGAATAGTCCGATTGGAATGTATTCACTCCTCAAGGTCAGGAGGTAGAATGAGACGGGGGGGGGGGGGGGGGTGGGGGGGAGAGACACATTCAATCAGAAGCTTCATTATGACTTAACTTTTTGGAATTGAAACTTCTAATTAAATAACTGTAGTTATCGCCCTCTCCTTCCCATTGCTGACTTTGGGAGTCGCTATATTTATATTGGACAATATTTTAAAACATAAAACACAAATTAAGTGTCAAAATTTTCCCGCCAATTGTCGTTTTCAAAAGAATGCAATTTTAAAACTAATGGACACTGGACCAAGAAGTATGGTGTGGATCCAATGCGCTGCTTTCCCATGATGGTTCTCTGGAGTTTATCAGTTTCATAAACTTCCCTCACTTTCAAGAGAATTTCATTAAAGCAAATAGTAATGAACTGGTCTGCACTTCCATTACCACACTGACTACAATAGAGCTACACATGAATAAGATAACACCACAAATTACCATGAAGAAATGCAAATACATAAGTACCTCCCTAGTAATGTATATTATATTACATGGCAGGCCTTGAAGTACAGTTTAGGTGAGCTTGTGAGGATGGGGCTTCAAATCATAAATTACAAGAAAACAAATGTATACCTTTAAGGTGTGCTTTCGTCTATCTTCTGCCATTTTCTTAGCATCGATTTCAGCCTGTTTGACTTTCAGTGCTTCTCTCTCTTTTTCAAGAACAGTAACACGATCTTTCTTTCGCACAAATACAGGTTTTAATCTTGGTCCTGTTTCCTCTTCAGAATCTGCAAGAATAAATTTTTTCTTTAAATACATTTCTCTGTTTCATAGAATAATTTCACCTTCAAGTTGTTAACCATATAAACCAGAAGTAAAAACAATGAAATGAATAATAAAAAATGGAAGGAGCTAGAGGGACGGTGAAGAGGGTAATTAACAGAGAGAGGCTGAGGGAAAAATTAGAGGCACTGAAAACGGAATTTTAAAATTAAAAATCAATATGAACATCAATAAAAGTATGTGGGTATAAGAGTTGGTTTTTTTAACATTGTGGGTAAGAACATTATTCCAGAAAGACCAAGTTAAATTTTAATGCAACTAAAATGAAGATACTGTTTTCTTCTTCTCCCCTCGTTACGATGTTAATCACTGCTACCACAACCACCACACCACACCACACCAATGACGCGACAATGGTGGCACCCACCCCCCGAAGTGAAGGGCGGAAAAATAAAACTGAAGGACGGAAACGCGTCGCCCGAAGCGCATGACGTAGCTACCAGTGTTGGGGACTCCGTCCGACGTCCAAAACGCGGGGAGAGATGCTGGAGCCGGCTTTGAACTCGGCCAATGCTCACTCGCGTGTTTCCCCTGAAGGTCTACAGAGATCGTCCGTCCATCCCCACCGATTATCTTATAGGGACTTCCGTGGAGAGATTCAAGTTGGTACGACCAGTCTGAATGAAGAAGTGAATTAGTAAGATCCTTAGAAATAGAGCCGAGTTGGTGTGGCTGGTTGCGGGAACGGGTCGACGTCGACTCAACTGCTGCCGGGGCCGCGTCATTAAGAGTGATCGTTCTGACAACGACTAGAGCAGTCTGGTACCATCAACTTTCCAGTGGTCGGAGCGGTTCGTCGTACACCGCCTCGGTAACCGAGGCGCCTTCTTCCTTACACGCGCTCCGCAGGCCGAGTGGACCGACGGGAAGAGACACAAGACATGACGTGGCACATCAGAGCAGCTTACCACTGGTAGAGAAAGCGATTACCATTCCGTTCGAACTGGGGTGCCAACTGATGGTGCGAGGCTGGTGAGCCCGATAATGTGACACAGTGCCCAAAACAATGGCGCCCTTGGTCGGTCGCGATGCGGGTACGATGTAAGAGTGCGGAAGCGAGACCGTTGTCTCTGCGGTCGAATTCAGTCGCTGTGCTTCTGGAGGAGAATTCTAGCGGCCGGCTGTTCAGATCCGTAGTTTTCCGATCTTTTTTAGTCAATCCTCGTCGAACACCGGAGGAACACCCTAACGAGCCACGGACCGCGCGCGATCTTTCCTTCCTCCTTGTATCCTCTACCCTCGCATTCACATGCTTTACGGCGGCTCCACACATTCGGCATTCGCCGAGCAGCGAGCTTCCTCTGCTCGCCCACTCCCGACCAGCTGATGTTTACGGCGAATGTTCGCTTTCTTTAATGTGTCCAAAAGACCGACACGCGGTGGGTAGGACGAACACCGATTGTTCGTCACGCGGAAAAAATAGCAACTTATCCACATTACTTGGGATTCGGCGAGCGGTTGCTCGCTACTCGCCGAATAATGAATGTGTGAAGCCGCCTTACACTAGCACACACGTCAAGAGCTTAGTTCGTCACGGCTACGGCGGTGCCCGGCTGAGGAAGATTCGCCGAGGGGGAAGTTCCCCGCAAGGCGACGCGTGTAGGTAGACGCCTGATCTCACAATCTAGCGGGGGAGGAACATAGTCACCTTCCAGGTTACGACATTCGCTACACTAATGGGACTATTGATCGTAACAGTTGATGAGTAAACATCAATCAAACTTCTTCGGTGGTGATTACTACAATACTGGATGGAGTAGTATTTTGCTAAGCTAAGAATCCGTTAAGCAGTGGCGGCAAGCAGTGGCTGGAGGAAGAGGTCCACGTTGTCCATATAATGTTCACATATACATGTTGTAAAGAACACATGCCTGCTCTTGGCGCATTGGCCACGTTCGCCTATGTGGAACAGTAGCAGTAGTTTTAATTTCGGGCCACACGTACCGCTCAGCCGCCAATTTGGCGGTAGCTCTTACTCTTGGGTCGCTGAGGTAGCGCAGAGAGACGCAAAGGCCTGGCGTCGGTAGAGCGGTGTTAAGGCGTACGGGCAAGTGTGAAAAGTGAGACGTCACACAGCAGTTCGATGTCCACTTCAGGAATAACAATTCACTGGAGGTTGAGAGAGGTTCATCACTGAAGCAGTCCTTGAGATCTTCTTGTTTTGATCGAGGTAATGCTACGAAGTTCAGTGCTGGTTCGGTCACGTCATTTGTCGGATCGTCTATGCATCGTGTTATGAATAGCGGTACAGCTGATAGCTGATTTAATAGGGCAGGTGGTAGTTAGTCGCGTTGTTGCTTGCAACCATGCCCTGTGAGAATGGTGGGTCTAATGCCGATGCTGATAACGATGCCGAAAGTGTGATGATGTCTTCGTAGATGGCAAGTACTTTACGATAATACATAGGCCACCGCACATTCACTGGACTAAGGCTAAGAGCCCTAAGTCTGCGCTGTGATTTGGAAGAACCAAGAGTGTGGCTTGAAGCAGGCGATTGCGACAGACGGTGAAGGACCGCCCTAATTCCAGAGTTGTTGGCCCCGGTTGAGAATTTTTCAGACTGGCAATGGCGTCGTCAAGTGGCTCTTGGTGTTCAGCAGAGTCGGCAAAGAAGCTTCTCAACAAGTTTAAAACTCCTAGGAGCCACGGACCTCTCGCGCGGTGTCCGGCCGTGAATACCTTTTGAGCGCTATTCTATCAGGTGGAGGGCGCGAATCCTCGGCGGAGCCTGCATAACAAGAAATTTGGCTCCAATCACGCTTTTGCTTGCATTTACCAATATACAGTACTCACGAAGCCGGCTGAAAAGTGGGTGGAGAAGTTCAAGGCGTTCTTCAGGCGTATGGGAAAAGAAGTCATTAATGTACGCCATTCAGAAGTTCAGGTCACAGAGAACTTCGTCCGCCTCGCATGACGAAGTCCAGAAGTCGAGTACGAGAATTCGAAGAGGCCGAAAGGAGTAGTGATGGCAATCTGGGTTATCCTCTTGAACCGGGATCTGGGTGTAAGTCTTCACTGATCTACGACTTTAAAACACACAACACTCGTGAAGTCATCGAGAAAACTCGTGGATGTGTCTCAGAGGATACTGATCTGGGGCGTTTCGGGCATTCAAAGCTCGTGTGCCTCGCATGGCCGCCAGCTGAGATCTGACGTCCGTACCAAGTGGAGAGGCGAAACCCAAGGATCCTGATCGCGCCTCAGTGTTTGTCAACTCGCTGCGTGCCGTGGGGACGAAACTAGAGCTCTCAATACCCGCAGACCCATCAACCCGCCCGCCCGACCGTCTCAGAAAAGTGCGGGTCGAACCCACTCGCATTCATGCGGGTACCCGTATTATACGGGTACCCGTGTAACTCCAAGAGCTCTAGACGAAACAGCTCTTAGGGTCTTGAGGTTAGATTATTCCGAAGTGACAGCTTGACCAAGTAATGCCAGTAAAGCTGTCAAGATGCTTATTTCGTCAATCCGGTAACAAAATGTAGAGGGCCAGAAAGTCTGACCTAATGATGAGTATCGTAATATCAGTTATTTCAAATCGACACACAAATCCCGACGTAGACCACAGTCCTGGCACAGTGATACACTTCCTTAGGTGCTGATATCGGAATCGTTTGCTCCGATCAACAGGTATCTTTTGTCAACGTTGATCTTGGTACGTGGGTAACAACAGATGTGATATGGTATTGATCCTAAATATTACTTTACTAGTAAGGGCCGTTGTGAAGAAGTGGCGTTCCAGACAAAGGCAACCACTTACCGCCACTGCTTATTGTCTCCGAAGTTTTCCGTAAAGCTGCGAACTTGAGTGCAGGAGCAAGCATTACGTCCACACTTTCCGTGGTACCAGACCACGTGATTAACACATTAACGTAAAGATACAATGCATGAAGGACTCGGTATGCTCCTCACACAATGAACACAATTAAAACATACATGCCTTATATGGGTTTCGAATCCACTCCCTGTGTAATTTGATAAAACTAATAATGTCACTGAAACTGATCTTTTTACACATACCCGACCTTTGACGCTCGATGCAGCATTGAATCTATGTATTTCAACTACTTTAACTCGGTTCAATTTCCAAGAAAACAAAGTTACTGCAACATCAAAATCTATCAGCATTGCACTCAATAATGAACAATTTTCTCAAAATCAATTAACTACAGAAAAATATTGTCAAAACAAACGTTACAGCACACATCAGTTAACATAAGGGGTTTACTTTCATGTAATAATTATATTTAAGCAATAACATTTTATCAAAAAAAATTATTTTTCACAATTTCTTAATGTTTTCGTTCCATATTGTGATATAACAAAATATTATATATTTTTTTCAATAAAATTTTCTGTAAATGGGTTGGATAAAAGGGTCTGCAAATGGCGATATACAGCCTTAGCAACGCCGGCATAGTGGTTGGCAAGGTAAATAAACTGCATTCAGGCGTTGAATAGGTGGGGGCACTGGCTAGATAGACAGATAAAATAATGTGGGATTGGTCTGAGAAGGAATGACTGTCGAGGGCGTGGCTACTCGGTTTGATAAGAGGGGGATGGATTGGCTAAGGGAGAATAGACTGTCAAATTTTGTCGTTTTGTTTTAAAAAAAAAAAAGAGGAACGAAGGAAGAATACCGAAGCGTTGAGGCCGAAAAAACGGCGGAGAACGGGACATTCTGATATTGGTCGTCGAGTAGTACAGATCGCTCGCGAGATTAACATAAAGGGAGTAGGACTTGTAAGTTTTGAGTGAGACTCAATAGTTTTTTCGGACTCTGAAAGTTAATGTGCAGAAGTGAATTCGCGTAGGACTTGGAAAGTTTCTTTTATATTGCGGTGTTGGACTTTAAATGTTTTACCACTAGTTGGGGAGGACTATGAACTCTAAATATCACGTAAGAACCGGTAGATATTCTAGGCAGTGAAGGCTGGATGCGTCGGCAGCGTCGCAAGATTGGAAGAAAGAAGCAGGACTTGGGATCATCTCCATTCAAGTGGGAAGATACTGCGGACCGTCGTCGATCAAGACGTTAGATACTGCAGTACAAATGCTTTATCTAAAAAGGTCATGACCTAGAACAATTGTCAAAATTGTTAAATAAATTGTTGAATTTTTCTTTTGGAAATGAAAAGATTTTCATTTGGACAATCACAATTGTTAAGTAATTAGAAATAGATAATTATTCCCTTTCAGATTCCCCGCCATACTGTACAGCTGGCAGATCAAGTAATCGGCTATCTAGACGATAGCGATTATCTATAACGGAACCCATTGACCCAGGTAGCCGGACATTTATACATTTGTTTAAATTAGCTGGGGAAGTATTGGTTTTAATTAACGTATCCTGTTCCTGGCGCCCAAAAATTTACTATAAATTCGGAACGGGTCACGATTATAACCGTCCTAAGGTGAATGATGTCAACGATCTCGTAATAGTCTACGACGAGACATTGTTGGTACATTTCAATATTAGTAAAATGAAAATATGACCTTAAGAATATCATAGATGAATACAACCATATGGAAATTTTTTACTGAAAAATTTGGAGCCATTTATAAAGAAAAGAAGAAAATATTTGTGTGCACTTTTGAGTTCTCTTTCACAGAAAACTTTTGAGTTTTTGAGAAACACCGTAAGAAATCATAAGAAGTGCTAGCACACACAAATGTACTAATGTATTTCACTCAAAATGTCATGAAACTTTTTGGCTAATATTTTTAAAAGAGGACATGACATTAATTACAGAAATATTTGTGAAAAATAAATTTCAGTACCAGTTTTATCAGTCTATTTCACACTATTCTTACGAGAAATTTAGAAACAAAAAGTTGAAGCCATTTTTGAGAAAATTCACAGGGCTTCAAGTACAACCAGATTGATGAGGGAATATACATTTTGGAAAAAATCCTATGAATGCTTTACGCTTTAGTGTTGTTCACGCACGGACTGATGTTTTTGAAGAAAGAAAGAAAGAAAGAGAGAGAGAAAAATTCCTTTTTCAGCATCAAGGGATCCCAATCTCCACTAAAATATCAAAATCTATTTTCTGGAACATTACATAACTCTCTCTATACTAAGTTTATTTTTTCCTTATATACTTACATATACAAGAAAGTAAGCAGAGGTGCTAAAACAGCACATAATTTGTCACATCCTTTCTAACTTTTGCAATTGTTGAAAATTCAGAACGTTCAACGAAAACAAGAATTGTGCCCTTTTCAAGCATCTTTTACTCCCTCCATGGAAAAAATTTAAAAAATAAATACCTTATTTAAGGATTTGATTTTTTACAACAAATATTCTTCAAAAATCTATCATCAATATTGTATTTTTGCCATGTTAATTTTTTTGCAATTTTTGAAAATACAGAGACACCAAAAACGTGACCAGCACCAAATCTTTTTTAGGAGGAAATGTTCTAAGGTGAAGTCCAACAAAAGACAAAAGAACACAAATTCAAGGCACAAAACATTCTGGTGGGCCTAAAATGTCGGAGGACCTAGTATGGGAGGACTACAGAGAAAGAATGTAAAGATGAAGATGGAGATGAAGGTAAGTAAAGATGAAGATGGTAGTGCAAGAATGTCAATAATTTTAAGGAACAAGAATGTGGGGAGAGATTGGGCAAAAAAAATGTACCCTCTCAAAACAAAACCAACAACAAAACACACACACACACACACTCTCTCTCTCTCTCTCTCTCTCACACACTCACACACACACACACACACACACACACACACACACACACACACACACACACTCAGAAATTCAGGGTTGTCTCCTCTTTGGGTAAATTCAGTAACACAGGAAGATTTACAATAGTATGTTTAATTCTCCAATTCATCATCATTTGGCATTAATGGGGTGGCGCAGCATTGCTGCTAGTGAAATTTGAAGCCATAAGAGCCCCCCTAAGAAAAGATTGGCAAGATGAGTCCTGACTACCCAGATTTGTAGATGTTCAGATAAAACATTTATAAATTTTATGACCTTTTATAAATTTTATGAAGATTATGAAATTTTATAAAATTTTTTTAATAAGGTAAACAGAAAAATATAGTAAGTAATTTCAATAGAGGATTTCAGATTATCATTTGTCATGTTCATAAAAATGTCACTTCTAAATTCATAAATAATAAAAAATATATCGCCTTTAATTAAAAGATTTCTTTTTTTTTTTTTTTCGTACATGACAAAAATTCAAAACTGAATGGTGATCTACAAGAAATTATTACTTCTATACATACATATATAGAGTAATGTACATTAGTAGTATAGAGAAAGTTATGTAATGCTGCAGAACTTCGATTTCGAGATTTCAACAGAAATACATGTTTTGGGGCCCCTGAATGAAAAGGGTTATTTTTTTCAAAACGTCCATCTGTCCATGCAAACATTATCACCTAAACTATTCATAGGATTTTTTCCCAAATGGATATTCCTCAAAAAATCTGGCTCCACTCAAAGTTCAACAATTTTGAATAACTTCCTTTAATTTTGGTGGATATTTTACGTGAAAACCCTGGAACATTTTGAATTAAAAAAAAAAAAGACCTCCAAATTTTCTTTAAATTTCGTGTAAGAATAGAATAAAACACAGTTATGTAGGTGGCATAGTTCGATTTTCACTGTTTTGTGAATTTTCTAAAATTGCAGTGGTTTGAATTTATTCAGCATCTTCCTACAATTACAAAATTGAAGATAGAGATGTTTCCTTCAAATGAAATTTGTTTTCCATAATTAGTCTATCCATTCACGAACATTTTCTTGAAAATGTTAGTAGTTTTCCCACATGAAATATGTGCAATATTGAAAAATGACAAAAACAATTATTTCTCAATAATAGCACCAATATTTTCTTGAAACTTTTGGTATGGATGGTGGTAAATGTACTGTATAAGATGACGTAAATGCCATTTTGCTCTATTCTTTTGCGTTTTCAAAAATTACAAAAAAGTAATTTTTTTGACATCACTCACATAGTTAAAATTTACATTAGAGGTGATGTGCGTTAAATAATGTTTTATGAAATTGCTGCAAAACTTTTCAGTGAAAATGGGCTCAAATTTCTGCATCTTCAGAAATGCTCAAATGCCATTCTCTTAAATAAGGCTCCAAATTTTTTCTTCAAACTTTTTGTACAGATAGTGCCAAAGGCACAGTTTAAGATGACACAAGAGTGATTTTGCTATATTCTTTTGTTTTTTGAAAAATTACACAAATGAATTTTCTTTGAAATATCTCTCTTGACGTTAATACGCATATTTCCAGTGATTTGCATACATTGTTGCATTTGTGAGTGGATGTGCTTCAAAGGACTTCCGATGAAGATATTTGAAAACTTTCCTGTGACAAAGAACTTCAAATTTTGCATTTACAGTTATGCTTAATTGACAGTTTCTTAAAAATGGCTCCAAATTCTTTCACAAATATTTCCATGTTGGATGATGTTGAAGTCTTCTACAATTTTCTGAAAGTCATATTTTAGTTCTACAATAAGGAAATTGAAAAACTGAGGGGGGCAAAAGGGAACTTTGATGCGATAGATGGCAGCGGAGAGAGCATGGGGCAAGACCAAAAAGCTAGGCCAGACCAAAGAAATTAGAAAAGTACATAGTATGAGAAAGTCTGTGCCATTCTGTGGCATCATCACTTAATTCCTTTATTTTTAAATGGGGAAAATTTAGCCAATCATGGTTTGTGAGCATAATGGGAAGGATTGGTTGGATGGCAATAACTACAATCAAAGGCCAAAACATACCTGTTGATATGGAACTGTATGAGCTAAATGACTCTACCTGACTGTAAAAGTATTTTGGTATGAAAATACAGAAGAATTTATAAATTTTCAAAATACAGAACAATTACCTTGTTTTACTTTTATGTCCAAAAACAAAAACAACACCCACACAAAACTGCCTTCACACAAAATAGCCAAGCTAATGTAAAATATCTATCTATACCTATCTATTTCTATATATATATATATAGAGAGAGAGAGATAGATAGATAGATAGATAGATAGATAGATAGATAGATATAGATATAGATATATCAATCTACCTGAATATTCTTCATATTCGGAAGATTCAGATTCACTTTCTTCTGGCGAATGATTTTCATCTTCCTTATCCAGTACTTCTACATCCTAAAAATAAGAACACAACAGGAATATAATTCAACCCCTTTGAGTTTCCGTTAGTCCATCATTTTTAACTAAAAATATAATGCTCACAGATTCATCTTTGTGATTTAATAATTTCTGTTTTAGCATAAGACGTCTCCGTTCAATTTCATCATCACTGAGCTCATCTTCCTCCTCTTCTTCTTCACTACTTTCAATTTTTCTCCTTTTCTGTCGTTCTTCATCTGAAGCTTCATCTTCTACAATGGCTGGAGCATGAATATGTCTAAAACATTACACAAGCATGTGATAAAAAATAGCATATTAACGCAAATAAAATGTATTACTTTTTTTTTTTTTACAAATAATAGCAATGTTTAAAAATTTGGTTGATCCCAACTGTTTGGTACCCTTCACTGTCATGGCCTCCTTAATACGTTCGTAAGTATCGTCGTACCAATAGGAAGTTTTCATGGCTCGTAAAGTTTTGAGACGCCCTCCTACACTTTGTCCCCGCCGCATTGTAATGCCAGATTACTTTCAAAGGTAAGTTTTCTCGCTTCGCTCACCCGGATCCAAGTCATGGCGAGACTTGGGCCTTCAGCTCTCGCATTCACGATAAACAACCTTGAGTCTATCCAACGCATAATTACCAATTCACTTTTATAAGAAACCACCTCAGTAAGCACTTTCTAAGAAAGACTCTAGTATTCAAACTGTGCAGTGAATGATACTTACCAACATATTAAGGAGGCTGTGACAGTGAGGGGTACCATACAGTTGGGATCATCCAAAAATTTTTTTGTCAACTCACTACGCTTTTTTGTAGTTATGAAATGCTCAACAGAATCTAAAACATACCCCAATTTCTGGAATCATTAAACGGGCTATATGTGCATAGAATATTAGTAATAATGAAAATTTACTTCGGTGCAAAAATGAATTTCCAGAGCATTGTTCTCCAGAAAATCTAGGTGCCAATGAATTTTGCTCATTTCCAGAGTGAATTTTTATAACAAGAAATTGAGTAAGAAATACATAATTTTTCAACAGAGGTATTAATATCTAAAATGTCAGTCGGGAATTCAATATTCATCTAATGACAATTTTGTCTTATTAGTGACAATTTTACCCTTGAAATTTTGCTACCTCAATTTCCACAACTACCTGATATTTTTCCTGTATTTCATTTACACAAAAGCAAAAGGTGAAAAGTATAATGTAACCAAAACTTCATTCCACACACGGATACAACTTACTTCACAAAAACAATTTCTCAGATTTTGAAAGATTTTAAAATATTTTAAGAGAACTGTGCTCTACTGAATAATTTTTACAACTTATATAAACAAGTACCAGCAAAATAATAGATTATACTTTTGACATCCTATAATATATTTGCATACCGGTGTCTTTCAACTCTATCTTCCTCTTCTGCTTCTTCTGCAGGCTCCTCAACTTTCCTCGTTTTCAACCTCCTGAGTCTAGGATCATCCACTTCAATGTTGCCAGGTGCTTCTTGTTCAGCTGGTTCCACAACTGCAGTAGATGCAACGGGCAAGCGGCGTTTTTGCTCAGTAAAGTCATCATCATCAGATTCTTCTTCGCTACTTGACATTGGAGCATAATCCGGCCTTTTTCCAGAGACATACCGGTGAACTTTGACTTTTTGCATAGATACTTCACCTAAGCAACAAAACAATAAATTAATGTGTTGTTCCCAAATAATTATTTATCACATAAATTCTGCAAACTTACCTTTGTCATTTCTGACAGGCACGGCACCTGCAGTACTCTGTATACTTATTCCCGCTGTAGGATTCATTGTTTCTGATAGGAATTACACTAATAAACTAATTCAGGTACTATGTCACTTTCACTTATTGAAGGTTAATGTTGCTGTCCACACATTCTCATTACTTTATCATTTGGGTGCATTTTAATCACTCACAAATAATAGAGAAAATCTTTACTCAAAATAAAAACCACAATCAATATATAACCAATGTGTTCGCAAAACCCAGAAACCACAGTACAGAAATAAACATCATATGCTGGCCATTAACAATTCTCCTAAAACTCCTCGTTACTCGCCATTACTCGCTTCGACCATGTTTCATTTGTTTACTCCGTATACTTGGGTTTTTATTTCTTTGCGCATGAGGGCCAACCTTCACGCTGGAATATCTCACCGCATTTCGCGTCTTCCTCGGTTGTGCCCAAAGACATTGGAAACATTGGTTGTGCCGCTAGATGTCGAATGATCGCTAGCACTACTCGAGATGGTCGCAATCATGCGACATCTAAAGGCACGACCGAGAAAGAAAAAAAATGCCGTGAGATATTCGATCGTGAAAATAGACTCTAACGTGCCAAGATATAAAACCCAAATATAGTTCTCACATAGGAGCTCCGAGTAAAATAATAATAATAATAACAATAATAATAATAATAATAATAATAATAATAATAATAATAATAATAATAATAATTTATTAAGTCACATATACAATTACAATCGTGTATGACGAGTCAAAGCGATGTTTTGGGTGGAGAGAGTGAAGTCATCTTCGGTTTTTATAACGTCGCGCTTCACGGCCAGTCATTACGAAAGCACAGCATATACTGTGACGAAAATATATAATAATAATGGAAATTTGCGCTATCTTGCAACTAATTTCCAATGGTATACATTGTTATAGATTTGGTCCGTTTAGCAGTGGCGTAGCGTCAGGGGACGCTGAGATGCATCTCCGCGCACGCGCGCGCGCGCACACGCGCACACACACACACACGCGCGCGCGCACACACACACACACACACACACACACCACACACATACACACACACACACGTGTGTGTTGCGCCTGTGTGTTTCGGAGTTGTTTTTTGTTTGTTTTTTTGTCGGTTTTCGTGCGTATTAACGTAACTATGGTCGGATGTTCGGCATACAATTGCGCCAACAGCAGTGCTAAAGGTTACAGGCTTTTTAGATTCCCAGCAGACGAGAAAAGAAGAGCAAAGTGGATACAGAACTGCCGACGGGATAAGTGAACTCCGAGAGATAGTTCACGGCTTTGTGATGTAAGATTTCTTCAGTTATGCAATATTTGTCAGTATAAAGAAAAGCTATTGTTGTTGTGTGTTTAGTTATTTATATGTAATCACAAACCCCACTTCAAATTTTTATCCTTTTCATTGCAATTTAGCACCGAATGGCCGTGTTCGATATAAGATATTTCTTGAAAGCTACAACTTGTTTTAAGTTATAAAAAGTATTGATCCCGCTTTGTATAGGTTCATTTTGAAGAAAGTGAATGGGAGACCAAAATAATAGATGGTTGGAGGAAATTGGAACAAAGTGCTATTCCAACTTTGTTTGATGTATCTAACCCTCCCAAACAGTTATTACACACAAGAAGGTCTACTCTTTATAGCGCCTTACTTTACGCTAGCATCCACTGCGGAAAGAAGTTGCTCGTCTGTGCACGAGAGCGCAGCACACTTCGAGCGGTCACTAAATTATCTCTCTCACTCGGGAGTCCCCGCTTGGTCGTGGGCACAAACTGTAGAAATAGTGCCTGTCTACTATTTCTTAATTAATATCCAAGAAATTGAATTATTCCTTAAATAGATTACATATTTTTTTAGTCTGCAATATATAAATTAACAAGTGGTCTCATTGCCATTCGCTTATAAGAATTGAAGGTGAACCATTGAATAATTTGCTTTCAAGACATCGGCAGCCCTGACTGCTGTGAGGATTTTGTGGGAAGCGCCTACACCGTCGTAAGCAATCGAGATCGTGGAAGTAGTTCCAGTGTTTCTGCTTTGAATTGCGTTTGTCTTTTAGATGAAGTAGTTGATAGTGACATTTTGTGTGTTATTGTTGAGCATCCCCAAACGTGCGAGTCACGCTACGCCACTGCCGTTTAGTGCAATCAATTTATTATGTGATAACGCTCACACTATCTTTCACATTTACCGCATAGACATTTCGCGTTAGGTTCGTGGAAACTGTCTGACATTCTGTGCTGGAACCCGTGCACTGCAAGGCGCGTAATTACTAAGCTGCAGATTTTTGCCTATTATTTTTTTCCCTTCAATGGTAAACGCAATCCTTTAGGTTACTTATTCATTTTGAGGCATTCGGAGCATTGTAGTTTTATAGAGCCTAAAATGCCTATTTTATGTTTTAATGCCTAATAATGCCTATTCTCGTATTTATTGATCAAAAAGCAATTATCCTTAATCGTTAATTTCAAAAATTGTGTTTTTTGTTTTTGTTTTCATCCTGCAGAGTACAGAAAACGAACAACTATCAATAAATCTATGTTTCTTTTTACTGTCACAACAGAGTGTGTATTTCGTATTAAGAAACACGAAATCGTTCATGGTAGTTATTTTTACTTCAAAATTTTAAACAAGTTTTCACTAAAAAGACAGCTTCAAATTTTTTCGTAAAATTTTCTCCTCGTATGTAGGACAGTATACAAATTGACGTCGGTTTCATTTTTTGCAAACACTCTGTATTTTCGAAAATTGCAAAAAGTTAACATTGCAAGTGCAGTATTGAATAGAGATATTTGTGTCTTAAATCTGTTTTAAAAAATCTGTTCTTTATAAAAAGGTCGTGTATAACTATTTTTAAAAAATGAGTGATTTTTGCGGAATTCCTGCTTGAGATTAACGGAAGTTATAAAAAAACCACTACAAAGTTTTTCTTCAATATTTTTCTCACTGATAGAGCAAGCATTGCTAAGATTTTTTAGATATAATGCGAGAAAGTACGTGCTGATGTAACACCACTAGTCCTAATTTGCGTTATGCGTGGCAATTAAAACAAATCATGCAATATTTTTAATTATGTTTAAATTAAATGTGAGAAAAAAGATCCGACTGTGAAGCATTAGAGTATCAGCTTGCATTTAATGAAAGAAAAAACAAGATAGCTACTGCGATTCAGCCTTTTTTGTCCGAATTACCCGACAATGTAAGGAAATATTTCAACGAGGATTTGTCAGAAGAAAGCAAACATTCCATGAAGGTTACTATATTATGTATACTTCAGAAACTTTCTACACAAGTACATAAATTAGGATAAGAAAATGTATTGTATATATTTAATAGGCTTTTTAAATGCCTGTTTTACAGTTTTGAATCATATTTTGTAGTTTTAATTGCCTATTTTGCCTGCCTATTTCTACAGTTTTTCGTGCCTATAAATCCGCAGCTTAGTAATTACATGCCTTTGCTTGTACCCTGCCTCTGTCCATTCTCTATTTATCATCGCATCAGTACATTAGAAATCTGGCCATACTTCTTCCTGTCTCTTTTTTCGTTCGTTCAGCACTACTCTTATTACTGCGATTTTTCTAAATTACGAAAGTATATGTCACGTCACTTCGCGTCTTTCTCGGTCGTGCCGCTATATGAAAAAAAATAGAGATGTCCAGAATGACGTCACAACGTTGGGAAACTGTTTGGTGGCAACCTCTACATTGCACGTACGCTATACCTAGCGAATTAAGTTTTTGGCTCTATTAAGCGGTTTCTGAGGTTTGTGTTTCATATCACATTTGGTATTTAAATAATTTTTGTATTCTTTCGGTTTATTTAGACACTGGCTGCGCATCTTGTTCCAAATTTAATTTAAAGAAACATTATTCTATCATACAGGAGCCATTCTACGTCAAATTGCACAAAAAACACCAAAATTTGACCTTCATATTTTTAATTATTTCCTATTTGTTATATGGATCAAATAAGTTAACGCGTATTTTTACTTTCCCGTATACGTACGTATACACGGAGTGATATACGTAGTATTTACTTTCCCGTATACGTACGTATACACGGAGTGATATATGTAGTATAGGGAAAGTTATGTAATGCTGCGCGAAAAAATGGCCAATTTTCGGCGGAAAAAAATTAATTGCCGGGCCGTGAAAACGAGTAAGTGGATAAAACCAGTTGCTAAATTAAGAAAAAAAAACCTCTAACACGTGGTGTAGCCAGAAACCCTGTTTTCTAGGTCCTTGATACCGAAAACCCAATTGAAAGGAAAACGTCCGTCTGTGAACACTGCTAGCGCCTAAACCATACGTACGATTCCTTCCAAGATGGATATTCCCCGGTCGATCTGATTCTAGTCAAAGCTTTGAGATTTTGAAAAAGATTCTTCAAAATTTGGGGGTACTTTATATGAAGCCCCCCGGGGATTTTCAAAATTTTCTCAAAAACGGCTCCAAATTTTTTCTTTAAACTTTTGGTAGGGATAGTGGTAAATGTACTCTATCAATGACATAAAAGCCATTTTGGTCTATCGGTCCGTTTTTCAAAAATTACAAAAATGTAAATTTTTTTACTTGTCTCTCACGTCGTTAATATTTACGTTGTCGGCGATTTTTTCACATTATTATATTTACGAGTATATATGCTTTAAATAATGTCAAGTAAAGTTTCTCGAAAACACTACCGTTTTCTGTGAAAAGTAGCTCAAATTTCGGAAATTTGAGAAATGCTCAAACGCCATTTTCTCGTATATGGCTGCAATTTTTTTCTTGAAACTTTTGTAACGGATAGTGCTAATTACACTCTTTTAGTACAGCGTAAAGTTTATTTTGAATTATTTCTTTGTTTTTTCAAAAATTATATAAATGTAAATTTTTTGAAAGATCTCTCACATCTTTAATATGCACATTATCCGCAATTTGTAAACATTATTATATTTGTCAGTGTATGTGCTTCAAATAACTTCAAATAAAGTATTTTGAAAACTCAAAAATTTTCTGTGAAAATGAACTTCAAATTTCGCATTTTTAGTAGTGCTAAAACGCCATTTTCTCTTAAACAGCACATAATTTTTAAAAGAAAATTGCCATTTACGGCTAGGTTTTTGTTCTTTAATATTCTGAAATTAATGTTTCTGTTCTACCAATAGGAAACCGAAAAATTAAGAAAATGACAAAAAAAAATGTACTTTTGGCGATGATAGATGGTAGCTGGCAAGAAAGAGTATGTGGCAATTACGAATAGCTAGCGAAGACCCAAGAAAATAGAAAACTAATACGGGAAAGTCTGTGCCATTCTGTAGCACCACTAGGTCTACTTGTCCTCTTCGTCCTCAGCATCGCGATTGTAAGTTAAAAAACTACCAAGTGTCAAACCATGCTACACACTATCGAGAATAATGGCAATTTTTAACTCATGAAAGTGTTAAATGTTTATTTTTATTAACTAGAAAAATTAGAAATAACAAAAACATTGTAACTTGTCCTCTATTAGTCTTTAAGGACTCGTGAGATAACTATTTTGTCAGCAGGAAAGATGATTGATCTTTATTTTTTTTTGAGTAGAATACTTGTAATTAGGGCCCGGATTTTAATGACCTAAAAATCAACAAAATATGCAAGCATTTATTACCTAAAACCTATATAAATATGACCTTAAAAAATAAAATATGACTTTATATAAGTTTATTTTTTAGGTATAACAAATACAAAGTTCACTCAAGAACAGATTGTGGGTGTAGTAAGTTTTGCAGTCTTTGGAACCATCTAGCATTTAAAGAAATTGCTCATGTCTGTAAAACAAATTAAGTACAAATACAAAAAAACACATCAAACAAAATGTCTTGCTTAACTACTGCATACTTCTTGTTTAATGTTTTCCGCTTTCCTCTCAGTCTGAAGTTTCCAGAGAATTGCATTGGATCATAAGGTGCATTTTCGGGTTTTGAAACTTAATAGACCTACTGTTGTCGCTGAGGATAGTTTTATATTGGGAAAAGCTCATCTTCACATCACATGACTAACAGGGTCGTTTTCGAAGGTGGCAATGTCACTGCAGGACAGCTTTGGATCATTGTCTTCAAATGTTGCAGCATTTCCAGAAATTATGTCGCTAATTTTGCACATTGTAGAATATCCAGTATTTCGCTAAAGGACACTCAACAATTTGTTTTACACCATTTCAGCCACATGCTCAACCAAACTCACTCTGCCCATGTTGCACAATATTAAAGGCGTCATACAGTTGACTATCAGGAGCTTCCAGTCTGGTGATGGCTTTTGATACCACTAAAAAGTTGGTATTAAATATAAAATATCATTCCATTTTCACAATGTGCAGGAGGCAAGAAAGAAACACATATTTGCTTCCTATCAGGGGTTTCTCATAGCACTAGGGAATAATATGTTTCAAGTAATCTGTTGTGGGTATAGTTGATGAGTTTGTAACAATATCATCTAATACATTGTCATGCGAGATAAATTTTCAAGCTTTCTCTTCTTGTGTCGTTAAAAATATGGCAAATATATGCATATAGGGCAAAATCTGGCCAAAATATGACCTTTTGCTAAAAATGTTGTAAATATGACTTATATGCACAATAAAAATAAGTTTTTCTATTCGACAATACCTGGATTCGTGCATAAATTGTTTTAAAATTCACCCGAAGGTTCAGAAAAGATATAGGACTTGTCTTTAAAATCCAGGCCCTACTTATAATTACTCCGATCTAAACGGAGAGGGTGACGTTGTTATCCAATCGGAAGCACCAATACCAAAAATTTAAGTCCTAACGAAGCTCCCGATTGAACGACCTCTCCTTCCAGCTTGTGAGCTTCAAATGCAGCTATCTTTAAAGTTGAATAGTAGAAGTTTATTTGGAAAAAGGCAGAATCATAATTAGGCTCTACGAAATTTCAGTATTGGATAGTTTGAAAAACGGTCAAGATTGGCACACAAGAAACTGCTTTCCCAAGACAATGGTCCAGCCCCCAAAGCAGCAGCCACAATGGCAAAAGTTCATCAGTTGGTATTTTAATTGGTTCCTCGTCGAGCACCTTCACTGGATTTAGCTCTGAATGACCGATTTCCATTTCTCAACTTAAAATTTGGCTTGGTAGGCAGACATTTTCTTCAAATGAAGCGATTGCTCCTGAAACCACACATTTCATAGTTTGACAAAACCCATTTCTCCTATGGGTAAAAAATGAAAAATTTAAATCCTCACCCTACACACATCATTGATCCATTTTACCTAACTTATCAAATGGGATCACCATTCTACAACATTAACATGTAATCTGTTTATGGAACTGGCAGAGCCAGAAAAGTAGTTTGCTTTGATGATACACTGGTATTGGACTGAAGGAACTTTTGTCTCTGGTAGGACTTGTTTTGGAAGATGAAAGGAAGATGACAAGAAAAAAACTACACTGAATTTTTACCTTGTTTCATCTACCACTCTGAATCTGTTTGATAGATAATGTACATAAAATAATATGTTCACTTTCTAAAGTAAAACATATTTGAAATTTCATAATATGTTTTATTCCATGAATACACAGACACGATACGGCAAGTAACAACTGATAAGACTTTGTACAATTTCGGCTGAGATTCCCATCTGTCCAACACACTCATGCAGAGACTAAGGAAATAACTAACTTTCAATGAAAGTAGTGTATATCAACCTCAGTTCTGTTGTACACTCCAAATTAAAAATACACTACACAGCTTTATGTAATCATTTATTTGCATGTGCACTTTTGTTTCTAAATAGTCTCTGATGGACATTACATAATTCATATTCCATATTTATCTGAACATAATTGGAACAATATGCTCCTTGAAAGAAATAATCTTCATTATAAGAAATTAAAAACTCATGACAATGAACAGAACAGGGATCGCATTACATATAAAAACTTCTACTTTGTGCTTACTTGAAGTTCAAGTTTTCAACCAATGTGCAAAAAAGTTATCCTCAAATTGTGCCAAAACGGAAGACATTCTGTATTCTTGTTTTATAGTATTTCTTCTTTAACACCCTGCTCTACATAATCTATACAACATTACCCTATAAATTAAGTTTTGTAATAATAAAAAGTGAGACAAGTGATCGAGCGAGCAAGTGTAGTTGTGTATAATGCAAATCTTGAGGACAATGGCTTTGCAAGTAAGTGTAGGTCTGGAAATTGAGCAGATGAAATACTGGTCATGTCTTTGGTTGATGAATGCCACTTGGTAGAAAAGGAAAGCAACTTTTTGACAACAGCCAAAATCAATTTCATTGACATATTCTTATTGGAGAGACCAATATGTTGTGAACTAAGTGTGACACACACACACACCATTACATATGAAATCAATACAAGACTTTTAAAATGGTTTTATCATGAGGAAGAAAACCATATTCCCAACTTCCATTTTGTGATTGCAAGATTCATTTTTTGAGTGTTCAATATAAAACAAACTCCAACCATACTGCCTGGAGTTTTAATGATACTTACACAGTGGTAGTATTACTAAGTATTCTAAGAGAATAATCTACAAGCTAGCAAACTAAATCCTTCATATCGCACATCTAAAAACAATCTCTAATAATAGAGACTTTGAAAAAGGAGGACAAAGAATCACAAAGCAGAATACATATTATTACAATATCTTTTCTTTCTTCATTTTTCCTTATAACTAACCTATGAAATTCTAAAGTCTTTAACATACATCACAATTTAACCACATAATCAGTTCCGTACACGCATATCAGTCATCCATGTTTTCTGGCATCCGTACAAAGAGTTGCATTTTTATAATATATTTTCTATTTAAAGAGAGAGCTTTTCATGAAAAACTTGGCTTAAGTCTGTATTTATAGAGGTACAAACACTGATTAAAAAGTAGTTTAACCGATATGTCCGTTTCTGAACTCTACATCCCTTGTCTTTAACATTTCTTGGAAGATATTCTCCCCCATACTGAAACTTCATACATCAATTGGATTTTTAATTTCCAAACATACATAAATAAGTTGCATGGCTTTCAAACAAGGGAAGTTTCATGTAAAAATATTCACCCACACTCTTCCATACTTGCATATCACCTCAATTAACGTATTATACAAATAAAACAATTTCATGGATCTTCTTGCATTGCTCTAAACATCATGATAATGGCACTTTCTAGACATTAAACAACAGCCAGTTCTCTGAAAATGTTTTGATTGCATTTACGAACACATTGAGTAGGTCTTCCATGCACAACTTATCAATTCAAATTCTGGTGGAATGATTCCACACTGAATACGAGCTCCATTATTCTATGTATAAAACTGTTCCATACACAAACTACTCAAGCTATATTGGTAATCAAACTTTTATGCATGTTTACATGAAACCTGAATATTTTACACATACATTTGCAGCAGAAAGCAACATCTTTTACTACAAATATAGTTAATATACTGCTCAAGAATCCCCATAAACCAAGACCATAATGAAAGAAAAAAAAACAAAATTCAAGAAATAAGTTCGACACACCATACTTAATGTAAATCTTGAAAGAATTGAAATATTTGTTAATTAATGCATCACAAATATCAGCAAGCTAGTCTTGCAAGTTTCAAATTTAAAATTAAAACTTACTAACTAGTGCTTCATTGCAATTATGCATAAAACTGTTATGACTTTTATAGACAATTCTGTTGTCTACCAAATAATTTGTGGAGCAAGTATATTGTACCAGTGTGGATGTTCATAACTATTCAAAATACATTTCGAAGAAATGGCTTCAGAGAAATTATATGAAGGTTAAATAATTTCACTCGATCACACATGAGATTCAAAATATTTTACAAACTAGAAACAATAATAATAATAATAATTACACGTCAAATAAGAAGACACTTAACGATGTGCTGAAGTAACTATTACCAAATTCAACATTCTAACAAGATTGTTTAAAATGCCTAATTTGGTTTACAGGCAAGCCACATAGTAAGGGGGAGGTCTTCCTGCACTCAACCCACGGCAGGACTTAAGTCCTAATATACATCTCAGTTAAAATGATTGGTGTTGCGCATCACTTATCTTTCTGGCAAAATGGCTTTGAGGAACAAAATGATTAGGTCTTTCTTGATAGAAAGAAACACAGGTTTCGAATCTAATCATGTAATTAGCAACATCAAAAATATATTTGATAAAATGAAAAAGAAAAAATGGAGTAGTCATGAATTTTGAACATGTAATTAACTTGTGTCTTCTTCCATTAATAGCGGGACTAGCAAACGTGTATCCCATTGGTCAGCGTAACTGTTTTTTTATTCCAATCCCATATCAGAATTTGAATTAACAAACAATTATTCCACTATTATGAAGACTAATGCTGCCAATGTCTTTCCAAGCAGACCCTACAAGTTTGTAACAGTATGAATAATAAATCAATAACAAACTAAAACAAGAATTTGATGCGAACAAATGATGACAAGAGAGATACATTTTACTATTGTTTTTCTCCTTCACAATACAACATTTGGGATATTTCCCAAAATGGTTTTGAAGAAGCAGCATGGATCCAGATTTAACTACAGCTAGCTGCCGAACTTTATTCTCATTTACATGGATTTGCATGTCCTTTTTCACATTCATGGGACGCAAAAGAAATGTGATATTTCTTCATCTGCTTCAGATCTTGTGTTAGTAGACAACGATGTTGTACAAGTAGGGGAAATTAATTATAATTATTATGGGTACTGGAAAATGATGACAATGATGAGGCAAGGTGAATGTTGTCATGTAGTACGATGAGATGAAGTAATTTGTCACTTGAAGTTATTTTCCTCTTCATGTAGTTCAGTATGGAGCAAATCGATTGTAGCCACTCCTATAAACTGCAGCCTGAAATAAAGTTAAAAAAGGAGTCACTTTATTACAAACTAACCTGTGTGCACAAGTGCATTTTTGCACAAACATTTACATGAGCTTTGACATTCATATAAGAAGTTGGAAGATTTGACCTACATCCTTCATACATTCTCAAAGTAGAATTTAGGTATACGTCGTCTTCAGTAAAGGTCATTCTGATAGTGAAGTAAATGTATCCACAGATAAATCTTAAATTGATGTGAATCTCCCATGAAATTAACAATTTAAAATACAAATGTCCATATATTTTTGTTACTTATTTTAAAAAATGTTCTTAATATCTTCAAAAAATTGTCATCTTCTGTCAAAATTTGACATCAATCATGACAAAAATCACCTTTACTTTCAGAGGAAAATATGTCCAATAATTAATGTAAACACCTGATGACCCGTGAAACCTACACATAAAACGTATTGTGAAATAAAGATATTTTTATGAATTAGATTTCCCACAAACTTATGAATACACTACTTCCTCACCCCTTTCATAAGGAATAAATGAAATTTAATTCTCCTATTTGGAAATACTTACTCCGTAACCAGCAACAGGACCTATGCTATGTCCAAGGTAGGGATCTGCATATTCACGGCCATATCTATAAAAGCAAATTAATTGATTCAGTTGTAATTCTATTAAAGATATTGAACACCAAAATACTATATAAATTCCATATTAAACACCAAAAACTCTGATTACAATGCCTGTCGATAAGCTTGTTTCTTAAAAAGCAGTAGGCAAAAGAAAAGGACTTCATTGGCATCAACATTATTGCTAAAATTTAAAAATTATTTATATTGCACAATTAATTTCAGTAAGTCAGTGAACAGTTCAATACCACAAAAAAGAGCTGGAATAGGAAAGTGCCCCCCCTCCTCCCAGCTATTTCTTCAACATCCTATTGTTTCTCATGCCTATTAGTTCTTTTACGACAATGTTTTGCAAACTATAATTTTTATGTTACAGAAAAGGTTTCTCCCTGTTTGGCTACTACGTCCAACATTTAGGCTCCATTTTTGGTCTGAACTGACATTTTCAACAAACATTCAACAGAATTAGCCTTTCTGGCACAATGTATAAGGTGGGGAAAACCAAGAAATCTTTTAAACTCGGTCAATTTCATCTCCAGCTGTCTCCCTCAAAGGTATCAACAACTACAAAGATTTTCAATGCAAGAAAGAGCAATAATAAAGCACAAGAAAACTTTTTTTAACAAATAAAGCCATGTTTATAAAGTGAGAGATAAGAGGAAACCTAATATACATACGTTGTGATTGACTGGACGATTCTCCATTTAACACAAGACACTACATCAATAGCCCAATAAAACTTGGCCAATTTAAATGAAATAAATCCTGGAAGTATGTGTGTGTGTGTGTTTGTGCAAGGGCGACGAGGGAGAGAGGGAAGGAGACGGCGACGAGGGAGGGAGGGAGACGGCGACGAGGGGGGGGAGAGAGACGGCGACGAGGGAGAGAGGGAGGGGGGGAGAGAGGGCGAGGAGGGAGGGTGAGAAAGAGAGGGCGAGGAGGGAGGGTGAGAAAGAGAGGGCGAGGAGGGAGGGTGAGAAAGAGAGGGCGAGGAGGGAGGGAGGGAGGGAGAGAGGGAGGGAAGGAGGGAGGGAGGGAGGGAGGGAGGGAGGGAGAGAGGGCGAGGAGGGAGGGTGAGGAGGGAGGGAGGGAGGGAGGGAGAGAGGGTGAGGAGGGAGGGAGGGAGAGAGAGAGGGCGAGGAGGGAGGGAGGGCAAGGAGGGAGGGTGAGAGGGCGAGGAGGGAGGGGAGGGCGAGGAGGGAGGGAGGGCAAGGAAGGAGGGAGGGAGAGAGGGCGAGGAGGGAGAGAAAGAGGGCGAGGAGGGAGAGAAAGAGAGGGCGAGGAGGGAGGGAGAGAGGGCGAGGAGGGAGAGAAGAGAGAGGGCGAGGAGGGAGGGAGAGAGGGCGATTATTAAAAAACATAATTGCATTTGAAGCAAAATACACTTGAATAGGTAATTACATTGAAGGGACAGTCACAAAGTAATGCCTCCTTTTCTTTCTACTTAAATAAAATTAGTTAAGTGAAAAATTTGAATTTGGCAATATTCCATAAACAACCTTCTACAATCCACTACTGTAGTAAATTTCTGCATCACATGACAGCACAGCAGTCATTTGAAAAATAACCTAATATTGATGTTCGTAGAGTCAGTGATGTGCAATTGAATTCTTGAATGCAGAAGGTGAAATGTAACTGACGAATTGTGTTGTATTATCTCCCTTACTTTGTCTACAATCACCCATAATCAGCAGTCAACATGAATGTCATCGACCTGCCTCTGCTTTTTGTCAGCCAACGATGTTTGTCCTTCTCCTTCATTACAAAGAGGAACCCACCATCTAACAGCGCTGGCATTCACTGTTGCATCACCATACACTTTTGTCAGTCCTACCTGGATGTAAATAGTCATTTCACCTTCTGCATTCAAGATTTCAATCACACAATGCAGTATCTTATGAGAATTGAAGTGTGCAATTTTTGAAAGGACTGCTGTGCTACCACATGTTGATGCAGAAAGTTATCACTGTAGTGGATTGTAGAAGGTTTGAGGAATAGTGCTGAATTTAAATTTTTCACTTAACTAGTTTTATTTAGTTGAAAAAAATAGGAGGCATTACTTTCTGACTGTCTCTTGTACACTTTTATTAACGAGCAATAACGAGCAATTTCAGTTCAAGAGGCAGACCCTCATCAAGCCAATTGTCTTTTGGACGAGGGCCATTCATGTAAGTGGCCTCCCAATGAAGTACATCTTAAACCCGCTTTAGGCACTTGTAATGTACCCTAAATTAGCCATACAGATGCACAAAATTGTCTTTGATTTTGCATCAGGAGTAGTCTTGTCAACAGAGGTTCTAACATTCCATTGATGCCTTGCATCTCACACAGTCAACATGTGGCAGTTGGCCAAATTAAGGTGCTGGGCAATCCCCTCTGGTTGGAAGATCTGCCTTCAGTTGTTTTTTTGTGGAGCACAAAAAAGCACAGAACCTAAGGTGGTTTCATGTGTTTTTGAGGAGCTCAATTCACTGCTAAAAACATCTGCTCAACAGCTCGTGGCACTACCTCTCAGAGGGCTTTTTGTGCAAGTGTTGTTGAGAGGTTGTAACATCTATCTTTAATAGCTTCAAGGTTCACATTTTTTCCAAACATTTTCTCAGTTTGTGCTTCGCTGTACACAGATGAGATTGTGCCTCACACATTGACTCATGGATGAAGAAAAATTTGATATTAGTTGATCATCACATTGAGGTCTAATTTGACTGAGCTATCATTTGACAATACAAATAAAAAACTCACCATCACATGTCAGAGTCCTTAAAGAATTTAATATGCAGGATGAAACAACTGCACTTATGTGCTAACAGAGTAGTAAAGAGGAACATAAGCAGTGACAAGAGTAAATGTCTATGTATTCAGACCTCCACATGACACACTGAACCAGGAAATTTTTTTAAAGCATTTCTTATGAGGAATTTGGACCCCCCCGCTCTTATAGACATTTTCACATCTATCTGCACAAAACAAATTTATGCCTCTGCAACAAAACTCACACATATGTTAAATATTTCTATTACACAAGAAACATAGAATATTCATATTTAGCTGCTGCCATTTTGAATACTGATGTACTCACCCAGCGACAGCAGCATAGCCCGCTACAGGCTGGGCAGCAGCGGCCGCTGCACCATACGCACGGGCTGCTACTGCAGTGTATGATGCTGCTGCTGCATAGCTTGCCTGTTGGGCAGTCGACAGAGGGGTTTTAAGTAGCGGGGTGGCAGCGGCAGCAGCAGCAGCCTGAAACACAGCAGACCAGGGGGCATGCAGCACGGCGTTCCAACCAAGCATCGCAACAGAGCATAGCATACAGCACAGCATGTTACTACAACTGCTCCTTGCTATCGGAAACCTGCCATCTTATTCTGCATGGCTGTCTATTAGGTTTTCGAGATCACTGGTGTGATTTTAGCTAAGCTTCTCAACTTAGGGGATTTTTAGATTTCGTTATATTCATAGTAGGCAATAACAAATTAAATACTTCGTAGGATAATTTCAAAAGAAAAACACAAAGAAGGGGAAGAAAACATGGCAATGTGAAGAAAAAAGTGTAAAGAAATGATTTACTAATGATAAATTAAAAGTTGCTATTGAATGAAATAAGAAAAGTGTGATATTTCCACATTTCATATTATATAAAATTTATTTGTCATCTGCAGAAGCCAATTCTGTGCCAGAATATTTTGACTTTATGACTCATTACATTTTCAAACAAATAAGTAATAGCACAACATGACAAAAAGCAACCTTCAACAGCAACTGACACCATCTCTGAGATGATGATAGAAAACAGTTTACAAGAACAGGGTTCTATCATTTTAAAGAATCGATCAGCAATTTTTATTTGAATCTGTACATTGCCAAGTTATATAGCTTCTTAAATGAAGATTTATCAGTTGTATTTGGTATTTTAACAGAATAGAAATTACTACTAAAACACTATATTCCACATCAGCACAATCGTGAAAGATTTAAAAACAAATTCTTTAACAAGAAGACTTATTCTCCAAGTTCTGTGATTATCACCAAAGAAGTTTTAATTTTTAACATATTGGGCAACCCTATGCCACTCATTATTTTTCTATTTAAAATAAAGTTGCTATAGGACTTCTATGAAATTATTCTTCATATGTGAATCATGATCAAATTATTTTTCATTGATTCCATTACTTGAAGCTTCAAACAGAACTTGGTACTTGGTATGCAATATTTTCAGCTTTTATTTAAAAACAATTATGCTATTAAGCATATTCTTTTATACAATTAACTCAAAATAGGTGGACTGATAAAATGGATGCAGTGAATTTATCATTCCAGAAATTTGTAACTCGAAACAGCATCATAACTTTTCTGGGGGGTCACTTAGGAATTTCCATCCCCTAATAAATGCATGTTTTGGCAGCGAGTAGTACTACTTTTCAGCCTATAAAACTACCATAACTAAGCCACCAATGACAAGTAATTATCTAACTAACAAGCCAAAAGTATCTTATACAAATAGATGTTAATTTTTTATCTGCTACAATAATAGAAGAGAAGCCAATTTAATAATAGTGAAGACCAATTTCTCAGCAGAAATATACATATAAAGACAAGAACTGAATTTGTAATCTGCAATATAAATGCAAAATGACATGAATTATAGACTCAAAAAACATTAATTTTCTTTTTAATTTTACTTCAAAATTTTAAACTTCTGGGCCAAAACAAGCAGAGAGAGAGAAAAAAAAAAAAAAAAAAAAGGAACTTGTGAGAAATTACATCAATTGTCCAAGCACCAAACAAAAAGAAAAAAACTGAAAAGAAGGCCATTCACTCATTCTTCTAATTAACTAGCAGAAAAAATTATATGTGAACAGTAAAATTATAAAAATTGATTTTTTCTACACACAAATACTTATTAGGACAAAAAGTGAATATTCGTAAAGTAACAAAAACTCCCAAATTAAAACTTCTTTAATGTCAATACAAAAATAATTAACAAATTATTCAGTTAATGTCATGCACAAAAGAAGAATATTGTTTCCAAGGATGTCATTATTCCCACACATTCCAGGAGAAAAAAATAAAATAAAAACATACACAAGAAGAATACCTTTCAACACTAACAATAGAAATATTTATGAAACAGGTTAAAGTGGTTGATAATCTCCAGAATATCTGCAGTACCAAATAAAACTGTGAAGACAACTGTATGAAGCGAACACATGCGGATATGTACTTATCTTTAATGAAGAAAAAAGCAACGCAGGCAGCAATTTAAAGCTGTTTCAAGTGGAAGCAAAGGTCACACAAAGCAGAAGCAGAATTAAGAGGTAATATGCCAACCATGACCAAATTAACTTTATTTTTAATTCATGGATAAAGAAGTGAGGTTCTTCCAAGTAGTCTACACCTTCAATTTTGGTCATTACAATTTTTAAACGATGCCTTGAAAGTTTCAGCGACAATGTAGATAAAACAGTAGATTCACAAAATAGTAAAGACTGCTCTAAGAAAGTTACTAAAGGAAAAATATATTTGAATCAATCATTGTCCAACTTCAATTCTTTTATCTTTCAGGTTCAGTGTTCTCTTTCTCTTGATGTCATTAATCCCAATTAAACATCAACTGTCAACCAAAGAACACAGTATTGTGGTCTGCAAACTGTAAAAATAGTTTAGTTTCCTTTTCTATCCCAAGCTATGATTTATTTTACAATTTAAAGTTAATAAGGATGGTTATTCATAAGACTTTCTCTGATCAAAATCAAGCTTGTAAGGAAGAAAATTTGGCCATGCTAGGAATATACAATAAAATAATGAAATATGCCACTGTTTCTTGTTACCTTTACAAGCAGCTCACAAATACATTGTTCTACCTAAACTTCTACACAACCTCCGATTATTTTTAAAATTATTATTATTATTGGACAAATGTGTTAGTTTCTTTGCAACTCTCAACTTAACATTGAATTCTTAAATTAATTTGCAAATACCACTATTATCTGAGCACACAAAACATAATTATTTGTATTGTTGCAGCATGCTTTCAACACAAAAGTTAAGTTGAGAATCACAAATCTACAGTGCAAAAAACTAAACAAAGCAATGCAACTGGAGGGTTTAGATATAGCAAAATTATCAAAAACAACAGACATTTACCTCATTTGCAGCATTCCCAGCCTGAAACAAGAAATGGCCTCTCAAACACATAAACAGACAGCAAGTAGACATCAAACAGTAAATATATTTTTTATTAATAATCACCAATGCTTCCCCTTGATAACAGATAAAATTTACACATTCTTCAATCAATAAAGACTTACACATACACAAGAAAAAGATATGGGGAGGAAAAACGAAAAGAATTATAACCCTTTAATTTTGAACAAAATAAATATGAACTTTTGTCAAAAAATCAAGATTCAGGGAAAACACAAGAAATTATTTCAATAAATATTTCAAATAAAACTACGTAAAGTTGTTTATTTTTGGAGGAAAGAAATTCAGAAAGAAAGAAAGAAAGAAAGAAAAGAAACAAACAAATAAAAGTAATCAGAAACAACTATCAACAGAAAAAATATCAGGGATGACATTTGTGACTTATGATTTCTGAAACGAGTGGTTGGCCATAGTTAAAATATTTCTGTGTTTTGTATGTATAGTGGAATATTAACACACTTTATCTTACAAAAATTTGCAACATCTCATACTTTCAAGAGAATTTGAAAAGAATGTTGCATTTTTTGGACAACTGCATTTATTGAAAATTAATTGAATTACTTCAGTAAAATAGTAAAAATTCAGCTGATTGCACAAAAGCAAAGAAGAAATGTGCATAAAAAAAGGGCACGATTGTGTAAGCATACACCCACCCACACACACATTTATTAGTTCAATTGGTCTGAAGCAATAGATTTTTCCATACACACAGATAAAATAGTATATGCAGAATTTTACTGAATTAATATTTGATCTCAAGGAGTAACACAAGCAGCCAAACTGCAACATCCATTGGCAGGCCATGCCGGAGCCTTGCATGAAGCCCATGCGTTTGCCAACACGAGCAAGCACGGTCAGGCCTAGCAAGTCTAATACATTGACAGTGCATAAAAAATCCTGAAAAGGTAACTTGGATAAGAACTTCTGAAGAAAAGAAGGAGTTAATGACACCATCACAACCACTTTGCAAATAAAACTATTATGAAGGTGATAATGAAAGATTTAAAAAAATAACACTTAAAAGTTGTTCCTTACAATCCTACAAAGAGCAGTGAAATAAACAAAATAACTTATTACACAAATAATCACTGGGAAAAAGTGAAAAATATAAATATTTGTATTCTTTTGCTTCAAGAAATGCAATGGCAAATAACGTATAAAAAGGAAAAAAATATTCACTTATATCATACTTTACAATCAATCATTCATTCAATCCTTCCAAAAGATAAAATAATAAATAAAAATGTTTACATGCACAGTCACTCATTCAGAGACACACACTGAAATCCAAACGTTTTTTGCCTGGACATTCATATAGTAATCATAGTATGTTGGGTGCAATAATTGTCGACTTTTTAATAAAAGATTGATAATAAATGAAGAACAACACATACGTAAATATAAGTGACTCAAAAACATTTTTCAAGAATCCATAAGAAAAGAAAATCACAAGAGTGATGGTGTTTATTTAAAAACACACAGAAAAAGAAATACTGTTACCAGGAAAACTTGAAATGAATTTTGTACTGCTTGATTATAAATGAGTAACAGAAGAAAGGTTTTGAATTATATGTTACAAAAGTATATGAGAAGCTGTATAAAACGTGTTGCAATCCAATGGTACTTTAGTGACAAATAATCGTGATTTTTTCTGTGTAACTAGTCGTTTTGTAACTTGTGTGAAGCTGAGTAGCAAGTACACATTATGAAAGTACAAAATTAGTCTTCTCTAAGACAAGGCCAACACACAAGTTCACACCAGCACAAATTACTTTAACTTCAACACTTCACATAAAACTGTATTATATGCTGAGAATTTTACAGTATTTTTCACACATTACACACATTTTGATCATGAAAAATATTTTTCCTTAACTTCATATCAAAAAACACATTTCAGAATATAAATGAACAAAATTTTTACAAGCATGAATTACGAGAACTGAATTAAAGGCTCATTATGTTAATACCTGATGCACATACATATGTTTAAAAGGCATAAAATATTTTCAACTTTGAATGATTTGGCAGGTTGTAAATGAAAAAGAAAACTCATTTATTCACAGTGTTTTTATGAAGTTATGTTCTAGTGATAAAATTATTCTCACCTGTAATCTGTAGTTAGGGTCAGCAGTGGCTGCATGTGCGGCTAAGAAGGGATCGTAGTAGACACTACTGCAAACAAGAAAACAGACATGGAAGTACGGGAAGTAGCAACCCTCTATCAGTTTTAGCTACATTAATACTACAATAGTAGTGTGCCGAGGCATCAAACAAAAACTGTACTCATTAAAAACTGAAAGCAAAGCTATAGTTATTTTTTCATTGAATATATTGCTGGAACCAAAACTGAATGAAAGGATTTAGTTTCTTTAACAGATAAATTTTTAACAAAAACAAATTTTTAGACACGCATATAAATCCATTTAAAACACACATAATAAAATAAAAAGAAACATTGAGTTTACAAAAACTTTTTGAATGCTCCCAATAATATTTTATGAAATTACGTCTTATGAAGGAAAACTCCCTGTAACAATAGTCAAATTTCACAACTTTTTGGTGTGTTGTGACTTACACACAAAACTGAATTCACAGAACCTGCCAATTCCTCATATGAAAGTGAAACACTGTAATTTATGTATTCATATATTTTTTTAAGAAAATTGTAGTTTTTTTTGTACAATTTATTAACATTTACTTATTTATTGCTTTGTCTATACACAATATGGATCCGGTCTGTTTGTCCAGGGTAATTTCTGGAACAGCTGAACCGCTTTCATTGTGGTTTTTCACTGAAAGGTAGTATGTTCTGTCTTGCATAACAAGGGCTCTTTTCAAATTATTATTTTCTCTTATATGAAGAAAAGTGTTAGCTTTTCATAAAAATCTATGGTTTTATTATGATCTTAATGAAATTTTGAATATGTGACTTTCAAAACAAGAGAGAAGTTACCATGAAATTTCATAAAAATTACTCCTATCCTACCTTTAGAGCAAAATATAATTCTGCACTCTCACAGATGACTAAAACAGTGAGTACTTTCACCAAAGTGAATTCAACTTTCCTGGAAGTTCATAAAATTTCCTACTAAATACATTTTGATTCATTCCAATAATGTGGTTCAGAGTAATTGAAGGTCTGAATTGTTTCAGGACATGTCCTGAGAGTTTGCAGACACACCTTTGCTTTCAGCTAGCCATAACAATAATGACTGTAACAAATTTGATGGGATAGGGGGAAACAGGGCGGGCCAGTTGAGGCAGAATGATAATGAAATACTTCAGCAAATAAAGAGATGTGTGCAATGCAGTTACATACTTCATGGCATACATTTCATCGAATATGGTATGAAGAATATGATTTCTTTTCACGTCTTTTATTTTATTTAGGGTATAACTTACAGGATATTTTTATTAGGATTTTGCCATAAAGGATAAGAATTACAGAAATTCAATTTATCAAAATTCTTTGCAATATCATTAATTTCAAAATTACTTAATGAAAATAGAGAAAAACTATTTGAAATAGTTCCAAAACAAAAACAGATGTTTTGCTGCTTTGGTTTCAAAATGAAAATGAAATCAAAACGTTAAGCCAAATATTTTATTAACCGGAACGATTTGAAATGGTTTGATGTCTCAGTAGTTTTCATAATTAAACGACTAATGAGGGTTCATTGATTTCTAAGAAAACTTAGATAAAGAAGGAAAGGAAACTAAATCTGATGTACATTTCTGAAAATCAACGTTTTACACAAACACACTGTAATCTCTCAAGCACTGTTTGTAGAGCAAATTACATTTCTGATTATCTTTCAAAGCTAAAGAATATTCCATTTGACACACATTAATATTAAGGTTATTTCTAAAACATTGCACAAAACAATATTAGTATCAATTAGAGGTGCACATTTTTATATAATATACGTCATGCTCACACATTTAACTACATATCAAAGAAAGAGGGAAGCTGTGTAATCTAAAAACCTTAAAATACATAAATAAGCTTACATTTCAAGCAAATGAATGAATAGCGAATATGAATATAGAATGGATCCAGCTTATTAACGTTCCAGATAGGAAGAAAAACACCACTATTTTGCTAACTAACTTAATTCAAGTCTCAAAAATATTACTTCAATTTAAGTGCTTCATGATTCTCTACGCTTATTGCTTTAGATCTGCAAATGTATTAGTTCTCCATTTCAGTAAACAAATTTGTATCTTGTTTTGGTCCATGTAAAATTTTAGCCTGTTTTATTCCTACCGCTCAAAACAACTGGAAAATCAAACTAATTTTTGGACAAATGCTGAATAAATCCAGAGCACTTTCAACATATGAAGGGTTAAGTGCAGAAACAATTCCCCCACCAATTCTTTCTTTTTTCCCCCCACCTCACACCCCCACTGTACATTAGTATTACTCAATGCGTTACTTTATTCAAATGCGTGAAGAACTTGAGGCTATAAAAAGCCAGCCACCCTTTGATCAAAATTGATTTATTAAATTTACAATTAGAAGGAGTCTTCCTTCCTACCTTCCTAGTATGGCATATCTTTGTATTAATTTTGTGAACGAACCAAAGGACCTTTTGTACTTCAAATGTGAGAAAGTACCTGCCATAAAGGTCTGAATCAACCATTCTACAGAACCAAATAAAATAACTTTGGTTGACAATTCCTCACTGAAAATTATGTGGAAAACCTTTCCCCATATGTTCAGAATCAGTTTCAATGAACTGCAAGCTAAAGGACTTCGGGTCCCCCCCCCCATTCTAAACATGTGTGGATGTGTGTTTTGTTTTGTTTTGAAGAATACTTATTGCAAAAAGTTATGATTGTTATGGAAAATACAAAACCTTAGACAGGAAAGGAATTGACAAAAATTTTAATTTATCGAAGTTCATTGCATTATCATTAATTAAAGACCTTGGGGCAATAACATGCTAATATGCAAGTTTTGAGAAAAAGGTCAGTAAAGGTTTAGACATTGCATTCTACACATTGGGTCAAAGAACATTAATTCATGAATTACACTGCCATCTTGCAGCGAATCTTTAAAATAAAAACCCAACATCTACATACTTCTGGGGGGCGTTGAAATACACTAATACCTCAACTTCATCAGAAATGTGGCATAGCATGTTACTGACCCAAGGTCTTTCATTTCAAAATTATTTAATAAAAAGACAGAAATTAATTTGGAACCGATTCAAAACCAAAATTTTTGTTGTCAAAAAATGAAACAAAAAAATTAGAAGAATATTTTATTAAATGAAACTGGAACTTTTCTTTTTATGGAATATAGTATGAATTAAGAATATACAGGTTCTTTATTTTATCTCTCAACCCATGTTTGGGAGGATCTGCTCCTGTTGTGGCATTTTAGCAACATCATGAAAAATGTTTGGTATCCCTTTCACTTTTAGTGATCCTCTGGCACTCTTGTGCACTTCTGTCCTTGGGCAGTCATTCTTTCTCATTTCATTCATCCTTGTAAGAACTCATAAAGAAATAATTCTAAAACTCAGGGCTTGATTTCTGGTGGAACATGATGGAACAGCATTCTGGTTCCTCAAGAAAAAAATGTTAAATTATATTTACAAATATATAACTATTTCTCTTAATAATTAATTTGGGGCATGTTCCAGAATTTAAAATTTTATAAATCAAGTACTGATAATACAACTACTACTACTATTAATAACAATAACAACAATAATAATAATAATAATAATAATAATAATAATAATAATAATAAAGAGCTTGGTGATGATATTTCAATAGATTTCTTTCGGATTTCTCTCAGAGTCGACTTTCATTAAATAAAAATTATAGGTAAGTTGCAGTTAATAAATCCCACGTTGTACTTTCTTGGCTGAAAAACCTAATATCACATCCTAAATACACACTTGCATCCACACACACTCTCCTTCCCGAAGTCAGGGCACAGGATTTCATATCCCAGCTTCCCTTTTAAGCCAATAGCCTAGTGTTCTTGCCACCTAAACCGAACCTCAAGACTCCATTATCTTCACGTTCTTTCAAATAATTAATAATACATTAGTACACATGACAACATTTTCTAAAAATTTACATACCCTACATATAAAACTCAAATAAGCTGGAGCCATGTAATTAAATGCTAATAATTACAGAGAAAATATAATTTAATTTTTAAATGCTGCAATCAGATATCAACTTGTATCCAATTCTAAGTTTGGAAGGACCAACTAACATGTGCATTTTATAATGTGCACTACATTTTAGATGAACAATCTTCATGAATTTTGCTTATTTGGTGATTTTTTTTTCAGCGAAATATTTTGAACTATTTTAGGTTTTCCAGTTTCAGTAAAAATGTGAATTTGTCTTTTGTGAAAGAAGATGCCAATTTTACTAAAACTGTCTAATTTCGTGCCTGGCAACCAGCAAAGGGTGATCAGTGGTTCACAGAAAGAAGATGAGAGTCAACAATTGGCTATTTCAAATGGTCGTTTGCTGATCAGATGTGTGTCAATTCCTAACGTCTTCAGCAGCAATACTATATTCTCTTCAATTACTTTATTACTTTTAGGAATAATTATCACTTATTGAATTACTTCCTTACCAAAAGATTTTTGACGTTAAGATGGGGTCGCTAATCACAATGAAATCACTGTTATAGTCTGATTTTCTTTTCTTTTCTTTCCGCTTTCTTGCACAAATAGTTGTTTATGCACCATGGGTGTTAGAAGGGTTCTAATAATCTTGGGACTTTTGTTGCCCTCAATCATTTGAACCATTTAACACCAGTGATACACATATCATTTTATTTTTTAACCTAATTTTAATTATTCATATTTACTTACTTACTAAATATCATAACTAATTGCTGTCTTCACTCGGTCTGACATTTCATATTCCCTCTATAAGAGAACATGTAGCAACATTCAACAATTTTCATATTTTTCTCATCACCATGATCCTCTGGATCCAGGCAAGTTTTAGTGAATATCGAGCTCTGTATCGAAGGCAATAACAAGCAGTACCGTTTCAGTAAAAAATAAATATATTAACTTCTAAGATCCAGTTCTGTATGAAGTAAGAACAGTCATTCATCACGGAAATTCTTTTCGTAAGTCCTGGAAGAGATGCGTCGTACTCACGGTGTGTATCCATGCAACGCGGTCGCAGCAGCTGCTGTTAGCGGGGTGGGGTGTCGAGCAAACGCGGCAGCTGCGGCTGCAGCAGCAGGGTATGTAGCTCTTGCGCGACCCCGTTGGATTGCTACTCCACGTAATGCTGCAGCTGCTGCTGGTAGGCGCACCCGGGATGTTAACGTAGTGAGAAGAAGAGAGAGGAAACAAAGAAAACAAACCATGCAACAAAACACATCACAAGCATTAGCCCGGGCCTTGTGTCACTAGGCTGAGGGCTGGCAGCAAAGCAGGTACCATGGTACGAGTTACATATATGCTTCTAGGCTGGGGGGAGGGAGAGATATGGGGGGGTAAAGGAGAAGGAGGAGGGAAAGATACAACAGATTAGGAAGCAGAGTGCCGTTCAATTTATTTTTTATCCAATGGGTGCAATACGCAGTCATTGTCACTGGTAATGCATGTTAAGAATCGTTCTGCAAGGCAGTGAGCCTATATATTTCAAATGACATGAACAAACAATTGTTTTACAAATAAATTAATTAATTTGAAGGGAAATGAATTTTGAATAGGTAAATAAGAACTATCACATCATTTAATTATATCTTAAATATGCTTTGGTGCTTCAAAGGTCAAAGTTAATTCATTATAGAAATTAAGAAAAATTGTTTCTGAAAGCAATGAGGTCCTCTAATAAGGTTTTTCTAAAGGAAGTGGATGCAGAACACAGAAGTGGGATTGGAGGAATGTTATTTTGCACAGACCAGAACATGCTGCTAATTCAATGTTAGTTGTTGCATTGCACCACAAGTCATGGCAGGGTGTGTTCAAGTTGGCTAAGTTTGCTCTGTTTTTTCATCATCATCAAAATATAGACAACACTATCCCACTACAACTAACACTACCATTACTATTATTTTCCCTTCCTCTTTCTGAACATTTATGTTGACAAAGTGATTTTGAAGTGAATATTAAATTTTCAATTAACTTAGTTGGGGGCAAAATGAGGAAAGGAGAGACTGCTTATAGTCAATGGCCTTCTCGACATGAGCTACTTTACATTTCACAGACAAAAATAAAATAAAATTAAATAAATGATTTAAAAGTAGCCAATGCTTTTTCATTATCTCAGTAATTCTTCCTAGTAAGGCAGGTGCACTAACCATGCGTCTACTTCACAATTTCATTAACTTTTCAATTTTAATTCATTTCGTCAAACTTGCTAGAAAAGAAAGAAAAATCTATTACCCCTTGCATTTAATATTTGAAGAGAAAGTGCAAATAACAACTTTAAATAAAAAATATGTCAGTAGTATAGATAACACTATGTACTGGCAAGAACAATACAATATTGCTGTGATTTTGTTACTTGAAAGCATGCACCCACATTCCAAATGTGTATTTTGAAACAAGAAAAACTCAAGCCACAGCTGAAGAATAATCATCAGTACTTACTTAATATACAAGCCATAAAATGCATATTTAAGTTTCATGACAAAGAAACAGAGCAAGAGAGCCAACTGTCTGGTAAACCGTAACACCCATGCCATAAGGTACAATAGACTGCTACAACTAGTAGCACAGCACGGCACAGCACACACACACACACGAGCCAGGGTACCTCCGGCGTGCGGTGCGTGGTGTCAGCACCAAGGGCGCAGCTGGCGCTGTACTGGAGGTGGAAGGGGTACCAAGGGGAGTAGCCGTGGCAGCTGCAGCCGTTCCCCCCAGCCAGGACCACGGCACTGCTGGCAGCCTGTAGCCTAGCTGACACAAGGGAGCACTCTAAAGAGTCTTATTCCCTTACTCACTAAGTATATCACAGAGATTATTTCAAAATATTCCCTATTTTTTTGACCAACCAAACAGAATTTTGAGACTGAATTTCTAATGTTGTTACTAGCAATGCATTTTCAATAATTACATGTCAAAAATAAAAATAATGAGAAAGTGTACAAAATTCTGCACAGTTAGCATATTAATAATAAATAAATAAAATAAATTTTAACTGTTTCTCAATTATCTTAGATAAGTTAATATCATTACTTCCTCCAAACATTTTTGTCTATTTTTGTTTTTATAACACACCTATAAATAAAATAAATTGTTTTCTTAACCAATTAAATAAACAAAAATAATTCAAGATGCATAACGTTACAGATCTAAAATCTAGATTCACACAATATTAATATGGATGCAAAATACATGCTAATGTTAAAAGATTTAATTTCAAAATTGGGTAGCATTATAATAAACCATGCCCATTTTCTTTTAGTATCTTTAATTTAACTGTAATTTGAATAACAGCTATATTATTCACTATGAAACCATTATGAATGTTAACAATGAAAATTATTTTAAACCATGTTGAAGATGAATTCATGCCTAAAATAAATTGTGACTTTAGATCATCTCTGGATTAAGGTAATATACACACTCTTACAAAAGTAACATACATAATTAAGAAAACTACACACAAATACTAACTATACCATTTTTCAAACAGAAATTATTTTATTTCCTTTTGTTGTGGTGGTTGTTTCTTTTTCCTCCCACCTTTTTTTACTTCGAGTATTCCAACTAAGTTTTAATGAATTTGAAATTTGTATTTGATTGAAGAATTTATAAATTAATTTTCATAATTCATAGGCTCAAATGTAATTTGTAACATCTGATATATTTTTCAACACAAATTAAAAATGAAGAAGCATGCTTAACTAGAAATAAAATTATAACAATTCATTAATGATATCTCATGCAGCATTAAAAGTAGTTACAAGACTTGGCTCTTAAGAGGTACAACTTACCTATCAAATGTGAAACCTCTAGTTAGGGTAGGAAATACACACATACCCAACCCACATACGCAAACATTCAAAAGAGAGTGAAGGCTCTCGCTGACATATTTCTCTCCATGCTCATGCAGCACTACAGGAATTTTATTGTTCATTCAAACAACTGTGTAACAGCAGGTCAAAGGAAAACCTTTTAGCAGAATTTAAACATGTTTACCTTTAAAACCACTAATATTTCTGTACAGAGTCAAGTGTATTTACAATTTTGTTCTTTTATCCTCTATTCATCTTTAACAAATAATAGCCTTGTTACAATGCTGTTTGGACAACAAATTCCATCACTATGGCTAAAGCAAGGTACAGCTAATAAGCTAATCTAAATTAACATGTGTTGTGTGGACTGGCCCCCACCAATCTGGGTGACCTCCAGACCTACCCTCAGGCCACTGCACGCACACTGGAACAACACAAAACACACAGGCACGCCCTTAGCATCACCGTAGCCATCAGGCAGGGGTAGCATAGATAGATTGGGGTTAGGGATTGGAAAGGGTATGAGAAGAAGATTCAACCTGCATCCTACCACCTACTACATGTTCCCAGACACACTCAAAAATTTGCATGCAGCTGTTACATATACATGGCTGTTTGGCTTAATTACCAAAATATTGCCTTTTGTAGTTGAAAACAAATGTCATCAGAATTGATACTTCAAAAATTAGAATTTATATAATTTACTGGACTGTATTTTCATAAAAAATATGAAACGTCCAACTTTAATAGATTTTCTACTTTTTTGACCACTCGATGACCACTTGATTTTAAGAGAAAATATTCTTGAAGAAAGAAACATAATAGAGTGATCATAATTTTAAAATAAACTGCATTAAATATTTCGGTTAGCAGAATATAAAAATGTTTTGTCACTGAACTACAAATCTTACTCTAAAATAAGAACAAAGGACATGAAGGAGGGTACATTTGTTCATATTGAGCATTCTACACAATTCAGATGAATATCAGAAGTAAAACCATTTCTAAGCATATCAGAACGGTTTCACTGAAACTGAGCCAAAGTAATACAAGGTAAGCTCATGCAGAACAAACATATCCATGGTAACTCTACAACAACTAGAGCAAGGACAAGACACCAGGCCTTAAAAAAAAGAAAAGCTCAGTGCAATAGAGGCACCACAAAGCTTTTGACTTGCTTAAAATAATTTAGCAAAAATGTAAATAAACCTATTTTAAAAATCAGAAGGCACAGAGACACATCTATACTCTCAACTTTACATGCAGTTTGACATTGTTACAGATTTCTGCTGAATTTTCAACAATTCTCTAATTTTAGGGTACTTTACTATCACTCTGAATTGAAATTCAAGCTCTTTTTAGAAGCAACAGAAAATGCTGCCTCGAAATATAAGACCATCATTTGGAAAAACACACAGCAAATGAGCACTGAACATCCTTGTTCGTTCACCCAATGTTTTTCATCTCATATTTACATGACATTGCCAACTTTGATTAGAATGTAACTACTCTGGTTCATTCATTTAAATCTGAAATATTTCATTACATCTGGGCAGATAACTTGTGCTTCTACACCTTTACTGCCCAGTCGGTAATGTTGAAAAAAATTAATAAAAATTTAATCGCATCTGCTACAATGAAAGATCCAGCAACAAAACCATTCACTACTGTAAATGCATCCAGATAAAAATAACTACAAATGTGAAATTGCAAAAATATAATATGCACTAATAGACACAAACAAATACATGCACTTACATTGTGGGATTTTTATTTTATTAAACTAGAACAAAACGTGTAAGGACAAGAAAGCTGCAAAGAAAACTAAGCAATGGTGCAAAGTACACAATAAATGTGATAGTAAACCTATTTCCAACATCTTAATAAATATATATATTGCATCTTTTAATGTTTATGGCAGATCTTTGCTCTTATCTGTACCAATTTGCTATTTGTATATATTTCATTACCGACTGAGCGTAATAGACAAAACAAGGTTACAAGGCTCTTGTTACACACAATGTGAATGAAGAGAAAGATAATGTCCCATAGCTGACATTTTCAATGAATTTGTGATAAATGGCAGAGGAAAACAACTTCATAAATCAAAACAATTTCATTTTTCTCAAGAATACTGCAATGCATGCGTGTTATTGAGTGTCTGTCTTTTGCTTCTAAAACTTCCTACTCCTACCAAAAAACAATGCTAGCAAGAGACAATACAGAGTTCAGCATGGGACAGCATGTGAATGATTCAATACTCAAATTTCTCTTTGAAAGTACAGATAACATTTAGGTAATAAATAGTTTTCACATGTTCACAGATACAACAGCATTTTGAAAAGAGTGTACAGTGCTAGGAATCTAGCAAACACCCATATTTGCCAGTGAAGTTAGCATAAATATCACCACAGGAAGCTAGATGGCTAATCTCGTAAAGTAAGAATGACAAAAACCCTAATGAAAAAAACATTTTCACGGCTAAATCTCCTTTTATCTATTAGTGAATATAATACACCAGATGATCAAGAAGCTCAAAAGGTCAGCTTCCTACAGTGATAATTGCATAGAGAATTCAGCAACACAAAACAAAATTGGGGAGAAAATTGAATGGAAAACAAAATAAAACCACACTATATTTATGACACTGGATAAAACAAGAGGAGCGAACATCAATCATCAAACAACCCAACACCAAGAGAAGTCAAGTGGGCACTCTCACCAAGTGTGGGCACGGTCCCATTCCTAGTCAGAAAAACTAAACGAATAAAAACAAACAAACCAGGTAACAAGCTATATCAAGTACTGCAACCTCCTTTTTGTCAAACTTTGGTAATATGGGGGTGTTTTAACAAATAAAAGATGTATATTGTTCAGCTCATACAAGTAAATACTAAAATACACATATTTCACATATATGATTTACTTTCACATAATATTAATAAGAAAATAAGTTTGAAGCAAGTGATATACTGGAATGTTATGACACTAAGCATATATCTTTCAGTTTACAGTTAAATCAGTTTAAATGCATAAATAGTGGTCCACTAACAGCGTGATATGTTTTGCAATAATGGGTATTGCATAAAAACAAATTTAATTACTACAATGTTGTTCTCTTTAATTTTACAAGGCTACACACATTATGCCTACAGTATACACTAAACTATTTTTAATTGTGGACAACATGTTCCCTCTTTGCCAAACAGCTTCATCACAACACCAAACTTCATGCATGAAATTAAGTTAATACTTTCAAATTTAATGTAATTATTATCTCGGGCATTGTCCCACCAAATACATATAAATTGCAATTGAATAAACAACACTTCTTTTTACCAAATTACAAAAGTGTTTATACTATTCACAACTCCACAATCCCTGGAGAAGTAAGTAAATCTTTCAGGCCAACTTCCCTTTACATGTGGGGAAAATGCCTAAGACTCTACATCAACCTTCACCATGTGATAAGAAATTAATTTTCTGCCATCTAATGATGCCCCTTACACCCAATAATACTATGGAAGCTACAAAAAAGGACATCCACTCACCGTTAGGGACTGTGGGCGGCTTCTTTGTTTGTACACGTGCAGTCGCATTGTTCACCTAAAGACATCATTAAAAAAAGGTTTCAGCAAAATAATACTAAGGACAAAATTTTACAAAAGAAGCAACAGAACATGACTCTACTTTAGTGAGCAGTGGCTTAGTAATGGGCACATATTTATAATTTTGATTGTTAAAAAAGGCATGTATTATAAATGGACAATAATTGATAAAACAATTATATTAACAATTCCAAAATGAAAAAAAATTTAAGCACACTGCTGGTATCACTTGAATTCTTATACAGAACAGTAGGTGACTTACACTCTAAACTTATGTCTAAATGAAATTAGCTTTAAAACTAATCTAACAAGAAATCCCCAGTCGGAGCGGAGCCATGCAACTGTAGGGGAAGTCATCACCAGGTGCGCATGTGAAGACACACGATAAGCACTATTACCAACCTGGCCAGCTCAGAGTTACATGCACTCTTCACATTCTACACCAGCAAAGAGCAGCACCATCAAATGAAACAGCTCACAAACTAGGAAAATCCACTTTTACATGAGCAAAGAATCTGCTTGAACATTTCTTAACACAGAAAAATATTTATAATATGATACATTTGCTGAGACAGCATTCATATTGACGCATGTGCAACAACCTAAATATCTTCACAGTAAGACAAGTAAGCTGAATGTACTATTATACAAGAATTTGCATAGATTCTATGGAGTAGCTCAACATTGAATAGGCAAAATCAAACCAAAGAAGAAAGACTGACATTCAAAGCTAGAAATTACATACATGCAAAACACACAAAATAACTAACAAAAATATTCTTTTTGAGCAATCAACAATCATAAATTAATCTATCCAACAATGTTGAAAAGCAAATCAGGTCACATAAATGTTATTTCAAGAGTGCATGATTTTCCATAAATCAATTTTTTTTCAAAAGAAATATATATATATACACACACACTTATAGAAATGTGCTCAGTTTCATGGCCAGATTGGTAAGAGTGCTACAGAAAAATTACCCACAGAGGGCTATCATCTTGCAATATGCTAGAAATGCAAACCAGATCAGTCATTTAGTATGGGTTCAGAAAAATGTGTCTGAATGAAGCACATACAAATACTCAAACATTGCTTGGAATACAAAAGTGCTTTTTTATAATTTTCTTTTCTTTTCTTCACTTCACTTCACTTTAACACACATAAGAACTTCAACAAATTTTATATCAATGACTGAATCATGCTATGTGCTTCATCCATACATGAATTGTGTTCTGTGTAAGTGTTCTGTTCCGTTCATCAAAAGCATACAGGATCATACGTACATAATGGATGTGTTTGTATGCAACAGTTCAAGCCAGCAAAAATCTGCACTCTACAGAGAAACCAATGTGAATACATTTTGTGTGCAAGTTCAAGTGTTGGTCAATGGGGTAAAATGTTACTAGAACATTAATACAAAATTTTCTTGACATTCATTTTTATTTACTACGAGTAACAGGTAATGCAAAAATAATTTTGGCAAAGATACAGGAACTCCAAACTTACTCAAAGCATACCATGACCAACACTTACTCCTGACAAAAGCTGTTTTCTCTCCACACACACGCAAGCCACGTCTGGCATCCACAATCCAAGTTGCATCAACAAGATCAATCTAGGACATTCAGTAAAGTTACACAAGAGAATGTCTACAAAGCCAAGAGATGTGTAGGCGAGTGTAAATGTGTACTGAAAATGTAGTAGGGCTAAACCCAGAAAGTTGACAAGTACATGAATTCATCTGTTATATTGATAGAAAGATTGTACAAAAGAACCCTTAAAATACAATCTCATTATACAAGTAAAAAACAAAACAAAACAACAAAACAAACTACTGTCGATCTCATAAAATTTCTTTCTAATATAACAGAAAATAATGAAAATAAACTTTGAACTTTATTAATAAGTTTCCAGCACTAAAATTTCACCTTTTTAACACTACAATAAAATGCATTAAAATATTTTTCATTAAAATCTTGTATAGCTTTTACATTTCTTTGCAAGATTCTATTGCACAATGCATGAACAAAAACTTGATTGCCAAACTTTTATCACCAAAGCCTCAGTTTGTGTATGTGGGGAGGGAAAAAGGAAAATTGTATGTAGTGTTGTGAGAATGTATGTGTGCATGTATGTAATGGCATGACACGAGAAGTAACAAGATTACATTATTCATTACGTCATATGCTAGTACCTTGCAGCGAATGACCGATCCATCTTACCTCTGTCGCTCCTTCTCAGGGAGAAGCAAACCGTACGTACTACAACTTTTTCATCGGCACTTTTTATTTTATTTGGCCGTCTAGAGAGGTAAGAGTAGAACAATAATAATGTTGAATTGCTGCATTCAAAGAAGACAATGAGGTTACCTTACAATCTAAAAAGCAAGCCACAACGAATGGAGCCTAGGGCACATAAAGATGAACCTATTATGGCTCCTTTCGCTGTGACATCTGGATCTCTTAAAAACTACACAAGAACCTAACATAAGCTTACCAACTTATAAGTAATTGGCAAGACTCCATGCAAATAATTCATAGCTGTAATACAACTATGTACATTGTTGCATGAAGTCTTGCTCACAATACATAGCATGAACACACTTTAAAACTACGATTCAGCAAAGGAATGTCAAAATGCACTGAGAAAGAGATACTAGGTGTGGGCAGTATGATACGTCAGCAATCTAAAGACTTCTGATTTCACTAGGAAAGGAAGGTGTAGTTGTTGCAATTTAAAAAATATATAAAAAAAGACAAAAAGCAATTAATTACAAGCCCAAGAAAAATAAATAGCAAGTGAGGTTATTGAAAATGCTTCAGAATTAATTTTAGTGTGAAAGTATTTTTCTTGCTTCAGTATAAAATTAAAGCTCTCTACTTGAGGTATGGTCAGGAGAAAAATGGAATCAAGTTTCGGAAGAATCAACAGGAAACTTCAGGAAATCAAATTTAATGTAATGGACAGAAATGGATTCGCTAATGGAGGGAAAAGAAACCAATGGAAGGAAAAATTACTGTTTCTAACTGTAAATGCAGACAATCACATTCAAGGCCCATAATCAGTCCAATCAACACGGCATCATTATAACATCCCAGCCACCAAATAGAACTTCCGTCTGCTTTTGCTAGCTTCTACAAGAGCCACCAACAATTACAACTCAGGGGGAAAAGGAGACAAGGTACAACTGTTACATTCAATAAATAATAACAGTGAATTTGACATTGCTTTGCTGACTTGAAACCAGAGGGAAAAGGGTAGGATGTGAAACAAATGGAAATAGGATGTAAAACATGTATTTGGGACACAGCTTGTCATTCAGTCTTCTCTAAATCAGGAATAATACCAGTATTTAAAATATAGATATGAAAGGACATTGTAAGTTTTAAGAATCATCCCAATTCCACAAACAAACCATTTGCCAAGCATAAGTTGAAAAAACAACAAATCAGAAACAATTCAAAACTTACAATTAATCAGCTTTAACTTAGAGACAGCCACACACAATTTTTGACACTTATCATTCAACTTGCTTGCCAATGTTTGGGAAAACTTCACTCATTCCTTTCCTCATTTTCTAATAAAAAACTGGGAAAATACTTGGGGGGGGAAAAAAGGAAGCAGAAGTATGGTGTCTGCTGAACTTCAATAAATTTCCATTAATAAAATTCGTGGACAGGAGCAGTCGCTAGTTCTTTACGAGTCTGAAAACTAGCACTGACTATATTAACATTTCTAAAATATTTTGTTTACACTGCATTTTTATAGTTGATTCTACGAAAAATTTTACTCATTCACATAAAAAAGTGGATTAAAATTAATCTAATTAATAAGGATAGCCAAATTTTGGCTGCAATTGTTTCCTTCTCCCACAAGTAGAGGTGAGGCATGCACTCCAAAAAAACAACAAAATAATCTGACAGAAAATACTGTTACTCAGGCATGCAGCAGAGTGTAAAAATGATATCTTGGCATGCTTCATCAAGAGAAGTTTATTGAGCTGCAATAAATTAACACACGAATCCAACAAAGAAGCTATAGAAAAATAAATTAAAACATATTTCCCTCCATAATTGTGCTATTTTGGTAACAAACACACATAACAAGTGGCTTGTTCATTTTCTCAAAAGTGGTTCAATAGAAGCACATGGTTAGATAAGGCCAATCCATAATGCAACCAATGGCAACTGTTGCAACAATGCACAAATAAAACTCAAGCTATACTAGTCACAATGCACAATTATTTACAACAATGTGCTGTGGCTAGTTCTGTGACAATGCTGCTACTTTTATCCCTCAGCACAAATTGGGACATTGGCTCATGAACACCTACACAATAACACGAACACTAAAAATTTCAATGCTGAATAATTCCAATTCCTAATGCAATGATTTTATTTACATTATATTTGAATAAATTCAACACACACTGTGTGTTTAAAAACTCAATTTCCATCAAGCAATTAATTCCCTAGGTGTATTTTCTATACACAATATTACTAGCTGCATGCCATGAAAAAATCACGAACAAAGAATTTCTGGTACACCAATGTAACATAATTAAAGTTGAGACAATTTATGGTTTTGTTTTCTTGCTAAAAAAGTGAAAAGTGACATAGGGCCATTCTACACCTCCATTCCCATTGCTGCTTATCAGTAAATCATACAAATTTAAAAACAGTTTTTTTACTACTTATTATCTCTTGAAAAGGGGCAAATGGATACAGAATCTATGAAGGTACAAACTACAGCTGGTAACAAAAGACAACCTCAAGCTTTGTTTCTAAAGGCTTGAGGTACAGTTGGGCTCAGAGAAACCATACAACTCTGCAAAAACAAGGAGAGGAAACAGAGCAAGAACAGAGGAATAATCAAAACTGGTAGGGAGGGCAGGGGAGGGGAGGGGAGGGGAGGGGAGGGGAGGGGAGGGGAGGGGCAGGGGGAGGGGGAGAGGAGGAGGAGGAGGAGGTATAGGAAAACAATTTTTTTAATAAAAAGGGGGAGTTCTTGAAATGGTTCAAATTATAGAGGAGGAACTTGCAAAGGATGTGGCAACAAACATTGCAAGAGGCCTTCTCTCTACAATTTCTGAGAATCATTTAGAACATGCCACATCATTCCAAATGTCCAGAAACAAACAAGGACTGCTTGACAATGCTGTGTGCCTCATTAGCAACAGGAGAATGGAATGAAGAGCTAGGACCTGTAATACATAGCAAATTTCACAGGTTCTTCTCGAGTCTGTAGGTAGTAACTCAAAAGAACCTATGAGAGGTATAAGGCAAAAAAACTAAGGGATGGACGAGGCTAAGGAAAAGGTGTGAAGAGCTATAGAACCTGTAATACATAACAAATTTCACAGGTCCTCCTTGAGTCAGTAGAGGTAATAACTCAAGTGAACCAGCTTAGGGAACAAAGGGACAAAATAATTAAGGAGGATCCATTTGGTTTGTTATCCAGTTAAAACTGAGTGCTACCACAGAAAAAACTCTGTTGTAAAATCAGAGATCATGCACACCTCTATCTTTCTTCCCTCAACCACGGTGCCGTGTAGCCTCTCTCGTGCGCGGTCCGCATCAGCACTATTTGCGAATGTTACAAAACCGAATCCCTGCATGCAGACAGACAAAACATGCATTAAAAAACTGGCGTCGCTCAAAAAACAACGTGCAACAAAAATTAACATGTATGCAATATAGAGCAGAGCTTCTTGAACATTTACATCACAACTCCTTCCTTTTAAAAGAACATCAAAACATTACACACTTTCTTTTAAATTCTTTACTATTATGTACAGTTTAATACATTGAAAGTCATAACAATTTGCTGCAATTTCTCATCTGAGATTTGTAAGCATGAATGGAATATTTAAAAAATACAATTCTTTTTAAGTTTTATTTTGCATTTTGCGTCCTCCACTGGTTCCATCGCTATTGTTGATGTTATCACATTTAGTAATGGTTCCCTTATGAAAGTTTTTCAATAAACAGCAAGACATAACCAAAAAAAGTAGAACAAAGCCTTGAATTTTATCTTTTCCACAGCAAGTCCTTTACTTGTTACAAAATTGCTTTTCTCTTATTCATTTCTACAGCTTCTTCAACTTGTCAAGTGATTTCTAAGGAGCCGTGTCAAATAGTTTAAGAAGCCCTGGTATAGAGTATTTGTAGTATTTTGTTCTTTGTTGGAAGTTCATTAAATATACATATATTAAGAGTAATATATATAAAAAATCATGGATAATTGAAATTACTATAATTATTCAAATCCTTCACTGTTAATGATAACAGGAAGATGAAATGAGTCTTCAAGAAATAGTTTGAGAACACTTCTTTCCATTATTTTTATTAATAGTAGGGTCCACCTTGTTGCATTTTTACAAAAGTACTTCCAAAATGCAGCAGCAGTGCAAGCAAAAGCAAAGATTTTATTTCTATGACTTTTAAATAAGAGTGACAGCAAGAAGAGAAAGAGAAACAAATGACCAAAATTAAACAATAATTAAAAAAATATTAATATTTTTTCCAAATTCCTTACAGAAAGATAGCAGTAATTTGAAATATAATATATATATATTAAAAAAAGAACGTTAATGAAAGAAGATTCTTTTTGTACACTAAGGCAAATGTATCATTCAAGAAAATCACGCTATTTTCCACGACACTATTATTTCTAATATAGTATATGATGACATGGTGGACCCTAAACAAATCTTGAATATTGATTTTAATACAATTTAATCTTTTGAATAAAAAATACAGTGGTGAGCTACATAGCAGTCACATTACACACAATACTAAGGGAACTGAAGCATAGGTACCAAGAATAAGGCAAAGGTTGGAAATGTGGCAAGTGTCACAATAATTGTCAAACTATTTCACCAGATTCATTAAGAGCAAGTTATTTTAATTTCAGCTCTCAACATATCTAGCACAGCATTATGGTGCAGCCATGAAAAAAATTATTTTTAAAGTAAGATTATTTCTCAGAATATTTTTGGAAATTAAATGCACAGCACTGTATAAATAATATATCTTCCAAACGACAAACTATCATGAATCTGTATACATTGGTAGTACCAAAATATGGTGCTTGTAGAAACATAAGTTCATATATGAAAGAACACTTGATACAAAACATTTCATTTGTAATTATATAGCAATATAAACAACTCTGTACTTGTGACTTAGGGCTAGTTCTCTCATCCCTTTGAAAGCTTGATGCCTACATTTTACCATTTAACTGCAATATGACTACTTCATGGGAGAACCACCACAAAAGAACAATGGACACTTGCCAACAATTAATCCAACTGGCCATGTATGTTCTGCCAGCTGAAAGGTACAAGGATAGCAGGTGAACAGGTGGACAGTACACAGTAATGGTCGTCCAAATAGAGAGAGGCCAAGCCAATCCTGAGTCATGCCAATACAGGCAAACCAACCATCACAAAGGATTACCAAGTACTTCTGAATGACTTTATACAAACGGGAAGCTAGAAACAAGACCGTCCACTACTACTCGGGAAGTCTTCACTTACATCTCTTTGCATGTCACTTTTTACTTAATTTTTGTGAAGTCAGGACTTTTGATAATTTATTAAGGCCACAAACAAGACATTTATACATAGCTTCTCCAGAAGAGGGCAACATATCAGAAAAGGTTTGTTTCTCATTACTCACTGACTATTGTACAAATTACATATAGCAATTACACACTATGCATTTGCATGCTTCAACAAATATATATGATCCCCAACTGTGCAAAAAGCTAGAATTTATTTGGAATGTCATCAACACACAAGGCATTATCACCACCTTGCAACACAATAGAGAGAAAGAGGATTACACAGCAGTACAACATTCCCTTGCCGTGGTAAAAAAGCACAGTATCAATGGCGTTTTTATGGCAAGTTAGTGTGCAGCTAAACTCATGAATGGTTACACAAAAACTAGTTTAGAAACAAACCAAACTGCTCACCGTCTACCATTCTAAAACTTTTGGGATAGGACAAAATAATAAAATAAAATATTACAGGAGAGGGGAGGAGATTTTTGTTCATACACCCTATACACGTAGCAAAATGTTCCAAGTAAAATAAAGAACCTGGAACTGCAATTGTACTAACAGTAGAAGAAGAACATCCTAGTCTGTGTATGTGTTTTTCTCTTGCTTTTAAGGCCTTAATATAATTATCGAGAAAAAAGACTCTTCAATTAACATAAAGGAGACGAAGAGCAGTCTAAAAGTCACACGAGGCGCAAAGGCGAGCTCATGTTACACTAATATCCTAAATCACAGTGACTTCACAACTTCAAACTCCACAAAATTCACTGGGGCAGGCAAAACGCAGCTCAACTAGCACAGAGATACACATGCAGCCGTACTAGAGAGAAAACATGTGCAGATCATCAAAAACTGCTTTCATAGGTGCAACACACTGCTAACCAACACAGCAGTTTAATAAGTGCTTCCAAAAAGTCTGCTCAGTTGGTTCCAAATAGGATCCTGAATCTATGCAACACTGCTGTAAGACAAACTAAACTAAAATCAAAACAGTTTTTATTTTAAGTGTCAAAAATCAATTTTCAAAAAGAGTGAAACAAACAAGAGTGATTGTCATATGCATGAACTCGTGTACTTCTTTTGAAATTAGTGCTATTACAGGTATGGTCTATGAAATCTAAGATAATAATAAGTCCTAACTTGGTAACTTGAAATATTCAGAATATGTTGTACAGATAAAATGTTGAATTGTTCCATGCTAATTTTCATATGAAGCATAGATAATTTTCATGTCAGGGAAGAACAATAAGCCTGCCATTTTCAAAATCATAATAGATGTACATTGTACACTTTTAAATTTGTAAAACCAAATATAACAGAAGAAAACAAAAGTGGAAAAAGTTTTATCTCAAAAATCCTAAACCACCCCAATATATGGTATTGCATTAAAAGAATGTTTTTATTAATATTATAAACCTAACATTTTCAGCTCCACTTGAAAAGAATATGCTTGCACAGGCACCAAGAAATATTTTTTTAGACCAATGACAACCATATAGAGGTAATTTTATAGGATACAATCTTGTTTACAATTGATTTACGAATGTTCAAAGCATATGACAAGCACAAAAAGAACTGGTAGCAGATGAGCAGACATTTGAAAACGTTTGTCTAAAAAACACTGATTGGCATGTCTTTGGGTGACATGAGCTTGCCTCATATGTCCTAGAGTGTAAATGAGTGATATTTAGTGATTTCAATTGATCCGTCTAAAGCTAAAGCTGTGAGAAAAGCCACAAAACTTGGGGATGCTTAAATAACTCAATTTCTATGTACAGTTAAACATTACTTTGTGCCAAATGGGAGAATGTATTACACAACAATAAACACAAAAACATAGATGAAACATTTCATAACTGAGAATTTTATTCTCTTTCGAAGCAGGAGAGAATTAAATTTGACTCTTATCTTCCATGCTCTGAATCTTTGAGTTGAAAGCACAACAGCAATTTGCTGTTACAGGAATTGTTAGCGTGTCAATAATGACTCTCAAGAAACTAATTGCAGATTCCATTCAATATAAATTTGTATAGCAGCTGCAGAATACATCTTGTTCATATAAACTCACTACTAAAAAGAACTCACAGCAAATTACAGATCAAATAGTACATATTCCCATGGTGCTAACAGTCAAGATATAAAAATATATGGTACGTCACAAGGAAAGCGCCATTCGAGAAAGCAACAATCAGAGAATTAAAACAAAGATCAATCCAATCTATCAAGTCAAATGGAAACAAATGGATGGAAGTAGAAGTAGTAGCGGACACTGTATTGTTAGTAGTAGTAGTAATAGTAGTTGTGGTAGTAATAGTAACATTAAAAATAGTATTAGTAGTCATCGTGCTAGTACTTGTGGTAACAGTCAATGTGGTGACAATAGTTGTGCTAACAGTCATTGGGGGAGAATGTATTAATGGTAATAGTCATCTCGTGGTATCAAGTCACAGTGGTGACTTGTAACAGGAATTCTAGTTATGCTACTGGCAATAAGGGTCATGGTAAAGATACTGAAAGGTAAAAGGAATTGTGAAGACAGTTCTCATGGTAAGAGTCATTGTGAGAGGATCAATGTAGTCACTGTCACATCACTTGTAAGTTGTTAACATAGTTGTGGTAATAATGGTCATGGTAATAGTAATAACAGTTGCAGTACAGGAGCTTTCAATATTTCCTTTTCCTTTGAACAATCACAGACATAAAACAATAAAATAACACTGCTTATAAATACTGAAACTGACAGCATGTATGAATCTGCTCAAACAAGACTCAAACATATAAAAAAAATAATAAAAAATAACAAAAAAACCGTGGAACTTTTCCAGAAATGAACCAAAAATGGAGCACACAAAATTTATTGATGTTCCCAATGAAAATGTTGTGAAAGGACTGCTCCAAAACATTTCTGGAATTCTTTTTTAACAGTTAAAAAATTTTGATTACCTTCCAACAATTACAGAGCTGTTATTTATAGCCAGTTTCATTTGCAAAGAAAAGGTAATTATTTAAAAATAACAAAATTTGAACCCTTGGCACCTTCATTTAACTTCCATTTCTAAAACAAATTTAATATTAATTTCCTTCGAACCTTTCAAATTTCCACTACTCCGAAGGCAGTGATTAGATAATTTGAAAACAAACGAACAATGATGTAATACTATAGGACCAGAAAGTACCAAGGAATTCATGAATTACAGAATTGAAAAATTTATAAGCATATGAGCCCTGTTAAAAATGACTATCAATGAATTTGGACACCTCATTAATTTTGAAAGTTAAAGTAATTTTTTGTAGCATTAAATCGAATAAAATAAGCCCTTAACAAGGCTCATAGATCTTCAAATATATTAAAGTAATTATCACTAGCTTCAAAGAAAAATTTAATTTGAAAGACTTGTTACAAAACATGAGGCATTACCATATACAGTGAAACTCCTTTTGATGTTTAACTTCAGATTATTAGGAAGAATTTTGTTAGGATGTTTACTTTTGCGGTATGATTGTGTACTATTGAGGAATATTCAAACTGAGATGTTTCACTGTATAATTTATTAAAAAATAACTTGCGCAGAAACAAAAAGAAATACGCAATTGGTAATGCACAACAAGCTGTAATGCATCATTGTTTGGTACCAAGAACCTCAGTCTACAATGTGAATAAACAAATTTAGAGAGAAAAGAATTTCAAACACAAAGGAATGAAAAACAGGACTTACTCTTACCTTTGAACCTCTTTCATTAAAAATGATTTCTACATCAAGAATTGGGCCAAATTGCTGTAACAAAGTCATCCAAAGTTAGATAAATTCTCCCCAATACAACACAATAATGATAAAAACAAGGATAAAAATATTTTATCCAACAGTACTTGTAAAATAATAATGGAGGGGAAAAAAAAAAAAAAAAAGTAGAAGATAGAAAACGGAAAGACATGAATATAATAAGAACAGCAGGAATAAAAATGAATAAACTATCTGCAAGGTTCTACGATTCATCAATCCAAAAATAAAAGGATTAACATGTATTAATAACAAGAATCCGAATAAATTGCAATTTCTTTTTTACTGAATATCTTAAAATCCATGATCTGATTACTTTTAACTTCTAACTAATATGAAAATTTCCTGTGTTACAAGAAAAGGAAAGCTTAAAAAATATAATAAAAGAAAATTGAAACACCCACACACACAACGACAACAACAACAACAACAACACCAACAAAAGATGACAGAAAGTAAACTAGGAAGAATGTGAGCTAAAAGAGAAAATGATTCCTTTCTTTCCCTAAAATCTAAATTACATGTTATTTAGCAAGTAAAAGTTTAAGATAACTTTACTTACCCCAAACATGGTCCTAAGATCTGGGTCTCGGAAACGGAAGGGGATATTTGAGACATGCAGTCTCTTTGGCTGGTTCTTACCAGCTTCACCTGGCAGAGCTACAGTGGTACATGTGACAGGAGGTGCACCCTGAGTAGCAGGTGTGTCAGCTTCAGGTTCTGTTTGCTGAAACAGAAGTAAACTTCAATTTCAGATACTTTTGCCTTAAGTTGGAACAAGCATTCAAATATAAAGAAAGGATCAGAAGAGCTAGCATAACATTAAATACGAAACTAATAAAAAATTGTAAGTTTGAAATGGATTGAAATTATATTTTCGCTATCTCTGTTATGAATTACAGGCCACAATTTATTAATGTCATGAAGAGCTAGCATTCACAACTTTGAGAAATGTGCTAAAACTATTATTGTAGTAAAGATAAATTCCTGAAAGCTCATGACATATTTTGAACAATTGGAAGACCATTTGGAGTATTTCACATGAAATTGAAACCAGGTTTGATGTTCTTTTGATTTTTACATTTATTCAAACAACATTTTACAGAATTTAGTGTTTTTCTTCTTTAAGGATCAGTGCAGTCAATGGTTACAAGGAAATTTTTTCTAAACGTTCATAAAGGTATGAAAATTTCAAATTTATCGAACATCAACATTTTAATTTAAAAGTTACAGTTAATTAAAAAAAAGAACAGTTGCAGTGCAGTTGATTCACAACATTAGAGCAACAATGAAAATTCATTATAATATATTGTTTTTATGAAATTAATTAAAGTTTAAAGTTTATACAAACTATTTTGTAGGCAACATAAATAAGGAACATTTCAATCAACACAAATATCATCCGAGATGCAGCAGAGCTGATACTATGTGGATATTTATGATGCCATCATGATTATGTTAATGGGGAGGAGGAGGGGGAAGGGGAGGAGGAGGAAAAGAAGGGTGAAGAGAACAAAACAAAGGAAATGAATGGAGCAAAAGAAAAAAAGAAAGAAGAGGGAAAGAAACAGTTTATGAGAAAGTTCTGAACCGCTATTAAGGGAATAGTTTAAGGAGCCGTTTGTAAATCAAATAACACACAGAAACAAGACATTATTATAAGATTATGGGTCCTATTTTCTTTTTTTATCTTTTTCTTCTGCAGTGTGTATTTTGAAAAAATAATTACCAATATGAGATGTATTCCTGATCATAAACAGCAGGAATTTTCGAAGTAGTAATCCCTGAATCATTTTCATACTCAAATATCATAAACGTGTATTGATTAAATATATCAAAATGAGCTTTATTTAAAATATTTTAAGCAAAACACAAGCCACAGTTGAATCGCTTAAGTGCTCTTGGTCGAGAAAATTGCAACAGGAGATGAAGCACTTTCACCCTTGAAGGCTTCTCACTTCGATCTCGCAGGAATGAAGAGAATTTCCTTACGAAGAATTAAGTCTTTTCTGAATCTACCTTCTCAGAGTTTCCTCTCATATGTTTCTTCAATCCTTGCTGACAAGACACTGACCAAGAACATTAACACATGATTTAGTTTTGAAAACAGACTCAAGATTGAAGGATGATTGATAGAAATATATTTCAAATTATTCAAACCTTAGTTACTCCAACCTGGAATAGAATGTGGGCCTGTTTACACCCAAATGGTTTTGACATCAATTATTTTCATGTTACTGTAAGCACTTACAATTATTATTAATATTTATGTATGTTAATGTCACTTATTTAAATTACTACTGTAAGTTAATGAAATTACTCACTTGTTAATTGTAAGTTAATACATTTTCCACTGTATCGTAATATGCTATTTTATTAATATAATGAATTGTTTCTGTTATTTTCAATTTGTTAATGAGGCCTTTAAAGGCGTTTTGTGTAGTTTAAAATAATGTTAAGTTATTGTAAACTCATTAAAGTATTATTGTAAGTTAATGTAGTTCAGAACAAAATGTAATTTTATTGTAATTTAAATTAATTGCAGGACAGTCTTAGCTCGATACTTTTTTATGTCTATAACTATAAAATATATTTTAATAATAATAATAATAATAATAATAATAATAATAATAATCTGTCGGCTACAGTCTTAACAATGATTTCACTTCATTGGCTTGCTAAATAGTAGTAACTTGACAATTCAGAATACATTACCGACGCATTTGCCAAACCAACAAGGTGACAAAGTGGAGACCTTCTAGACGTATTCTATTTTTAGACTAGGGCAACGGGTGCGCGGCACGGAGGGCCCCGACTCGCGACGCCCGCCGACCTCAAATGAAGAAGCCAATGGCAATGTGGGGGCCATTTCCATTTTCTGAACCGGTATTCCCGAAAACGTAGCTGCGCCTCTGCATTTTGCTTTAATATTTGTCCTTATATTTTTCTCGAATGGCTGACAGGAGCTACTTCGTCCCCATCACATTCCAAGCCAACGGCAGCATCCCCAGCTTGGGCAAGGCGGGCTGCTACGGCAGCTGTGGAACCAGGCATTCGGCCGAGACCGCAGCGCAGCGCAATTGGCTTCGCAATGGGCCACTTCCTCATTACGAGGCCCATGGAGAGCCGCGGAGCTGCACCAAGCAGCGCCTGCCTCATCGCCGCGCGAGGACACGACTCCCGGCGAAGGCAGCACCTCCCACGCTGCGTCGCACTTTCCCTACTCGCCACACAGGGGGCGCTCAAGACTGATCGATTCGCGTTTCCGGGCGCGTCAACGACTTAGGGCATTAGTCCCGTAAGTATAGTGCGTGTTTTTCTCGGGAGGTGGAGATGATATTTTCCCCGCTGGATGGCGAGATCTGGCGCCGACCTACCGTCGACTAGCGGGGTTTCCCCTCAACCAGGTATCTCCCACCAGCGGGGCACCGCCCCAGCCGGGACAAGCTGTAAGCTCCCGACCGGTCTCTCGGCATGTGTGGTAGTGTAGTGCATGTTAGTGTAAGAGGAGAGGATAGGAGAAGGAAGAGGAAGGAAAGATCGCGCGCGGTCCACGGTCCGTTTGTTAGGGTACTGCTCCGGCATTCGCCTGGTGTTGATCGGAGAAACCACGGATAACTACCAATCAGAGCAGCCCGCCGCTAGAATTTTCCTCCAGACAGCGACTGAATTTGACCTAACTGGCAAGCTAGTGTCGAAAATCCTGCCGCCGTCGGGACTCGACGTGAGTGCATGATACTGATATTGAACGATACTGATATTCCTGTGTGTGAATGATGCAAGGAAATCGCATATTTATGCAACGATACGATCTTCGCATCAAGTGTGTTTTACCACCAGAGAGCACGAAGTCGTACTTTGAAAGCCTTGTAAAAATCAGTGGGGTGTAGTGGTGTTGTTTGTATGCCTATCACCAATATATCGTTTCATCCTCATAGATACCATTAACGTTAAAATCCAATAGTGGTCGCTAATGACCTAGAAATTGAATTGGGGAAACATGTGTGGTTTAGTTCGGTAGCATTTTCGCTGGTGGACGCCACTAGTTTATAAATAAAAACATAATATTTAAACAATATTGGTGAATGTTTAAACATTTGCCTTGCTCTACATTTTTAAAGGGTGGTCATGTGGTGAACATACGCGTAGGAACATACCGTGTCGGAGACCTTTCAACGTAACATTTCAAGAAATCCAAATACAAAATTTTACGCTTTATTTCAGAGATGTCAAAGATCTTCATAAAATTAATTTATAATATTTTTCCGACGGTAATTGTAAAAAGGTCACAGAACATTTTCCGCTACAAAAATCGTATTTAACGTAATTTTTCTTTAAAGGAAAGTGCGTACGATGAGGAACTTATTCGCGGGGGGCGGGCCCCTTAGCCCTGGGCCTAGCTAGGGAGGCTGCAGCCTCTCCTGAAATAACAACAATATAATAATAAATTAGGGAGTCAAAAATTCGGACGTAAAATTTCCGTATCGTCCATAATAAAGAATCAATTTCGGCGCAAAATTCCGGCCCGTTTTAAATAGTAATTTAAGAGTGAACAAATTTGCATAAATAAGTCATTACTTAATTTTAATAAAATTATTGACGGTAGGAAATTATAATTCTGTGACTATCAGAGTCAATAATAAAACATTTTAGCATCTTTTAAAAACAGTTCTGCCTCTTCAGGTTCAGTAATGATACAAGGAAAAGGTTTTCTAAATGTCCTATAGACAATGATTTGATTGTAGAATAATTTTGAAATTTTCTTGCATTTGTAACATTTCTGGACATGCAGAAAAATTTTCCTCGTAACCATTGATAGCACTGAACCTGAAGGGGTAAAACTATGATTCACGAAACGATGTTCAAATAAAGAAAATACCAAAACAAAATTAAACTTGTTTTCACTGTAATGTGAATTACCCCAATAAATGTAATTATATTGGTAAATATATGCAACAATAAATGTTATTTCACTGTAAAGTGAATTTCTTTTAATTATAAAGAATATATCAAGGGTTTTCAGGAATTTATCTACTACTTTAATAATAATAATAATAATAATAATAATAATAATAATAATAATAATAAAATACAAGAGTTTGGAAATCGAGATCAGCCGAATGTGGGGCGTAAAAGCAGAGGTCGTCCCGATAGTTATCGGAGCTCTGGGATTTGCTCCGCAAAATTTATGTAAGAACTTGTCTAAATTCCCAGATAATTCAAAAGACTGGGAAGTGCAAGAAATCGCTTTATTTGGAACAGCCCGCATTTTGCGCAAAGTATTGTAGAGGCACCGACAGACCCTAGATCTACTCCTTAGGTAGCTGGTTGCAACCTGGAGTAGATTTTATATTCAGCCGACACATAACATCTTTAGTCGTGATTTAGAGGAATAATATTATTATTATTAATAAAAATAATATATAATGAATTTTGAAGATCCTGGAGTTCTATCGATTTCATCATAGACTTCCTGTGTTTTGCAAGGCTAGTATGAAGTCCTGGAGTAACAGGTTACCAATACACAGCGGAAAGGAAGCAGTACAAACAAGAAGTATTCGGATTAACTAGGATATTTTTCACGGAGATTCGCTATCTCCTCGGCTGTTTTGCATTAGTTTGACCCCACTTTCTAGACAAGACAGTTGTCTCACTCTGACTTCGGTTACAAGCACTATGGTGATGAAAGACCAGGATCATACTTGTTTTACATGGATGAGTGTTTGCTAAGAATGAAGCGATTCTCTCCGAAATGCTGACTGTCGTGAATGATTTTAGCAATGACATCTGCTTGAAGTTTGGTCTTGACAAGTGTACAAAAATCAATTCAAAGAGAGGAAAAGTGACAGAGAGCACTGAAGTTGATGTGCACACTTCGATTCAAGATCTTGAGCCAGATAACTTACAAATATCTGGGCACTGAAGAATGTGAGACCATCTCTAACGACACAATGAATCAGAGAATTCGTAGGGAGTATTACAGGAGTGAGACTTGTCTTGCTGTCCTCTCTGAGGTCCAGGAATAAAATATCTGCAATTGATAGTTTGGCAATGCCTGTAGTCGAGTATTTTCGGACTAGTGGACTGGATTGAGTAAGAAATTCGAATCATGGATCGAAAAACCAAAACACTGCTTACAATGCATCATGTCGCCCACCCTCGAGCTGATGTACATAGACTGTATGTGTCACGTAAGGAAGAAGAGGCCTCAGACAAATTGAAGCCTCCTGGCACAATGCAGTAGCCGGGATAAAGAATTGAGTAGTCAGTCATTAAGATGACCAACTAATGAGGCATGTCATTAAATCTGGCCGAAGAATGGGAAACAAAGGCACTGTTAGTGTAGCAAGAAGCATTTTTTAAATTATTTAAGGTCGCCCTAGAAATATTGCGAAGAAAAATATGCAAGACATGCAGAATAGGAGACATTGAACTTCTGTTGCTACTAAACACGAAACGCGAGACACAAAAAAAATGTTAAAGAAATCTTGGAGAGACAAACGACTCCATGGACAATACCAAAACAGAATGGATAAAGTGCAGATCAATGAAGACCAATCATTTAAGGGGAAGAATGAAGCACTTGTAATAGTTGACCAAGATCAGGGCTTGAGAGCACATCATGATAAAGCGGTTCTCAAAATGTCCCAAGATGATAAATGCCGCATCTGCCCCGATCAAGTAGAAACCTTTGATCATATTGTCTCAGCTTGTCAAATTCTAGCAAAGACCGAATACTTAATAAGACATGACAAGAGTATGTAGTTACTTGCACTGGCAGATTTGTACCGACCTCGAAGTTTCCCACACTGTCTCCGATTGGTACGAATACTCACCAAAACCGGTGACGTCTCTTGGACAGTACTACTGTATACTATACGACCAACAAATTCAAACTTATCGCACGTCAGCGGTAAACAAACCGGGCATTGTTATTGGGTTTGAAGAAAAGAGTCTACTTGTAGATGTCGCTGTGCCGTGCGATCAAACTTCGCAACCCAAGAGGCAGAGAAACAACTTAAATACTAGAGTTTGGAAGTGGAAGTGGAGAAGAGCTGAATGTGGCGCGTAAAAGCACAGGTCGTCCCGATAGTTATCGGAGCTTTGGGATAGTTCCGTCAAATTTGCGCAAGAACTTGGCTCAACTCCCATGTCATTTAAAAGACTGGGAAGTGCACGGCATTGCTTTATTTGGAACAGCCCACATTTTGCGCAAAGTATTGTAGAGGCACCGACAGACCTTAGATCTGCTCATTAGGAAGATGGTTGCAATCTGGAGTATATTTTGGTATTCAACCTACTCATAACATCTTTAATAGTGAAATAGAGGAATAATAATAATAATAATAATAATAATAAGTCTTTCATGTTACTATGATATAAAAGCTCTGACAAGTTAACAAAAAGAACTTGTGAAACGTTAGAAAGGTCTTCGTAAGTTTAGCCTTGATTGTTCGTTTATCACTTTTAGGGCTTCCCATGAAAGACAATTCAGCTTCTGAACCGCTTTCATGCGTTGTATTTTCACGAATATGTGGAAGTTCTTGAATGTTAGACACAATAGCAGGTTGTGCATGGAGCTGAAGGGCTAGATGAAGGGGGGAGGGGCAAAACTACTCATTCTGAGGCGTAAAAGAACCTAGCACCGGTCCTCGTTGCAAATGTTAAAAATACATACTTATTTACTTTGTTATTGCTTAGTTAACTTGTGAAATCGATATTTTTGAACAGAATATGTTTTTTGGATTTTTTCCGCTAGGCCTGCAATACGAATATAATGTTCACTGTATATTGCTGGCAATCAGCCCGTAATGAACCTTAACTACTAAGAAAAGTAGGCCCTAACTCTTAACATTCTTCCAACTCAAAGGTTTGAATCAACTCAAAAGCAGCGGAGTTTTACATAGTCGTGACTTCTCTTACGTAGGGGTGATTTGCGTTCCGACGTGGGCGAAGGGAAATCGTGATATGCCCCCAGCGTGTGAGAAACGTGCTTTCCAACGCGATACCTCTAGGAGCCAGCGATGATATCCGTGCCGAAATGATCCACAGCACAAACATCACGTTTTGGCATTCACGCACCGATTGCATGGTTTATTCCTTTCGGCTTCCTTGTTTCCTCCTAATTATGTTTGAAAACTGCATCGGAAGAAAGCAACAAACCAAGTTCGTAATCAAACCTGACAGAACAATAGTTCAATAATCTTCTCCACCTTTCACCGTCAGTCATGTACATTCCCAGCCATTCCTATTAGTATGACATGTGTAGCGCAAGCTTCCAAGAAATTAAAGTAGAAATATTCATCTGAAAACTGATAGGAATTTCTACCACACGAACTTAATTTAACAGCTATTTTTGGTTCTTAAAAGATGCAGATCTTTATTGCATCTCGCCACAAGGAGCCATATGTTTTGCCACTATTCTCAGTTGTTTTTTCTTCTTTCTTGCTTCAAATGGAAGGTTTTCAACGAAATTACTTTAAAGCACACAAATTGCAAAATTTCATGGAAATCTGAGAATTTCAGAGTCGGGTTTTTAGAGTAAAATATGCCCACATTTACCAAGTTCGTGTAAAATATAAAAATTATTTGAAAATCGCCGATTGGTTTATTATTAGTACAATTTCCTTATCTAATCATCTGAGCAATTTGTTGAGAATACTTAATAAAATTAAAATTAAAAAAAAAATTAATTTTCTAGTAAGCTGGGCACGAAATTCTACCTCTTAATACCCACACTAGCGTAAAAGTAAGAAATGCAGGATACTTACAATGCTGACAGTTTGTTGTTCAATACCATTTGGTGTGACTGTGGGCGGTGAAAACGGGGGGACTGCGACCGGAGGACCTTCTTTTCCAGGTTCCGTCTTGGGCGGACCCGCCTCCCCGTTCTGTGGGTACTGCGTCGCGTAAGGGGTCGCCATTCCCGTTTGCACCATGTGCTGAAACAATAAAAAATGCATGCTTTCTATTAAAAGATAAACACATTTTACTGGCGCAAAACTCCCTCTCAGTGCTTTTTAGAAATTTCGCCATGCTTTCAAAGTGTTAGTTTTGTCGTATATACACAGCAGCAAAAAGCTAAAAGCAAGAAAATCTTGTAAAATCTGTATGGCTAATGAAAACTAATAACGAGAATTAACGAGTTGCAAAAGGATGCATACAAGACAGAAATACACACCCATTCCGGACTTCAAAATGGAAAGTAACATTTCATTACATGAATTTTGACAAATTTCAAAGTGGACCTTCGAAAAGACCTAATATGTACGACAACAAAATAAGTCAATCCCTTGACATAAAAAAAGGCCCCTATGATGATATAAAAGCCTTCCCACGCGTGTGATGTCGATGTAGAAAGTAAAAAATAATTTATTTTATTTCAGTGCACGGACCACTATACTCATTGCTGTGGTACCACCTTTATTGTAGCCTAAAAATCTAAATTTATTTGAGTCATGCAGATAAAAACGAGTTTAATGATTACTACATCGAGATTTATTATCAACAAAGAAACTCCTTCGAGAAAGAAAAACATTAAAAAATAGTTCAAATTTACAACATAGTCCAATATCCGACGTTAAGTGGCTAATACGTGGTACTCACGCCAAAGATTTCTAAATTCATACACACGACTTTACGAAAATTAGAATATGAGGTTGTTATGTGTTACTATATCAATACATCGTATGTATTCACGAACAGTGAAACAATGTCAACCAGCTAACTTTTCTTGAAACACAGCAAGAACAAAAGCCTTTCGTACTTTTTACAACCCAATCCGCAATGCCTTCGGAATAGAAGTGGGTTGTTTCGTGTTGGCGATTAGCAGCATGTAAAAGATTCAGAAGCTTAAATGGCGCCTCTTAGGTTAAATTCGAAAACCGTTAATTGCCCTAGCCACTCCTCTTTTCGCTAGAAGATGGTGCTGCGACGACATTCACGTTGGCTTCGTGACGATTTTAGCGAAGGTGCCTATTACTTGGTCACTAGTGCTGCGGAAGGCGCGTAACCAAATAACAGCACGACATGATCGTGAGGTCTCCAATGTTAAAGAAATTCGCCTGCAAGATCCTCAAGATCAAGAACCAGCAATGCCACAAAATAAACTAGTGGAGCTAAAACAGCACGTACTTTCTCGCCTTTAATAATGCCTTATATAATACTATTTATACCACAATTTCTCTTCGAATTAACACATCTGAGTCATTTTTTGTAAAACTCATTTGAAAACGTGGAACATTTGGTGCGAAAATTAAAAGTTTCAATATATTTTTTATTCAAAAATTTAAATGAAAATATATTTTTGGTATTGAATTCATTGTACAAGGTATGCAGTGTATTCACGAATATGTCGGATGAGTTTTATAGTCTTATAATATTCTTCGTAGGAAGCTTGCGAGAAAGTAAAATCATTGAAAGTTAATAAAACTATACTGATAGCGTTGGCAAATGCAAATAGATCGAAAAAAAATATAAAAGTAATTATTAAACACTATGGTATTGTACTATTCTACAAATATAAAAGTATTAATTTATATTACCGTGAATGAAAAGCAGCGGTCATTATCGCCTTGTTATCAGTGAGGCGTTACAACAATGGGTTACAAGCAACAATGACCGCTAATCTATTCTTTTTCACATTTATCATAATTATATGACGCAATTTAAAATGAAATAACTTAAATATAATTAATAATAATAAAATGAAATATGAAATAATATACACATTCTAACTTGCGTAACTCCAACTGAGTAGCACCATCATTCATTTTACGTACACGAAGCGCAATAAATTGGGAGCGGGCGACTTGTCGCCAAATTACACAAAAAATACTAATATTTTCAAAAGAATCAACATGACCTAATTTGAAGATGTTTTTGATGAGTACATTTCATGAAAAAAAATTGTAAGGGTAGGAAGATGCCGAAATTTTTTTTTTCCATTTTGGAAAAATCAGAATTTAACGAACATGAGACGTGCATCACTTTCTTAAACGTCTTTGAGGCTATCCAATAAGAAAATTTAATCAAAATCAATGAAGCGTTTATTTAAATTTGAAAATGTTCCAACTTTGTGTAACGTACCCCCCCCCCCCAAAAAAAATTAAAATATCAATTATATACAAATATTAATATTCAATGGGACGCGACATCAGCCAGATCGATTGGGAAATATACATTTTGGAGAAAATCGACTGAATGGCTTAGTCGCTAGCGTTCTCACAGAAAGACCGACAGACGTTTTGCCGTCAATCGATTTGCAAGTATCAAGGACACACAAAATATGGGTTCTGGCTAAACCACGTTTTAAAGGACTTTTTTCTTCTAAATTTATATTTACTTCTGGATTTATCCACTTTTTTGTTGCGATGGCCCTGTATTAAAGAGTTTTTCCGCCGAAACTTCGCGAAAAAACGGCGCAGCATTTCTTAACTTTCTCTCCACCGCTCTAGCGGCTAGCGAGAAAGTAAAACACGATCGGATAGCGCTGGCCATCTGCCCAGCAGAATTCCGGCCGGCCCGCCCGCCCGCCTCTGGCTCCAAACGGACCCCAAGAAGGTCTGCCCGGGCAGCGGGCACTCTTGGCAAAGCGACGGGCTCGAACTCGGGACCTTTGCGGTGCGACAATTCGCCGCGCGAGAGGCCGCTGTCGCAGCGGAACGCAGCTCGACGCAAATAGTCCTCCCCCCAGGCGGGGAGCGGGTAAATGCGCGGCCGGAGATGCTTCGTTCTTCCGACTTTATTGCCGTATTTGTCCGCGTGTAGGCGTGGTCACCGCTGGCCACGGTATGGGACGCAGTCCCACCCAACAAATTCTATAGACAAAGAGGGGATTGTGGAGAGCTGGAGAAGGCAATGACCAAAAGAGGCCTTACTGCAAACGACTGGAATGTGGTTAGTCTCACGGTTTTTAAAGATAGTGAGAAAACCCTGTTAAGGGCGATAACATAAACAAAAGATACCACAGTTTCGCATTGAAAAATGCAACATTTTTTTAACAAAAGTAATTTCAAAATTTATACGACCAAGGTACACATTTCACAATCACTTACGAGCATTTTCTGTTCATTAATATGAGGGGTAAACAGTTACAAAAATATTTCAAAAATGCAGCCCAAGGAAACAAAATGCAAAGAATTAAAAAAAAAATGTTAATACTTATTATCAAAGCAAAATCGACACATGTTCATATATTTTTTAAAGATTCCTGTTTTTCGGGGGCAGCGATAATCACCGAAGTAACAATTTGTCTTATACAGAACGTTTTAAGCAATAATTCTATTGCAAGGACTGCATTAAACGTTTGTACAAAACAGGGCGAACAGAAAAAATAATTAGTGAAAGCGCTGCAAATGAGATGTGAAATGTCTCACCAGTGGCCAATCCAGGAAGGGGAGAGGGGGCATGCCTCCCCCGAAAAGGACTACAGTTTTCGTTCGTTGCCTTCTTTCACTTGGTAAAATTGATTTAAATTTGTGTTAGAATAATGAAATTATTTGGAAAATAATTGTATAGTATCATATACCCTAGAAAATAATATACAATATAAAAGAAATATGTTTTTATTAATTAAGAAACTATGATGCCCTTTTTCTCCTCCAAAATGATCGACTAGATCTGCCTCTGTCACTAAAGAAGTCAAGTCAATACATTTTATTTTGGGAATAACGAAACTTGAAGTTGGAGGGAAAAAATAATGTGGGAGGCAGGATTAAACATTTCGCAGTATTACGCAAAGGATTGTTGGCAACCTTTCGAATGTAGCTGTCAAGGTCTCCGAACCTCGCTTTGAAGTCGTACTGCACTGATATAAATGATTGCAATTGTAAAATGCGAATCATCTTCCAGAAATTCGTTTCACTTTGGCCCATCACCACGTAATTCTCGTCATCTCGTTTCAATAATTCTTAAGGAATTGAAGAGCGCAATTGTTTGGAAATTCTGATTAATATCGTGTTGCATGGGAATAATATGTCCCGAAATTTGGTCAAATGATCGCGCGACCGACCGCACTAGTCGAGTAAAACCATCAATTTTCATTTTATACATACGTTTAAAACTAAAAAACCAAACATGATGAAAGCTCTTCGACAGCATTCCAGAAGCCGGCAACCGCTTCGCGCTTGCATGACAATCGCTACAAGGGCGTGCGAGCGAAGCCACATGACTTCTCGTCGACAGCGTGTTCACCCACGCGGTCAACCGCGGGTAAACAGCCCTCTTGAGCGAGGGGAGCGGCGCCAACAAGCGCTCCCAGTCCCCAATGGGGTCCCCCATCCTTTGGGGGTCCCCGCGACACGTCGCGTCGGGCCGGGCCGGGCCCGCCCCGCCCAGCTCTGCCTCGAACGACCGCTAGGCCAGGCCAGGCCCATTCCGCCCTGCCCTGCACCGCCCCGCCCCGCCCCATCCCTCCTCGAACGACCACCAGGCCAGGCCAGGCCCATTCCCTTCTGCCCTGCCCTACCCCGCCCGCGTCGTGCGAGGCTGCTGACCTTCCTGCGTCGTGTCGCCGCCCGAAGCCCCGCAGCGGCGCAGGCGAAGACCGCCAGGTTCCTCCCTTTCCCCTCCTAATCCAGGGGCGCGGCCTCTCGCGCTCGCTTACACACTCGCCGACCTCGTGCTCTCCCCACACTCGACAGGTCCCACCCCTCGGCAAGACCCATTCTTTTCAAAGAAACCCTCACTGCTCCTTCATTCCTCGGGTTCTCCTTTCATCTCCCAAGCCATCGACGTTTTCCGAAAAAATACCATTCCAGAATATTCAGAAGGATTTGCTTGAACACAATAAAGCGTGCCATTTCCATTAAAATGGTCAATGGAAGAGGACACGAGAATATTATTATTTATAATTGTTATTACTGGGCGAAAACCAGAAGGCCCTGGTTCGAATCCCGGTCGGGCCGACCAATTCTTTGAACAAATTTTATTATTATTATTATTATTATTATTATTATTATTATTATTTGAGGCATACATAACATCAATCAATCTCCAAATAAAAGGATAATAACGGTAATATCATTGACTAATCATCGTAGTTGGACGGAATACTTCGAACGGCAATTGCTGCTCTACTACAATAAATTGTATAGTATTTGGAAACTTACCAGTACCAGACCGACCACACAGATGAATAACGAATGTAACGAATTAGATGAAGGGAGGTAGACAGAGTTGAGACCATTCAATGATTTAGTTACGTATTTTTAATTCTAAAATTTTCTCTACTGCCAGTCTTCAACATCGGCACATCAAGTGCGTAAAAATGTTTGTAAGGTAATATATTTGTTCATATCTGGCAATTTTATTATTTCGCGGATTTAGATGGAGCTGCGAAACGAAATTCCCATAATAAACGGGAATCACGGTACCGAAGGTCGTTCTGGAACGGAATGGTACGTGTGGCTCCAGGATCTCCCCCCCCCCCATCCCCTTCTCGTATTCGATATTTCTCATCTCTCGCCCCTTTCACTTCCAGCGGCTAACGCTCGCTCTTTTCCGCTACCCGCTCCAGCGCCCTTCGGCGGATGCGCCAGAGGTCCATCGGCGCCCGTGTGAGCGGAGGGCGGGTCGCGACGGCGTCGGAGCCGACTCTCGGTTCGCTTCCCAGGCACCGTCGCGGGCTCCGTAATCGAATTTTCAATTACGGGCACTGCGCCGCTCTCCTTCCCGGCGCCGTTATGAGCAGATTTTTTTGCCGCGTATTTTTTCCCTCCTTTTTTGTTGTAATTTTCTCTGCCTCCGGAGAGAGTTCGTTATGGAAAGCTAATATTCGCGCGGGCGAACGGGCGACGGCGAAGTTGCGTCGCTGCATAATTCCCAGCGCCCGCCGTCTCAGTCTTCCCGGGCAATTTCCTGCAGCTCGGTGGGCTTTGTTCGTGGCGGACGTCCAGGGCGGCGCGTCGCAGGGTGGGGTGGGGCGGGGCGGGGCGGAGGAGACGCTTTCGAGGTGCTCCGCTCCCACGACCCACGTCGCGCACGCGACTCCCAGGCCCATTAGCGCCCCCGCACACACGAATTAATTGCGCGTGCTCTGCTCTTGACCACGAACACGTTCGCGCACAGGGGGACGCGTGGAAGGAAAGTGCAGCTATTTGCGATCGCACTGTATCGACACGTCAGCGTTTCGGGGAAACAAGCTGCCGATAATCAACTCCAACACGTTTTGGGAAGTTTGCTTGCGAAAGAAATTAGCTATTTTTTTTAATATTAAATTTGCATACACGCTCACAGATTGCTGTTATGACTTTCGAAGGGAAAACACCCTTCGGGAGATCCACAATCTCGAGACTTCACAACACGGTAATGTTTGTGTATTAGTTTCTGCTTTAAAGACTTCCACCAAATTCCGGATGTTCAAAATTAAAACATTGATATTAACAACACAATGCCCCCAAATCATCGAACTTCTCGATCAACGAAATACTAGCGAGTTACAAACTCCATGGATGCTTACGACACGTTTCATTTTCGCTCAACTGCGGGAACCACACGAAAAATCAATATCCGTTTACGTCTTTTACTACGTAGAATTGTTAGATGTGGTCTTTGAACAACTAACTGGAAGTCCACGATCAGCTTTCCCGCCTTTAGATCACTTAATAATAAAAGCACAGCGAACTTTCCTCCACAAGCAGTTTCATCTTCCACGAGCACCTGTATAAACAGAAAGGTGTTGCGGACCGCGTGAACTGGGCCTACACTTCGTGTTACGCGAGGGGAAAAAATACGCATCATCTTCCTCACACAACGGGATCTGGCGTGACTGCTTTCGTGCTCCCACAAAAGAGTGGGCTGCGGCGGGATTCTTGGAGGAGTGTGTGGGCGCGGCAGGTGGAATCGCGGGCCGGGCCGCCCGTGGGTCAGTGGCCCAGCCGTCGCCGCCACTGGGTCAAGAGCGCCCGAGCGGGTTGGGTTGCACGCCGCCTTCGCGGCCCCGGCTCGAGGCCTCTCCCGCCCCACCCCTCCTCGCCCGCACGGGCCCCGCCTCGCACCGTTCCCGACCGCCATGACCTCTTTGCTTGATTTCTGCGCCCTGCTGTAGATAGGTGCTCCGCTTTGGACACTGGCGCTAGCCTCTTTGTAGTAGCAATCTTGTCGGCTGCGAGTGAAAGGTGTATGTCTCCACAAGGTTAATCAGATAGCTGATTTACACTGGCCTGTAGAATGTTTCGCGGCGCGGATTGTATTGATAAAGTGAGGGTCGAGGTGCATTCGATCACACTTTTTCGTGACTCTGAATGAACATAAAGTAAGGACGGCAGATCTGCTCAGCAACTGACGGTTTTCAATGCACTTGAAAGTTAACGTACAATTTTCTATGGATTGTTGAGGTGCACGGGTATTCGAGCCTTTCCTTTCTTTTGAGTATGCTTAAAAAGAATTTGCGTTCAAAAATGCCAGAACTAATTAAAAGCACCTATAAAACATACAAACACCTGATGAGTTTCCTTTTAAATTAAGAACACCATTTTCGACAGTTTATGAAATGGAACAATAGTTAACACTGAATCAAATTTAAATATTTTTTTCCGCTCATAGAAATACCTTTGAGTCCATATGCAATTATGTCGACAGCCACACACAAGGAATCAAGCACAAGAAAATTAATTAATGGCTACCACTGAGATTGTCACATTCCCTCGAAATAGGCTTGCCTAATAGGAGCCTAATTCATGATGATACTTATATCAAAATGTACACAATTTCACTTGAAAATTATGACATACAAATCTGCAACATGTCAGTGGTCTCAAATTTCCATTTTCTACAAATTTCTCCACAAGTTTTTGTGCGCCTCAAGCTTTTCTAATCCTCACAGTCAAGACCGGGCTCTGATATATCACGATAATTACATTCATTGAATTATTCTTAAAAATCCCATTTTTACAATTTCCACTCATTATTTCAGCTTTATGTGCAGAAACTATCCAGATTTTGTAGACAAACCCCACTCTCGTTTCGTAAACAAACCAATAATCGCGCGAAAAGTCTTACCAGAAAATTAACACAAGCCCCGAAAAATCAGGGTCAGTGGTACAGTTGCAAAAGACCGCCGACGCAGCTGAGCGCTGCGAATCCAGGTCACATTCTTCCATACACGCGCGTCCCCTAGCGGCGCGCCCAAATAGGGAATAGCGCGTTATGCAAGCTGCGAGTAAAAGTGCGCTCTGCCCGCGGCAGGTGCAGCCCCAGGCAGATGTTGGGTGAGTGGGGAGGGGATGGGGTAATTAAAAAGTCACGCGTTGCCTCTACGACGTCGCACGATCCTCAGTTTTAAAGTCTGCGAAACCAAGGCCCTTGCAACTGCCTCGGGGAGATTGTGAGAGAAAGAAAGAAAGAAGAAAAAAGGAGGGTTGGTGAATAAGACAAGGACGAAGAAACGATCCAGAAGTTGCCCGATCACGCAGCCTTACGTGGAGTAAGGGGGGAAATATAGATATACTCTCATTGCAATGTCGTGCTGGTAGGAAAAAACGTTGAAGGGACTCGAGGCTTGACCATTAAATCAGACATTTCCAGAGGTTTTCCCAATGCTTATTCTTTTCATCCGTCTGTACGTGGAAAGGATGATGGTTTTCACCATAGACTTTACAGGCCTCCATTTGCGTTCGAAACTTTTGAAGCAAGGAACATATTTGGATGATGTACAGACAAACGATTTATTTTCAACCTACGGTTGATATAGGTTGCGCAAAGTTGCTTGAAACAAATATACCGGTCACTAAAGATAAGTACTTTAGTGTCCAATGCTAAATTGATTAATTAAAAAAATATTGGAGTAGTTTAAATAATAAAGAAGTGGCATTTTAAAACTTTTCCCTTTTGCCTAAAAACTTTTAAGAAACTAGTGAAAGCCACGTTCTACCATTAAAATCATGTAGGCATTCGCATTAATATGCTATTCGACGCGTTTTGTTGATTACAGTAAATGCTTCTATTTTTCTCCTTCCTTGCACTCTACATGCAGGTGCCTCGAACAGCTCAATCCGGACGAGGACCGACGCGCCGCGCAGGCGTGTCTAATCGCCTGCGGTGCGCTTTCTCCTGTCCACATTGTGAGCACGGGAGGAAGCAAGAGTGCCTGCATGGTCCGAACCTTTCCGATTTGGAGCACGGGAAAGAATCTTTTACCGTTTTCACGACTCCATTTTAGTGTTCCTGTAATGATTGTTATACTGTTAAAGACTTCATAGAGAGTATACGAGAAAATTTTCTATTCAACGAATTAAGAATATTACAGACTCTACCAATAATTCTAATATACTTCGTGCACACTCACAATCACGCGAATGATCCCGCAACCAAAGGGATAAATCACGTGTCCCTCGCGTCTTATTTATAATAATTAGATCAATGTTGACTCACGTCAAATTTTCTGAGCCTTCTTCACAAGGAAGCATCGTGGTTCTTTCAAATAACGTAGAAACATCATCTGTCACACCGCACTCTCGTGTTGCATGCTCGAGACAAAAAGTTCTAAAACGTTCACAGTTCACAGATCGCCGTTTGCCGTGGTTGACGCCAAAGTAAACATCTCCCATCTGTTTTGCGCGTCCTTTAATTTACGGAGCCAAACTACCACATCATTCCACGTATTACCTCTCACTCTGTCGTGTTCCCTGTTAAAACGAGAAGTCGCGCGTCCTTTTGGGTGAGGCGGCGCTCTACAAACGCGGGGATGGAGGTGGACGGAAGTGGCCCCGAGAGGGAGCGGGCAAGCACTTCCGGGAGCTCACGCAGCCACCGGGCGCGCGACGGCGACTCCTCTCTACGATAACGCGTCGCTTATCAGTCGGCGACTCGTCGCGTCGAGAGAGCGGCGTTTGCAGCTGACGCGCGTGTAAAAACATGCCTACCTTACCTGCCGCCCGCCCCGTCACACGGTGTACCATCCCGACTCATCCGCCCCGGATCCCCCTCACATTCTTTACTTTGCCCGTCGAGCTTGCCCCGCCCCACGCACCATCGCCGCTCCTGTCATCCCACTCCGCCTCCACTTGCTCGCTGGCGAATCGACGGGGGGTGTCACGCTCCGCCTCCAAAGGCCTACACTTTTCATTCGCCTTCCTTTACCTGGCAAAATTGATTTAAATATTTATGTTCGAATTGTGAAGTTGTTTAAACAATAATATTGTATAGAATCATATCAACTCTACATAAATAATATACAAAAAATAAATGTTCATTATTTAACAAAACCCTATGATGCTCGCCCCCCCCCCAATCCAAAACGATCGGCTGGACCCGCCCCTGCACTTGCTCATCCTCGGTCCGGTTTTTTGCGCCTGTTCCCATTCCGTCTCGCCCTATCCGTTGGCCAAGCTGCCGCCGCACACCCTCTCCGCCCGAGCCATCTCACTCCCCGACCAGCCACACCCTCTCCGCTCTGCCCATCCCGCTTCCCGGAATGAGGGGAAGGGGGGGGCGGTTGTCGGTCAACATCTCGCTCAGCACCGGGCGCACGTTTATACCGTGTTGCAGAGTTCGTAAACAGCTCGTGCGCGTTCTCGGATGTAGGCCCCCGTGTTACAGCGCGTGCGCCCGGCTTCATGACACGCGGAGAGCCTGTTCAGTGCGCCGCAAAATGTGTACTACAAATCACAGGTGGGGAGCGCATCGTAAATCTGCTCGAAAGAGAAACGTAGAACAATCTCTAGTCCCTCCAAATTAATAATTTACATACAAAAAGAAAATGAACGAGGAAATAAAAAGAAATGACGGAATTTGAGAACCGGGTTTGGGTACATTTAAATCACTAAAACTTCAATCGAAAAGGCAGTTGCTAAATACAGGGTTCAAAGGCTATCAATAATCATGAAAGATGCGAATTTTCAATTGCCGACTGACGAACTCTCGTGACAATTCCATCCAAATTTTGCACGAATACATTTCAACGAGAAAAATTTGGGAGAAGGTAGCGATTCAAAATGTTACTTCCTCCCTTTTTTGCACAAAATTCCGCTTAATGCAACCTGGAATGCATTTAGGTACACAGGGGTTGCGGAGCCAACTTTTCCGTAAGGGGATGGTTGGTCGGGACGGGTAGGGGCTGAGTGGCTTTGGCGGTGTGTAGGGGCGGAGAGGAGCGGCGAAGTGAGGACGCGGCTCAGCACGGAGAGCGAGACGGGAAAGCGAAGATGACGGGCGTGGCGAGGACGAAAATAGCATCCATTTCACACTCCTATAGACCGATATCCATTCTTTTCCTTCTTAAGAGATGTTTGTGAATAAACACCCGGACATCATCAGGACACTTCAGGTATACTTCGATTTATATAGAGCTCCACTTGGCGTAAATCAGCTGTTACGATGTCATCCAACCGGGAGCTTATACGCCACTACGGTGACGTTCAACCTCCCGATTGGATGACACCGAAAAATCGGATTTACTTCAAGCGCAGCTGAAGTAATGATCGAGCTGCACGCTCCGCACCTTCGTGCTCTGCATCAGAATGGGCGTTTAAAAAGCTGCACCAACAAACGAAGCGCGCGCGGAGGGGAAAGCGACCTGAGGCGCCGGCACAGAGGGGCAGGCAGCTATGACGAGGCGTCCCTGCGGCCCGGCCCGGCGCGGCGCAGCGTTCGATCTGCGGCAGGCGCTGCAGCGAGCGCCGTCGAGCGCGGGGCCGGGCGCCGCACGCACAATGCCATCGGCCGAGCGGGACGTCCGCGCGCCAGAGCCGCCCCTTGTTCCCGCCCCGCCGCCACACAATGAGGCGGAGGCAATCACGTCATTACGGCATCTGCATAGTCCCGCCCCGCGCATCACGGCCGGAAGGCAGCACCTCCCACCGGCCGCCGGCTGGCGGGAGCCAATTCCAATTTCGGCCGAGAAGAAAGTTTCCAACGAAGGATCCGCGATTTGAGAAGACTGTGTTTATTTGACTGTTTTGGTCTTTTGTGTTTGTGAGGCTCTTCTCACTTCAAGATGAATATCATTACTTTAGACGTTAAATGATATTGGTCAAATCAGGTTAACCATTGTCATACAATTGACGCGTATTTAGTTAACATTAAGAATGTATTTCTTTTTTTTTTTTTTTTTACATTAAAAAAATGCATACTTCTAATATTTACACTGCACACGATTCCGGTGTATCCTACCTACCTCCGATCGTACTTGCGATATTTCGAATTTAATAGGTCCTGGATTTGTCCATAATCATCAGTCGACTCACCACAACGAAGAAATGAGAGAGATGATGAAGGAAATAATGAACTAGAACCAAAAGAAAGATAGTGTCGAATGGGACGGGTTTAGCTGTTATTGAAGGGGAAACGAAATAAAGCAAGTTGTGCACTGCTGAAGCCTTCGACACTTACTAATCTGCAGAAACAAAAATTAGAGTTCACGACGTAAGCTAGGAAATAAACTATGTTGTGCGATTAGTACAAGCCTTTAACGGTTGCATAATATTACGCAAACTAATTTTACACCTGCAATCCAAATAATACACGATCATGGTTTTCACAATGCGTGTGGATGGAAATGTTTCGAAATGGAGTTTTTAATAAGATTTCAAGATCTCCTTCAACGCCCTCGAAACAACGTTCCAGCTGAGGTACAGACGGAGCTAAAACCGGAGCGAGTCCAGCAGTGATCGAGACGCGAGCGTCCAAGCGGGACGACCGCGGAGTAGGTCGCGTCTCCAAGTCCAGCTCGGGGCGCGTTCCAATATGCACGGTCCATTACTCGTCTTGGCGGGCGCGGGACGCGGGGCGCGGGGCGTGGCGGAGGCCGGCGAGGCGCGAACTCGCCCGGAGCAAGGCCGGGCGCCGGCGCCGGCGTCACCGCTCACCGCGATCGGCTCCATTATGCAACGGGAACCCATCAATATGGTAACGCGCGGGCAGCGGGCGAGAATTAATGATTGCCGGCGCTAGTTATGCGGCAGAGTGACGCTCCCCGCGATAATGGCTTCATACAATGCGGCTGCTGCGGCGGCGGCCGGCGGGCGGGCGGGCGGGGCGGGCGGGCGGGCGGGCGGGCGGGCGGGCGGGCGGGCGGGCGGGCGGGCGGGCGGGCGGGCGGGCGACCGGTGTGTAGGAGAGGGTGGTTGGGCGTTCGAGCGGATAGACAAGTGGGCGGTAGGATCTCATCGGGTGGCTGAGCGGGTACGCAAGCTGGCTGGCTGGCTGGCTGGCTGGCTGGAGGAGGGGGGGGGGGGTTGGAGAGCGGCCAGAGAAAGATTAAAATCTTAAGGGATCCTACGTATGAGAAAACTATTAGGCTCCTTATTAATGACGAAATGTTGAACATATAGAATCAAAAGGAACATTTGCAATTAAAAATATAAAATAAAAATATTTGTACATATTATTGAAATAATATAAAGTTTTTTTGGGGATCGTTTCCCAGCGTGGACGAATGCGCGTGCCTTCCCCACTTGTGTAGTATGTGCACGAACCCAGCCGTGGGGTAGCTATATGGGTTGGGGGGGGTTGGCAGGCTGCGTGGAGCCAGGGGGCCGAAGCGGGTAGTCCCTCCAACGCCCTCCCATGCGGCCTTATCGCGGAGCGCAGCCGGCGGCGGAGACGGGCAAAGACAAATCGCGCAATTAGACTTCCCTCGCGTGCGCCTATCGCCGGCCACCGAAATAGCGCGCGGGCAGCACCCGAGGGGACGGCGCCAGTGGACAGTGATTAAGCTAAACACACTCGCCAAGCCCAGAGCTCGCACATATCTATTTCGGGAACAAATCATATCTGCGAAGAAGATAAGTGATTCGGTACACGGTCGTCGAGAGCGGTTTACCAAAGTGTGTTTGCAAAACGAAACCGTTCATATTTCGCGTTTACAGGAAACGTTAAACATTTGTTTCAGTTTATTGACGGATTGCTATCATTTAAAACGCGCGGGAAGCTTGTGAAATGGCAAAACCTAATCACTAATAGATGGTCAAGAACTACTCCGAAATATTTTCTTACCGAGAACATCAAGAAAAAAGTGGCCTTCCTGATTACACAAAGGAAAACAAAGATCTTCCCGCGTGTAATTAGCAAGGGAATTCGCACGCGTCTGACCTGGTTTCCCACACGGAACTTTTTCCCTTGATGCTACACCAACGGCAGATCACGTGTCTCGACAGTTACTCCCAGTGGACGCACACAAACAATTCAGAGAAAGAAAATTTAGAAAATAAAAGAAGTCAGCAAATTCTTCATGAAAAATAGCCCGTACTCGGAATATATTGTAAATCCTCTTTGTTTTTTCTAGGTGAATAGAGCACGTTCTTGTGATGTCGGAAAAGACCAAGTAATGAGAAATTTTGAAATTAAATTTCGAACAATTCCGGTTTAACCATTGGCCATTTCTACATAAATGTTTTAGCGTTCAGATCAACGTTTGGAGTCCTACACCCACGCTGAGACGGCTAACGCTATCCGCAGTCCGAGGCTTCAAGGCATCGATCCAGTCCCGTGAGGCAGGGAGGTGCAATGCAGTGTCTAAGCTCGGGCGTCTAGCAAGTCAATGGAGACTGGGCGCGGGGCGTCAAGGAGCCGGCTCGCTCGCTCCCCGTTGTCGCGTGGGGGCCCCCGGCGGCGGCGGCGGCGGCGGCGGCGGCGGCCGGCCTCGTTGACCCGCCGCCGCGGATTACACAAGGCATCGCCAACGCTACGCACTCCCTCCCCATACTCGGTCGGCGGCCGAGCCAAGTGGAGCGGCAACTGCGCCGAAGACATGGCGCTCCCTCCGGCACGGAGCAGCAAAAGCTCGTCCCCTATCCGGCGGCACACTCAAACACACTCAAAACAATCCTTCGCAGAATTTTCAATTGGGTTTCAGCCCGGTTTAGGCCTTGCTCAATATTGCGTACTACCGCAGTCTTTCTATTTCTTGGAGGATTGGCCTTCTGGAAACAGTATGAGCCCAACACCGGGCACAAGGTTTCAAATAGTATCATATCTGATAAATAACGATCGCGCGCGGTCTGTAGCCCATTGTACAAAGTAGCGCGACGGCATCCGCGTGTGAACTGACGTACAAACAACTACGTGACTCAAGAGCACATACCTTTTCCCTTATTTGTAACTTTTGTAACTTAAAAAATCCGTACAATTCATCGAAAATGAGGCCTGCACCATTTGTTAAACGACCACAGGCAAGTGTTTAGCCGTCAACCAATTTGTCGATATGAAGGATCCCGAAAACTAGAATTCTAACTACACAATGTTTTATGAGGAAGTAATTTACTACAGATAGGAACAAAATTTATTCACTTTCTAGATCAGGGTCCCGCAAAATCGCCGATTTTGGCAGCAGCATTACAATACTTTCTCATTATTACGCAAGTACGTAGAGGCGAAAAAGTAAAAATCCATTTTTACATAGTGGAATTAGAATGGATAGTTGCACAAACAGTTGAAATGCACGTATTAAGTATGTCATGTGGGATATGAAGTTACATTACATCCAAACAAATCATTGAATTTGTTTTCCCGAAATTCAGTCAATAACGCATCCACTAAAACATTTTGTAGCTGTGAATGTGCGATGGTTATCTGATAAATGTACCCCATTACTGGAATTGTATATTAAGAAATACAATTGACATTTTTAAGAAATCCTTGCAGAATTCCCTTACCAGCTTTTCGAAATGCGGTCAATGAGTACTCGGGGCTCGTATGAGACGAACTACTAGTGAATTTCAGGAGTTGCGAGGGACGCATGGTTAAGTAACTTGAATTTAACTTGGAAACATTTCTTAACACGTGTAGGTTGCATTCACGAAAACTTTGAGATCCCCGATATTCATCTATGATACTTTCAGAACACTCCTATAGACACCTGAAGATTCCTAAATATTACATAAACTAAGGATTGCAAAATTAGCGAAATATTGCCCAAACGAACAGATAATTCCATCAGTTTTGGTTTGTGATTGCTCGACAACTGACTCTGATAACTCTGCGTTTTTAAATCTAGCTTTGAATGCTCACACCCCTCATTAACGAGTTTGTAATTTCCAAGTCACCTTAGTTTATTGCCGTATAAATAACAGCAATGCAATGACCATTCTCGTCAGTTTGACACGGAATCCTTCAGGAAAAGCAATAGACGTTGCAAATTCCATAAGAATCGTGATGTTTAAGAAGCAAATTGTGTGTAACGCATCAATATTGAAGACCTTGATTAATGAACACAATGTAAGCAATTTGTGTATGTATGTACGTATATCTTCCATCACTTGCTGCCGCAATCACAAGGTGCGGATATTTTGATTCTTTTGCGGCTCAAAAAACATTTGTCTTTTTTAAATATTTCATTTTTACTTTCAGAATTTTCTGATGAACCGTTAGTCATCCATAACGCTACTCTTCATAACACATGTAGGCATTCCACAAAAACCAAAACTTCGCCGTCCGTGACATTCAGGAACACTAATATAGGTTGTCAGTCCCACAATGCTCTGAAAGTGCAAAGCAACATCGAGTGAAATGTCAGATGGCACGGCCAGCATGAGTAAAACAAAACAGTTGGAGTGTCCACCGCAGAGGCAAATAGTGCAACCCTCGACGCCGGCCGACGAATGAATGAGCTCGTTTGCCTCCCATCGACTATTGCACAAACATACCACGCTTCCGCGGACGCCAAAAGCGCCCTGCAATCAATTAGAGAACGAGGCCCCGAGAACTCTCCGATAGCCAGGCCCGTGCTTTTCGATGGAATGAACAGGGTGAAGAGGGGGGGGGGGGAGAGGAAGCGAAAGCGAAAGTAAAAAGCGCGTGTCGACAGTGGTATGGGAGGAGGGCGCGGGTGAGAAAATGAGATAGAAAAGTTGGGGAGAAAAGAAACTTTGAGTAGACAATTGAATATAATCGGGATATAAAGTGATTGAGGAATGTACGAGAATGTGGAGTTGGCGGAAAAGAAAAGTATGAGCGAATCCGAGGATTGAGTAGTAGAAATCTAGCAGAAGAGCCACAGGATATGGGCAGTAGAGTGAGACTGAAAGGGAATAAAAACAGATTCCGAGGTTTGGGAAGGAACTGGCCGAGGAAAAACGAAATGCGGGCGAAGAGGATAGATACAACGGCAGCAGCAGCAGCAGCAGCAGAGCAGCGGGAAGGCAAGCCGGGGGGGCAACCTGGGTACGGAGGCAAGCCGCGTGGGCAACCCCACGAAGTAATTAAGTACTGCACAGCAAAAAACAACAACAGAATTTCAGAATTAATAATTTTTGGTTAATTACAGTCTTTACGGAAAAACTACATATTTACCACTAATTTTTAAGAAAGTAAGAAAGAAAAAGAAATATGAGAGCGAGTTATAAGTCAGTGTAGACGTTGTTCAAAAAACATTTGCAGTCAACCACCCACATTCTGCAATATTCCACGATTATTTCTTGGTCCTGTCAAATCGACTCCTCCAGCTTGATATGAAGTTGGCGTGGGCGACAGAACGAGCAGAATGATGTTGAAATAAAAGAAGAGTGGATTGTGGCGTGAGCGGATCTGGGCGCGAGGGACGGGCCTGGACTGGACTCAAGGCGCCAGAGCAGACGCCTTAATTGCTAGTTCCACAGCGGGCGGGGCGGGGCGGGGGGGGGGGGGGGGCAAGGCGACGCGGGTCCGTCAGAAACGAGACCAAGGTCGACCGATGCGAGATACGGACGGCTACAGCAGTCCGCAGAGAACGAAGTGCGCGCGGTACGGTCAACAGCTCGTATGTTCGGGATGGAACTAGACGCTGCCCAGACGTATGCGTTCCACTTCAAGGTCTCTTGTGGATATGCACTACATGTTTTCATTTAATATTATTGATAGTAACAGTTTTATTTTCCTCGGGTAGTTTTTGCTCTCGGAAAGACATATTGTATTTACAGACCACTTTGTTAAAAAAACGAAACCTACGAAGAATTAATGGCGCAGAATCCACTAATTTCTGATGTAACTGAAATTAAATTTATTTTAATGATTTTCTGAGTGAAAATTCGTTGAGAGAAGTTACGTAGTGTATTAATGTAACAAAGGCAAGAATACAGAGAACAAAATACTTTGAAAAATTGTAAACTCGTGAAGATTCGAAGGACTAGACTTGCGTAAAATGCATCGTTTGAACTTTTCGTGCACCTATTTATATTATAAATTTCTTCATACCATCAGACATTACCGAATACTTCAGAACGTGAAAATACTCACGTATGGGATTTACTCAAAAATAAATAATACTTCCATTAACTCCGACCTCTGGTAAAATTACAATGTCTAAATTCAGAATATTTGAGAAAACAGCATTCTTTTTTTACTTTCAAATTCTGTATTGTCAGTTGTAAAAGTTTTGAAGTACTAATTAGACCTATAATCCCACATTAAACCAAACTAAGCTAGCTTGTGTAATGTTTGGTACTATATATTAAGAATTATATAAGGGATCAATGTAATTTTTCTCAAGTTTTCAATGACCACTAATTAAACAATCTAGAACTTTTGTTGGATATTTGTATGTACGACATTTCCATTAATATTTGAGAGAAATGAATGAATATAACGCTACGTAAGAGTTTACTGCGGCACTTTTCAAGACCCAAGTAACAAATGTATTGATTATTTAACAAAAACCTTCGATGTCCCACTCCCCAAACGATCCACCCCTGCTCTCATGCATTCTGCTTTTAGGGAGGCGCGACGGAGCGTCCTAATCGCTGCCACTGCCAGAGCAAGGCTACAGCTCGTCGCTCCGGATCGCGTCCCGCCCCGCCCCGCCCCGTTCGTCAGTTTGCGGCCGGATGTTACGTAAACCCTTCCGACTACGACGACTCTCCATCCGAGCGTTGAAGGCGGGCTCTGTTTACACCTAACACAATTTTCCCATCCAATCTGCACAACAAAAGGAGGCGGAGCGTGGGCGCTGCATGGAGCGGCAGGGCGCGCCGCAGCCGGCGAACCCGAAACGCCGCTCCTTTTTGCACTGGCCCTGCCCCTGCGAGCAACCTACCGCTTGCAACGGAAGATCGCTTCTTTTTGCTGCGTTCACCGATAGTTTTAGTTTGGATTTTTCTTTGGCTCTGTTGTAAAAGAGTTCGTAAACCAATAATCGGGGAAAACTGGCTTTGGAAAGGAGATCCTTTGAATAAATCGCTATCCCTAGATCTCTGCGGCATCCGAGAGCGCATTGTCGAATGCTACATATTCAATAGATACCAATACTTTTACAGTATATTTAAGCAAGCGTCTGGAGAGTATTTACCACTCCGAAACAAAAGAATACGCCTTGTTTAAAATATTGAGCGATGTGAGGTAGTGGCGGACATAGAAATTCTACGAATAGAAGCTCTATACCGAATGACTGTAGAGGCAGCAGCTTTCTATCCGGGTGAAACACTAAACAAGGGCGTTCTGCAGACTGCTGTACGTTTGCACACCAATGTCACTAGTGAACTTAAAATAACATTGTTCATAGTACACTTCATCACAGTTTGGCCCCTGGGGGAAACAAATTCGCCTCATATGGGTGGCACACAATGTGACAAACGTATACTATTGGCTGTTGTTTAATCAGCATTAATTATTCGATACGTGCGTGTCATATTCGTTATATTATCCCATAAATATGCATGAGCATTAAACACTTAAATATTTGATTCAAACTATTCGCGTGAAACCCAGATGCGTTCGTATGCAGAAAATTACAATAACTTCTTTGGTACTTTTTTTGGAGCCTAGGCAATTTGTGCGACAAGAATTCAAACACTCGCGCAGGTATATCAGACGTAAACAAGTCGCGTTTAACTCCGTGCAACCCAGAAGCACAAGTCACCACGCACCCCGCGCACAACTCCGGATTTCCACTCCTCGCGCCGCGTTCTAACTACCAAACAACACCACAGCGCAGGAACGTTAGAGAGAGAAAATTAGCAGGATGCCTTTCTGCGAGACAGGCGGCGCCACCGGCAATGCAGAGAACGCAACGGGAGTTGGCGAGTTGTGGCGGGAGAGGGAGGGAGGGAGAAAGAAAAGAGAAGGGGGACACAAAACAGCGCGCAAACTCGAAACGACACGCGCAAGGGAAAGAACGACAAGGAAGAAGGCGGAAGCGGGGAAAGAATGCAGGAAGAGGAGGAGGAGGAGGCATCTTGTCGCAGAGCGAGCGAGCGAGCGTTTCGTAGCATCTCGAAAACGCCTGGAGACGAACAGGCGCGCAGGCACCCACGCGAGTCGCGCTCCAGGCAGGCGGCGGAAACGCTAACAACCCAACTTGGCGCAAAAGCAATTACGAAGGCGCGGGGCGGGGAGAGGAGGGGAGGGGCGGGGCGGGGCGGGCGCCGAGAACCCCGCCCGGGCCGCCGGCACAGGGCCAAGGGGCACACGTAATCGTATTTGCGGTGCCTCGGGGCCCCGCCCCCGCCCCTAGGCCTGATTGTGTCGGCGAGACAGGGCCGCGAGGCGCGCCTGCCACCCCGAATGCGAATCCGGACGTGGTCGAGGAGGCGGGGCGGGGTTGTTTGCATTCGTACATCCGCATCAGCACGTACAGACGACGCGCACACCTTAATGGGCTATATCTCGCACGCATGAGGAATGTGGCATCGCGAAGCAATTCATACACATGACGACGTAATTAATACTTATCAAAACTGGAACGGCAAAGCGTCTGGGGTTCTGGATTATCTAGCTGGTCGCCCTCTCCGTTTACTAGAGGGTCTGATGAGGTGGTTCACGGTCATCACTAACGAGTACAATATTTTTCCGAGTTCTCTCACTTGCTCTTACTTAAAGTAGCTCCTAATATTTACTTTTAAGAAAGACTTCCTTCCCTCACCTAATCCCAAGGAAAAAAATCTCCAAGAGTAAAGGGATCGAATACAAACATCGGTTATACACTAGCCACTACAGCAATAAGGCGGCCTACCAATTCGTACAGTGTGATCAGTTAGTGAACACTTTGGTCTATGAAATAACACGCAGCAAAATATTCTGTACGAACACAATAAGATGCGACGCATTTTATAAGATTCGTAGAACTATATGTTATTGCCTCATTTAGAATGACTTCTAGAACGAGACTACTAACATTCGATACCAAATAATAACTACAGAAAAATTCCGAAAGGGGCAAAATAATCGAGTTTGGAGAAATACTATATTACCAAATAAACGTATAGTAACACGACTGACATTAATGCATGATCTTGTGTACATTCAGAATAAATGGTAAAAACCTGCCCGGTGAATGAACATAATGTATTCGAAAACGATGACAGTTCCGCTGCCTGTGAGTCGCAATATCATCGTGAGTTGCTCCTCTCAGGGTATAGCCAGTTACCACCGCCCGACAGGTACTAAGAGTCGATTGATTCGGCGCAACCCGGGGAGTACTGTCGCCGCGTTGCCAAGGCGACGTCCCGCCACGCACATGCAGTGCGCGCCCTCGCCGCCGCTGGCTGCTTTCCCTTGGCCCGCTCCCGCTCCCGCTCCGCGTCCCGGCCGGGTCCTCGCTCGCGGCCAGTGCAGTTTCCCTTTCGACGCTCACTCGGCCGCTCCGCGCGCGCTGCCACTCGAGAATGCGACTCTCCGCGCACCAGACGCCCTGTGATAGGGGCCATGAACGGCACTGCCGCAATTCATGTTCTTTGCTTTTTAAAAACACAGAGTTCTTGTGCTGCCGGCGCCAATTTTTATTTCATTCATCTAGCTGATTAGTAGGTATTATCCGGGCGTTTATTTTTCTGTCCCGTTCGGCTCGACCAACTATGCTAACAAAACATTTTTCGTGCCAAATTTGGGAGCAATCCCTCCACCGTTTTTCTTTTTTCCCCGCACACATTCCGTTTTATAAATTAAGATTCCCCTTAAACATCGTCGAATGTGATGCAAGATGAACAAGAAGTTTCGCACTTGTTCTTAATGCTCTGCCCCATAGCCTGGCCAACACAAGTTAATGTCCCAAATTCAACACGGAATTCTGAACGTACAAAACTGAAAACGGAGTGTCAAAAACAAGGGCTAGTTGAAGAGACGACTTTAGAATGATGATTTCTAAAATATGAATTATCACGAAGTTGGATCGAAGGCTAAAACTGCATACGTAATAGTTTTTGGAGCTGCAACTCGAGCTCATCGATGTAATTATTCTCACCATGAGCGTAATGATCAACTCCCCATGCGAAGCACGTACATGATCTGAAACCACGCACATAATTTTCTTTAAATCTCAGAATACCAGCATTACTCAAAGGGATCACAAAGAATATATTTCTTTGAAGAAAGAGAATATGTAAATAAATTAAATACAGAATTCAAAAACCTCATCACAAGCCCAGTTATATGCAATGCTAGCGCCCTTATCACTTTCCCCATAACGCACTCGCAAGAAAAACAACGAACAAATGTTGAAGACATGGACCGACCTCCCGATGTGTTGGGCGCTACTAAAACAATGCGCGAAAGGGTCAATCGCTGCTCGGTAGCAGCGCCGTCTGCTCCGAGCATCGTCCCCGATTTTAAAAAATTCACAGCCTAATCCACGTTAGGAGGGGGCCTGCGCGGGCGAGGGCGAGTGGCGAGGGCCTCGGGGGCAGGGAGCTCCCGGGCGGATGCAGCGCCCGGCGAAGCGATGCGCGGCGAAAGAGGGGCCGCTAACGCGAATACCAACGCACCGTTTCCACAGCGCGCCCGGCGGCGTGAGTAGACGCGGCAGCGACGGCAACGGGCGGGGCGGGGCGATGAACCGCGACGAAGAGGTGGGTGGGGATGGGGGACTGCGGGCTGAATCGGCAGTGAGCGGGAACCGAGTGTGGAAGGAGTGGGTGATCTGAGAGCTGCGCGAGCTCACTAGGGTGCGGGTAGAGCGTTCGTCGGGAATGGAAAGAATGCGGCACGCGGGTGCGGGGATACGGTGGCGAGCGGGTTTGGAGTCAAGAGGGACGGGACCGCGGAAGGCGGTTTGAGGAGGGGTAGGTGGGTTGATTACAGCGTGGGTGGGGACGGCGTGCGAGAGCGTGGTGGCAGCCGAAGAGGCTTTCGCGCCCGCCACCAATTACGGCGCGCGCGCCTGCCTGCCTGGCTGCGGGGGTGCCTTTAAAAATTCAACGCGCGACGCGACGCGCCGCCCGCCCGGCCCCGCCCCCTTCGACGCCGCATCCGGCCACGGCCGCGAGCCGCCGCCATATGGTAACACGCTCGCGCGACCACGCGAGGGGAAGGAGGAAGAGGGTGGCCAGGCATCTCAGATGAAGCGGCCGGATAAGGGATGGAGAGTGGGCGGAGGAAGGGGCGACGCTTCCACGGAAGAGAGACACACGGACAACGAGAAATGTAAGTGAGGATAGTTGAAGGCAAAATTGCTTCAATAGAAGAAACACGAAGAAATAGAAAATGGTAACTGACTCATTAAATAGCAAGCAATAATTTCGATAACTTCATTTAGGTGAAAAAGGTTTATCGAAGAATCGGTAACGTAGACTTTCGTGAAGAAATAATCCAAAGAATAACGCTTTATATTCCAAAATATTTCTAGTTGAACAGATTGAATGGGAGACTCCCGGTTAATAAGATATTTCCTTAGTAATTTTAAATTGTTCAGAGTATTATTGAATCAGAATAAGCCACAACAAATACACAAGGTATTAAGCAAATCATATTGATTGCACTATTAATTGCCAAATTACGTATGTCTGCAAACGTATAAACAGAACAGGCAAAAGAACAAACCAAGATATCAAGTGAAGTCGAAGGAAGAGGGGTAATGTAAAGCAAGAGGATGGCTGATCCGCACGGAAATTGACGGGCATGTGCAGTGAAGATCAAAGACTACTACATTTTATTGAATCAACAGTTGATGATTAGGAGCGTTGCAGCAAAATAATTAGCTATTACAATTTTCAAAAATCGCAACCGCGTGGTTCCAACAAAGGACTTTGGTTCCATGTGTAGGCGACGTGAAGGAAAATTAATTCTCGAATAGAATTACATCCCGGTTTTACATCGCTCGCACTTGCAACGTACATCACTTCGCTCCTTTCAACGTCAACGAAAGCGTGAGCAGAAGGGTGGGGAGGGGGGGGGGGCGAACCCGGACTCCTGAATAATGTCGGTGCGGCTAGGCGGAGAGGGGAGGGCTTCAAGGGGAGAGGAACGACCGCGGAGCTGCTGTTGCTGCATACGTTCAACAGTTGAGGGCGCGCGCGAGCGGGACAAGTCACTGGCCCCCGCTTCCGGTAGCAGCGCCCCGCCCCGCCCCGCCCCGCCCCGCCCGCCGCAACGCCTCTGGTCAGCGCCGACGCCGCTCTGCGCCCGCAGCGAGAGGCCAACCTACCGCATGCTCGTCACGAGTGACACGGGCCGCAAGCGCAGGCACCATGCTTGAAAAAAAGCGCTTGTACTTTCTGTTTTGTTTCACGACGTACATGCCAGCAATATTCACACAACATGTGCCAGTTAACGGAGATGGTTCACTCGTGGATTTGCAGGCACGGGCACCTACGAGCTACGAGAGCCGACACTAAACTGGGAGTCGAATCAATTCACGCTTGCTTCTGAGAATTTTCGATTTCAGCGTATTCATTTTCATTCCGCGCTATTGACTTTTGTTGAAATTTTGTTATTAAATTGCGGAATATCGATCTGAATGAGAGAATCCAGGTTTCATGCAAAGCAACGCATTTACGTTCCTTAACAAAAATAAATTATTTCACTATTTGATTTCCAACGATTCCAAACGAGTTCCCAAACACTATTGAAATCTCGAGCGAAATTATATTTTGAAGTGAAATACTTCGTTCATATGGTAGATTTCGACGTCAAACCCTCCTAACATTTCTATCAATCAGAAAAGGAAAGGCACACGGATGCAAATCAGGTTCTACGCAAATCCGTACATGGACTGTGACTACTCCTAGTTACTAGTTCTGCTTCCGCGTTTGATAGAAAGTTTGCCCGTATCGAAGAGTGAAGTTTATTCTCGTCTTGTTTAAAGTACATTGCCATAAAAATAGCCAAAAAAGGTTGTTTTTTTATATTTTTTAAGACCTCAATATAGGTACTATCCCACTGCAGGAATGCTTTTGACAAATCTTAGAATATCAACGTATGTAAACCAGACATTGTTATACATTCAATGTAAGCAGTACTATTTTCACGTCTTATGAGAACGAGATATCTATTTTGACTAAGATTAAACATTCCCTGGTGAAACGATGTTTCACCAGTACTAGAATATATACATGCAATAAAATTCAATGCGTTTGCAAAATGCAGCATTCAATAGCACACAAACTTGCATCATTAACTCGTCACTCACATAACGTGCACAAGTCATCCCCATGCAAAACTCTCATGCACCCAGCAAGACGCAAATGCTGCATTCACAAGCTCGAATCATATACGGAGGGTGACACTATAATATGTCTAATATAGTTTGCTCCCGGCACAGAAACCCTATCATTGCATTCTGAATATCGTAATAAGAAAGCCATTATTTAACTTTCACAAAAGCACAATTTGACTCGGATACGTATTCGTACAGCGATTGTCTTCAGTCAAAGCCCAAACGTTTGCTTGGAGGTTTCACGCAACAATTACAGCTGTGATTATTTCTTTAATACGAAATATCTTATTCCGCATTTGGATGTACTCGCCGGACAGTAAAGCAGAGTCAGTTAACAAAAACCTACAGGATGATTAATTTCTAAATCAACAACTACGAAACGGGAACGCGTATTTCAGGACACGTCCGAGCCTCCATGTCCAAACATGTACGCAAACTAGAGCGCCGCAAAGTAACAAACAGGATTTGCCGATGAGCGGAGCAGGCAAACACCAGACACGCACATAAAACAAACACACCCGCAGCGGACGCCGCGACGGTGAACTCCGGAGTCACTTCGGAGGGCGAGCGACAGAGCAACCGCGCGCAGGTTGTCTGTGCAGCGCGGCGGGCCGGAAGGCTCGCGTGTGGGTGACAGGGAGGCGCGCGCATTAAGGGCGCAGTTAACTGCGCAGGGGAAGGCGGGTGAGTGGGTGGACGAGGCGAAGTAGGTCGAAACACGCAGGGCGGAAAAAAAAAGGCACAACGCATTTCGAATAAACTTTCATGGGGAAAAAAAAATGAAACGGATGTCGCATGAGCTCATTAGGGGGCTGTGCGTGCAGATTCCGCACAACGAGTCGATGCTTTCGTCAAGTACGGGGCATGATGACCTCGTAGCTCCTCGCATCTCTGACGCCCTCCTCACGGCCCCGTATATCTCAGCATTTCCGTCCATTCATTCACACTCGAGCCACTCTCCGAAATGGTTTCACGGGGTACGACGGAATATTATAAAAATAAAAGACTGGTCGAAATGGGCGAAAGGTTTTCCTCAGTCAGTCAGGTTGGGGGAGGGGGCAATTAAATGATCAACTTTCACCTTCTAGTTCCATTTAGTCTAGTTTTAACGTGAGGCGTTTTCGTCTTGTTGTCACCTTCTATTGTTTCTGTACTAAGAATAAGGTTGAAAATCTTAATTGACGGTCAAGGGAGTGTCGTGAAGAAGGAAAATAAATAAAAAATGTCGTACAAACAAATCTTTACCTACAAAAACATTCTATTACTGATCTCTAAAGCTTCATTTCAAACGCGCATGGCGACCACGCAAACTTGGGGGGAAGTTTTACTTCTTCCCCGCGTTTTTGGGCGCAGAGCGCGCGCGCCAGTGCGTGCGTGTTCGAGAGGGGGGTGGGCGCGTTTTGGGGTCGGAACAGCTGGCCGGCGCGCGGGTGGCCGCAGCACCTGGCGGCGGGGGCGGGGCGGGGCGGGGCGGGGCGGGGCGGGGCGGGGGCGGGGCGGGGCGGGGCGGGGCGGGGCGGGGCGGGGCGGGGCGGGGCGCGGCGCGGCGCGGCGCGGCGCTCGAAGCCCCGCGCGGGGAAAGCCGCAGCGAGCGCGGCGGCTGGACGGGCGCCCAGTTCGCTCGCCGATCGAAACACGACAGGCACGCACGCGCGGGGCGAGAAAATGCCCACGCAGAGGGTACTTTGGTAGACTCCACTTCTACGACTTACGCACGACAGACAACAATTTCGAGACCGCAAGTGGGAACTAGATCCCATAATTTTTGTTTAATAATTAAAATAATAATAATTTAAAAAAACAACGTGGAAATAGCTTTGTACGTCTGAGTATCGAGCTCTTGCCGCATTTCACTAATTGAATATATGGTTCGCTTGAGTAACTAATCTGTAAAATTTGGAAGGTGTTATGCATCAACCGGCTTAGCGCCATTTTTGGAAAAAATGAGATATGGACGCCATCAGTTGCATTGGGCCGTGTTCTAAGTGTACGCAAAGTTTTGGCGCCAAATCTGTAAAAATAATATATACTAATGAAAAATTTAAATGCCATCAGTCACATCACGATTTTGTGTTTTTGCAACAACCGGCTATAAACCTAGATCTTCAAACCTGCTGTTCGTAATTTCACATTATGCAGGTAAGCGCCAGACATTCCAGACACGTTTGTGTAGTTTGGCGCTTCAATGAATGAAATAATTAAATTACAGTTTTTACAGCTAAAAATGTAATAAAACTTTTGAACACGATTATATCAAAACTTGCATGATGTCGCATAGCCGGTTGATGGATAATGCCCATTTGTCCGGCCCATTTTCCATTTTGGCTAATGTTTTCTATCACGCGTTTGAGAAAGCCAATACAGTTTAGAATTCGCAGATATTCTTTAAGAATTCTGACTCGGTGGCTCACGAGTCAAAACAACGTAGGCTACTTTAGTGAATATTCTACGTTCCTCTAGGTAAGTATAGAGAGAGAGGAGAAGTATTAAACAGGGCAAGAAGGAACGCTTTTCAAGCTAAAAATCTGACCTGAATTTATTTTATATCCCGAACCAGAGGAATGCTTTAGTTAACACAGAATATGTCTACTTAATGAAATTTATCTTCTCCAAAACGCAAAGCTTTGAACTAATTATTTTGAGTGGAACTTTTTCCTCGTCAAACCGGTCCGGTTTGGTTACCGAAGCGAACACGTTTCTTCCTTCCTACCCCAAACATTTGCACAAAGGTACGTCTGCATCGCGATGTAATCAACACATTACTCACATCGCGTACGGCCACCCTTCTTCTGCCGCGCTCTCGACCGCGGGAAGTGCACTCTAACGCGACTGGAACGGATCTCGCTCGCATGTTCTCGCCGTGCCGAGGAAATACCCTCCGAGATGAGCAAGAACAAAAGGTATTTGTCCCAGAGTGATGGTGATATATTGTGAAGAAAGAAAGAAAGAAAGAAAGAAAGAAAGAAAGAAAGAAAGAAAGAAAAAACAAAAATGAAAAACAACATTGAAAACCCCAACTCCACCGTTTATACGCCAAATTTTGCATCCGTAAATTAACTTCCCATTCCTTCCTCTCTGTATGAAAACTTATAATTAACGTCCATTATTGAGAATTCACATGGAATCTCTTCTAATACAACGTAATATCTAAGGTCCGACGCACCGGGTGCTTTGTCAGTCCATAAGTGAAGCTATATACGGCGGTGAATCCCCAGGCCGAGTCCCTTAGAGGCGGATTTTCGAAATAAAGCGAGACGATGTGTCACTGCCTGTCGGAGAATTCTAGGGACTGGCCTGATCGATCGTTCCCGTAGTTCCCTCACACCCATTGGAGATGGACGCCGAAGCAAATCCCCCCCCCCCAACCCACGAACTACTTGCGATTCTTCTTTCCCCCATCCTGTTTGTCCACAGGGACCGAGCGACGGGAGAACTTCACATCCCCTATCTTCAGTACTCCAAAAGGAAAGACCGGGTAATCCTGCGGTTACCCGATGTCCGGCCACGACGCGAACAGGACATCCGCGCAATACAAAGAAGGCAGATACGAGACCCTTCGCGCCTCCCACGCCTGGCACAAGGTCAAGAAACCCTTCGTGGCCACTCCAGCTCCGAATACGCAACGCAATACCGGTAATTCTCGCGCGCCCCGACGCACTAAAAGCCATCGCGGCGTGAATCTGGCGCGAACGAGCGTAGAGCGTGGAACGGGCGCCGGTCGCGCCGCGCACCGCCAGCCACGCACGTCGGCACGCTCCGGGGCCGACAGCCTGCTCCTCGCTCCGCCTCCAGCCTCGGTCACGCCGCGCCGCGATACGCGCAGGCCTTGGCGGACGCTGCTGATACTCGAGCGGCGCGCACGCCGCGCCCTGGGTCGTGGCACGAACACGTACATGAGGGTTTTCGTAACAAGGAGGATGAATATTCACGATACTAAGTGCAGAATTTTCGTTGTCAAAAGACTGAAGGGAATACTAAGACAGTGGGCGAATATTCACGTCACAAATACTGGTGTATTTCGATGTGCTGGCGGAATGTTCGTGAACAGCATTCATTCGTTTGCTTCTCTCCCCGCTGCTATTTATTTATTTGAGTTTACAGACCATTTAACGCGCCTTTCAGATCCGCGAGTTATCTAATAAGATGACAGCTGTACTACTGATTAAGCAATTTGTAGAACGAGACGGAAAATGGCAGAACCTCGAGAGCTCGCCTTATCCACGTCAAATTGCACATGGATTCGCGGGCAACCGGACGCAGGTCTTAGCAGAGGAAGGCGCTATCCATTACGCCACGATAGCCGCCTTCTGTACCCGGGTTGTCCACCTTCAAAGGCCTCGAGAGCCACAACTAAACCATTTAACAGGTTGCGGCCCACATTTTCATTTCGTGGGCGCCTGACTTCCCCATCATGTTGACTTTGGAGTTTTCCCTGGCTGCACTGAAACGGGGAGGGAGGGGGGATGGAACCATGCGTGATGTCCGAAGTACCACGCATTACAACAACACATTGGGATGATTTCGAATTTTTGAATTTACTAGAAAAAGTCCAAAACTTGACCTATTTTTACATTAAAAGGGGGGTTGACCCCGACAGGGCGCGTGCGCCAGGCGCAATATTCTCGCATGACATCGATGCATTCACCTTCCGCGGGCCACAATAAATGGCACCGCGGGCCGCCAGTCGCGCCGCCCTGCTCTACGCGGTATCTTACGCGGGTGGGGTCGAGCGGGTGGCCGCAGCCGCAGCCGCGTTTGCCGCAGCGCGCGGGTTTATTCCGGCGGAGGGGCGCGTGCGGCGCGTGGGGCGCGCGCGAGGGCGGAGAGCGGTCGTTACGTGGAGCGCCCCGTGCGCGCCGGCGTATGCGCAGCTTCGCACGTTATGGGCGAGGCTCGCGAGGGGGAATCGCGCACCGTCCGATACGAGATAAGCATACGTATGCCTCAAACCCTTCACTAATTTAAGGAATTAAAGAAAAAGAAAGAAAAACCTGTGTGGCAGGTATGAGAGGGAAGTACAATTGCTCAAGTTGTTCCGAAATCCCTACCTCTCTCTTTTACTACGCTTAGGGCAATGACACCCGACAGTGAGCTCTTCACGCACAAAATCTGAAAAAACAAATAAATTGGCAATTTTTATGCATGAAACTTCGCCAAACCGTGCTTCGCAAAATAACTTCAGAAAATCAGAGAAGTAATTTTTGGCAATGCTCTACGAGCGTGTACTATACAGTCATAAGCACAGGGTTTTTGTCGCACTGTTGTGACACAGGGCCTTGGGGGTATAGTGCAAGTTGGCTTCTCACAGCACCTCGCATCCCATGTCAACCATCATCCATCTAAAATCATTTGCCTCTACCTCCTCCTACTGACAGTCTAGGAAATCCATCACAGGAGTCATCTGGGTAGGAAACATCAAAGGAGCGACCCCCCTGCTTGGCCTTTGATCAGTAGAGAGCCTGGCACTCACCATGGAGGAGTGTTTAGAGGTGCCGTCCCGTGTGCTTACAAGATCCCGTGAATTAGTCGATGCACCCACGCCGCCAGGGTCTCTGGATCTGTCCGTCCAGACTGCCCTCCCCAAAACTGATATCCTCTCTCGATCCCTCGCCCCCCCCTTCCTTTCTCCTTCGTCTCTCCTGCGCGATGAATCTCTCGGCCTGCGCGCGCCACGAGAAGGCCCGCCGCGACGGAGGGCGAGGGCGGGCGGCGAAAGGTCGAAGGTCACCCTGCCTCGGCCGACCCGATACACTGCCGGAACGGGGCGGGGCGGGGCTAAAGAGGCGCTTGAACGGCGACGCCAGCTGCTCCGCACGGCGGCGCGTCCCACCCATTGGCTGCTCATCGACTGCCACACCCTACAGTTACTACACCACAAAACTTCGCACGGTACCATTTCGTCCCACGTCGCATGTTCCAAGACATGACCGATCACACTAAACACTTCTTTGTGTGGTAAAACGACGCTTGCTCCTTTTTGTTGTACAAAATCCGTACAATTTGAATACAGCGCTAATGTTGGCACCACACAACGCCTTAATATTTGACGCAATTAAGAAATTATTCGGCGATTTTTGATCGGCCTACGATAGTGTTCTAAAATGAAATTACTGGCAACAGTGTTTTATTGCAGATTATCACTGCCGATCCATCCAGATCCATAATCGTAAATCCTACATTTTTCTAACGTAACGGCAAGTCAAACGCACGCGAATGGCGACTATGGGATGGATCACGCGGTACTCAACTTCGGGAAATTGGCGCAAAAAGCAATAATCGAACAAAACATTTGTTGATCCAGGTTCAATCAAACTGGCTTCATCTGTTTGTGTAGAGAACTGAACATTGTTTTTGTGCCCATTTTGGGGCCACATCGAAGTTTTACAGAGTAAATTGCACTTCAGACATTCCGCTACAAGAAACAATGAAAGGGAGAAATAAAAAAATCCTATTTCATTTTATTTTTAATCGAAACGCATTGGCCGAAATCAAGATCACCACACTTCTCATTTAGGCGATCGGAGTGTACATCTTTTCTCATTATTCACAGAGTCTGTCATTTGATATATACTATATTGTCGACGAGACAGTTTTGCACTAACCTAAGGATGTTATGCAGATGCGGTTGAATTAAGGAAGATGTTTTTCATTTACTACTCAAATAACCGTAGGTTCAGAGTCTTACGACCATCTAAATTCATAATGCAGCCTTAGCTACTTGTCAATAAATAAATATATTTAAAAAAATACTTCGGTGTGAAACAACAGATCAGTACAAATTACTAACCCAGAAGAATTCAATGTTAAGTCATTTCAAACGTTTACGTTGTTGAGAAGAGATACAGAAAAATAATTTTCATTTATTTTTCTCTTCATCTCGTACCCAGTCAATCATGCAATTTCTTCGCTTTTTTTTCCACGTCACTGGAAATTAAGAATTCGAGGAGCAGAAACTTGTTGTGGCGTCCACGACCGACCAAGACGTTTCAGAGACGCGAGACGACTTTTCCCAACCCACTTTTCGAGAACGCACGTTGTTTCCGAGAGGGCCCCTCTCCAACCCACTTAACGGCGCGTATTTTTATTCGCACCTTCCAGGAATTCGTCCTCCCACGCTCTGCTCGGGCCCCTCCTGGGGCGGTCCACCTGGCGCCGCGTCGCCAGGATTGCGCTGCCTATCCCAGACGCTCCAACAACAAATCGCTTCATTCGCCGACTGGCAGCTCACTTATTGCTACCTCGCCCGCTCGCTGGGGGATTCGTAATGCTCGCGTGAAAAATGGGCCTCTGTCTCCAAGACACGCCCCCCCCCCACTGCCTGCTATTCTGACAGACGCCGCCGAAGTCCGATAAAACAGCGATAGCACAGACAACGTTAAATTAGTGCGGTGTTTCTAAAGCGAGCAATTAAAAAAATTGTTTGCTTAAGCGCGCCGCTCGTTTACAGGTAGCCCGTACGAGTCCACCGAGATTAATGCCCGTATTAAACCGGGTTGTCGCTCGCAACGCGTCCCGTGTTTTATGGCAGTGGAGGGGAGGAGCTCAAATCAGCAAGTTTTCCGACCAATTTACGGGCCAGATGAAAGCCCGCGGCAACGCCGTTACCGAAAGGCCCGGAAACTCCGTCAATCAGACGCGGGTAGGGGGGGGGAACGGGACCGATAACCAATCAAAAGCGAACGCGCGGGCGGCGAGGGGTGGGGAGGGGAGCGGGGCGGCGGCGGTCCGCGCCCGCGGGCGTGGGATCAACTTGGATGAACTAACGCGATCGTCGACGGCGGCGGCGGAGACGGCGACGGCGTCGAGGCGGGGGCGGGCTTCACGCCCGGGGGAGAGAGGGCCCTGATTCGTTACCGCTTTAATCCCACTAACGAGCTCATTGGCGGAGAAGCGAGTCCGCTATTTATACGACGGGGCGGGCGAGCGCGCGCGTCGCGTCGCGTCGCGGTAGCTGTCGTCGCGTCTGGCACCGCCACCTCCTCCTTCTCCTCCTCCCCCGCGCGCGCTTTTTATCTCGAGACACGTCCCCGCCCCTTTCCGGTTCCTCCGGGCGCGCTCCGAAGAGGGGCTCCTTGTTGTTCCTTAATTTCAATCGCACAAAAAATAACTCCCCCCCCCGCTCCGGACCGAGCCGCTTCCCCGAAGCGCGGGCGGCCGACCGCACCCGCGCCTTTTTCTCGCTCTCCTTACCCGCTCGGCCCCAAACCGCAGCCCCGCCCCCTTCATATAACCCTACCTCGGCGACTGATAGTCTCCTTTCTGGAGGGGGAGTACACCGAGTGGATACGGAATGACCAGCTACGTGAGGGCGCCTCCACAGCCGGTTGACACCGGAGTGGGCGGAATGAGTTCCGTATCACCTCGCACGTCGAGGCATTTCAGGCTTTCAGCACTTGTAATAAACCAAAGGGCAAGTGAAGTCCCCGACGCGTGGGTGTTCGCGGTCACCGCAGCAGCGACGCCGCGTCAAACGAGTCCAGGCCAGGTGCGCGAGTGCACCGATGCAATCGGATGCGGAGCCCGGCGCGTGGCGTTCGTTCGGACGACCTTCGGGGGCTCCGGGGCGCGTTCAACGCCAGCGCCCTGCCGCATTGCGTGTGCCGGCGCCGCAGCCCTGGCCCGCTTTATCGACGCCCTCGCGCGCCCACACCCCGGCCCATGGCGACACGTCTTCCGAACAGCCTTCGGCGCCTCGCAATTGAAGCCGAGAAAATTTCTTTTATTCTTTGGGAATAAACGTGTGTAATCAAGTGGCAGTGCCATGTCGAATTATTTCGATGAGGTCTTTCATTATCAAAACAAATAATAATAACTATTAATTCTTTACTAAAATATATTATCAAATTCCGAATAATAATTACTGCGCAATTTAATAATTACCAAACTGTAATTCAAATAAGTTTTTTTTAAAATTTATTTCACGTCCTACGTTGCGGCCATTTCGATTGAAGTATTCATTGTTTTTTCCCCTCGGAAAGTTCGTAATAATCTGTTTAGAAGAAACGCAGAAAGGGTTTCAACGCAAAATTTATTCACAATGGAAGCATTCAATTTGGCAATATATTAAGTTATATTTAAAGTCACTATTTTTGTGATTATGGAGCAAACGGTTCGTCCTCGCAAGTTACTTGCACCAAAATGTTCCAAACCAGGCCGAAAAACCCATGCATATTACCCGGCTGCACGTTAATAACTTTAGCGGGAAGAGTGAACTCCTAAGTATCTAGACGTGTAAGAATCTCTCCTTTAGATAATAGATAACCCGTAATGTTGTGATGAGTTCATGGAAACTTGGTATTTCAATAATCTATATTGGTATTTCAAATCTATATTTTACGGTCTAAAACTGGAGATCTCAACCTTTTTCTTGGATCGACACCTTGTTTAAGAGAACTCTCGTAAACGACTCGCAGATAATTCTGCGTACAAACGCAACTGCATACCATTTCGAAAAACATTACAAAATCCAATAATCGGCGACCCTTCTGCTCCTGAGTGGCTTAGTTTTTAACCTTATTGTTATTAAATGGTTACTAAACACATTCTACGTTGAGCTTTTTTAAGTGATCAAGACATTTCTGCAGAGAGCACTACGGATATTTTCTTGCGCAACAGTGGATGGCGTTTTGAATACATAATTATAATTGTTTATGTTTTCTAAACCTTCGAACGATTAATATGAAACACGAGCTAATTTGTAATAATTATTAGATGTTTTGCAGTCATAAAAAGTTAATTATCAATTCCATGGTTATTTTTGCAATTAATGAGACCTTGACCTTAATTTTATCAATTAGTGGCAACTTCTTAGTGGGCTATTGACCCACCAATCGACACGTTTATTTTCATTGACCCGCTTTAAAATTTCATCCACCCCCTAGGGCGAACACCCACTCCCTTGAGAAGCCCTTGGACTAAAACGTACTGGATTGAAGGACTTAATGGACACAGCAGCCTCAATATTTTAAGAATCTCTTATTCCTCAGCCTCTCAGTCCTTCGTATGAGATATTAGAAATCTCGGTGAAATTAAAATCTGGCGAATTTCCGTAACAGAATTTCGCGAAAAGTGATATAACAAGTCGATAGCTTAGGCTGACCATTCTTACGTTAAATGTTAACTAGTCGAGCCTTCTTCGAAAGCCATTCCCGCCAACGGCACGAACTGGACCAAACCTACTGGCGAGTTCACCGTTTGCCTCCGGCGGCGGCGGCGGAGCGGGAGCTGCGCAGTGAAGGAGTGCGCACATTCCCCTAAACGGGCGAGCCGCCCTTCGCTCCTCTGGCCGCCCGCGCCGGGTGTTTATCGCAGGCCCCCGCCGTCGGGCGCAGGACGCCATCCGGCGAAAATCTCGCCTCGCCTCCACCCTCACTGATGCGGCGGCGGCGGCGTTACGACAACACGCGGTGACGGCGCGGTCCGCAAAAACCCGCCCGCGCCGCGGCGAAGAAGGCAGCTGTTTTCTGCGGGGAATTCAGAACCAGCGTACCGGAAAATTATTGGCATTGCTGCTAAAGAGGGAGAGAGAGGGACGGTGAGAGAGCGAGAGCGAAATAGAGTGATGCTCCCAGGGCGGCGCACCCATCGATCAGTGGCTGCTGTGTTATTTTGAAAAAAACTTTTTAATCAGATGGGCATTGAGAGGGAGATGGAATTTTATACAACACAGCGTGGGTGATTTGATTCTGTGTAAAACAAGATGCGGAACGCATAAATACGTTTTAAAGAGATCCCCACGGACCAAATCACTTAAGCAGAAAGAACTTGAAATCCTGTCCACAGTTCTGCGCGTTGAACTGAACTGAATTCCACGTGCGCGCATCGCTGCAGTGCCGCCCGTCCGTCCGATCGGGGCGTAAAGCCCGCGGCGGCGGCGTCCTTTATCTGCGGCGGGACGCTGCGGGGGCCGCCCCCGGGTCGTAAAGAGCGCGACGTGCAGCCGCCGCCGCCGCCGCCCTCCCCGCTGCTAGTTCTCTAACGCCGCGCCGCTCGCCCGCGCGGCAAAGCGCCTTCCTTCCACCCTGGATAGTGAAGGCAATCACTTGGATTTTTTCCAAATAGTACTCCTATTGTTCTTCTACTATGTAAACATACGTCCAATATTTGTTTTAATGCCCCCACGGATGGCTCATGGAAATCGTGCTAGCTTTCTGTGAAGCGATAACGGATTCGATTCCCGGCTGGGGGGAAATGAAGCTGTGGCTTTCTAGAACTAACTATAGCATTTCCTATACCTGTGTGACGAAATAAAGCTCAGGCAGGCGAAATGAGCAAGGTAGGTAATGAAATACAGCATGTATGCCACGTGGCTCCTTTAAAAAAAAAGTTAATTTTTCACTACATGTTCAGTGGTAAAAAGTGATCATTTTCGATCCACCCCTCTACATGTCATAGAAGTGTACCATTAAACACCCTGAAACTTTAAAGCAATTTATGCTTCCTTAATTTACATAATACACCCGAAAAGAAATTTGCTGCATCACTAAATATTTTAAATGCAACATTTCGGAAAGAGTCTCTCACGGAAAAATGCATCCCCTACATGCTTCTCTGAGCTATTCCTATTAACATTTCAAAGGCAGGCCGAAATGAAATTCACGCTCCCTAGCAGTATTGGAGATTGACGGAACTAGTAGTCGAGAAAAACGCATTTTCTAAGGGAAAGACTGCTAGAAGCTGTTAACGAGCGAATTATCGTTATACCTGTTGAGTGGCTCAGTATCTTCGCGTCCATCTGGTAGTAAGCTCGTTTTCGTTTCGTGGCTCATCGTAGTCCATCACCTTCCTCGTTCCCGAACTCCGACGCTGCGATCGCCGCCCTCGCCCAACCGGTGCGCCAGTCGGCGCGGGGCGAGATGAGATAGGCGAAGATAGCACGACCGACGCGCCCGTTCCCAATGAAAATTGGGCGTAACCTTCAGTTCAACGACGGGAGCTACGGCGGAGGCGCAAATCAGCTCGACAATTCGAGTTACGACTCGAGAACCGCTGTCGATTCCGAACGGCCGAAAGCCTATTTGTCCTGGAATAAAAGAGACGATAAGAAACGAACTCTTATATTCCGAATACGCATTTGGCGGTTAAAACCCTCCAGCCTCAATGGTGGAGACAGCTGCTAACATATCGCCTCCGGAGTTGTGGATTTGAAACTCACGCAAGACTTCGGTGAGTTCGGTTTGTGATGTGGGGCGGAAGACAATATCAATCCATTATCCTCACTGTATCGTCTACGTTATAATTCGTAACAGAAAATTATATTCGATTCCAAATATACCGATTCTTGGTCGTCAACGATATGCCACTAAAACAATGTTGAAGGACACAGAAGTAAAACATCAAATTAGAGATTAGAAAACAACGAAAAAAGTAAGGATAAAAACGAAAACAAGCGGCCTGATCTTTTTCGGAAAGACAGAGCCCACGACTCATGTTGAAGTAAATACGACTCGGCTACCACAACTGATGCTGGAATATCGATCCAGAGGAAAACACCCCCCAGAAGATGAGACTGGGATTCCTTCATAGATGACGCAACCTGGATTCAGGCCTGCATCACGCTGCTAATAAAGATTGTAAAAAGGCTTTTAAATTATCACTTGAATTTAGTTGGGATAGCCACCCTTGGTTGTGGTGGTTGTGCATGGTAGTGCCAGCGGAGGTAGTTCTGGGCAATGAGGGTAGTTGGAAAGGGCGGAGTTCCATAACAGATTCTGGGCTGCATCTTGTTTTGCCTCGCAGATCTTTTCATGGGAAGCGCTCTCTGCGAAGAAGCGTAGACTGTTTCCAATTCAAAATATCAACAGCTAATCGAAATTGCCTTCAAGTAAAAATTGATAGCACCGTTTTCAAACGCAAAATCTTGAGCGGGAAGATGCGATCCCATCGTATAGAGAGAATCCCAGAAAATGAAACGCATATTTAAGGATGTTAGAGAAACGTTTTAATTTTCGAAGTGTATGAAGTTGTAAAACTTTAATCGCTAGCTTATTTAATCGCACTGAAACAATTTTTGTTCTCAAGCTTAATTTTAAAAATTAGGATGCACATCAATATATTTGCGTTGAATCTGCATCTGATCCCACAAACAAAATAATGAATTCGATTACGATTTCACTAAACGCACTTTTTACTCCCGTGCCCGCAGTTACCTTGATCTGGGCCATCTCATTCGGCACTCTCCTTTTCGCAATTCCGACGCGAAAAGCCTACAATCAAGAGGGTATTCGTGAGCAGGCAACGGGGGGGGGGACCGGTGGGCGTCGCGCGTGGTCGATGGCCGCGCGGACACAAACTGCGCGACAGCACGAGGCAGTAGGCGGAGTGGGGTGACTGGGGTGGGGGACGGTGTGGATGGGCAGAGCAGGACAGAATGATGGGAGCCGAGGACACTGGCGGTCCCCGGAGGGGAGGGCTATACCTCCCCCCCCGAAAGGTCTAGAGTTTTCGTTTACCTTCCTTTATTTAGCAAAATTGACTTAAATATTTATGTTCGAATTATGTAATTACTTTAACAATCTCATTGTATAGCATCATGTCTACAGTACATAAATAACATGAAATATAATAAATATGTTCGACAATAAACAAAAATCTACTATGCCCCCCCCCCCTCTAAAATGATTGCCTGAATCCACCCTTTGCCGGGAGAGGTTGTACCGAACGGAGCGGGGTGAGAGGTGGGTAGTGCGGGAGCAGTTCCTTCGGAAGGAAAGGCGGTGCGGGGCCCATTACAACACGGCGCGGAAAGCGGCGCTGCAAAACGCGACGATCTGATGCGAAGAAACAGTGTTCGGGGAAAGAGCGGGGCGGGTGGGGTGGTGTGTATAGTACGGTGACGGGAGGTGAACGGCATTACGAGGCCGGGAGAGGGGGCGCGGAGCTGCAGTGCGGCAACGGGGAGAGACGTCCAGTGCACGGGGAGGGCGGAGCGAGGTGGGCGGACGCCCAGCGAGGGCACGCGCCCGCGCCAACTCATTCCGCAGCGCGACGCATCGCCAGCGCTCGTTTTACGTTCACGCGCGCTCGCCAACGCGCTACATTTCATCTTCCAATGTCGTGCGAAACGCACGACAACCGTAATATACACTACATCCTTCTCAATTCGCAGGAAATAACACAATATGGAAATACAAGAGGGGAAACACGTACACAAAAGCGTGCCCAGAATAGCACTTTCGTTTTCTTCTCACATAAAGGCCCACTAGTGTGGACGCGCTGAGGGGGAGGAGCGTTTTTATGTGCGCGATAAACGCTTTACGTGTTTTCACTACATTCCGAAAACCGAACGGAAGACATTGGAGGTAGGACCTGAACGACTTTATCTGCAAAACACGTATAATTTATTGGACAATTTTAAGAAATACTGATCGAAATTTTGTTTTCTATTAAGTTTTTGAAAGGAACGAGGTTTCAAAAATATTTGCAAGTTAATGTATAAGTTTCCATTTTAACAGGAAACCTCTGTGATTAATATTTCTCGATTGCTAATATAAACAGAGTTGAAGTACAACTCAGAATAGGTCGGAGTATAAATAAATATCACAGGGAATATTTCGCAACTAGAAATATTTTAAGCGGCATTCAAATCGTACAGTTCACAAATAGATTAACTCTCGTCGTGTTTTCGCAGTGTTGTGCACTACTCGCCCTTCCTCCCGTCCAGACGAGTGCGGGAATTCCTAGACGCAATCCTTCCACGCAGATCGGACAACGCGGTCTAGCCGACGAGGTTTAAACTGCAAGTAAACCATGACGGTGCATGCGTCCATCGCGCTCTCTTGTTCTACGAAACAGGACCTGCTTATAACTTGACCTGCGGAGACCGCAACAGCCCCTGCATGGGCCCGTTTTACGCAGCGATATCCGAAGCTTCTAAAAGGCAAGCACGCATGCACAGTAACAGAAGACTAGAAGGCAGGAGTACACGGTGGAACCAAGGAAGGATAACCCACATTGTTTGAAGAGGGAGGGGATGAGGCATCTTATTCCCCAGAGAGGGCAACCAATATTAGAGGTGGTTCTACAGAGCGCTACGCATTAGGAAAATGTCTCCAACAAAACAGGATTTTTTTCAGATAACGGTAAAAATGTTTATTACTGAAGTTTAAAATTACTTGATATTTAATAAACTATTTCTAGGAATAAAACGAATGAATGTAATTCACTGAATCGACATCAATTTGCCTCTATTACCACAATTACTATGTTTAAAAAAGACAGCATAACATTTTTCTGAATTTACTAGAGCGAAATATCGTTTCATAGAGCATTTACAGCAACTTTCAACTTTTAAACCTTTCGTATGGGAGGTGCTAAGTATGACACGTACAAAAATCTGCAACTCGTATACTTGATAACGTTTTTGAGTGAGATCGAAATAGCTATATTTTTAGGAGGTACACTGTTTTTTGGCGAAATCGTTCTTTTCAGTTTGCGAGTGATGTACGTTACCTAAAAACTAACAGGGTGGATACTAGCAACGTCAACGCTCCTTAGGACCCCACCATCGTGGTTAAATGCTCTAAATATATTTTTTTTCTTAATTAAAATATCCTCTTTCTCAATGTCATTAAAGTAATAACCAAACAACTCGAAAGAGTCAAATGTCTGCTTTTCCCCCAATTACTCCACCTGCACCTGTCCATTTCGTAGGCCTCTAATCCGACAGGTATTCCGACGAGCCTGTCCCGCCGGTGCTTCTCGGCGGGGCGGGGCAGGGCGACCGAGCGTGAAACGGGGTGAAACGGGGGGCGTGGGGGCGGGGCCCTTCGGCGCGCGGCGCACGGAAGCCCCGCGGCGGGGCAGCAGGTGATTTCCACTTGATAGTTCGAGTTAAGCGAATCCGCCTCTTTTTAGTAGCGGGGCACGCCCCCTCCCGAGTCCACTCACCCGTTCGGCGAAGCCCCGAAACGCTTTGGGAGGGCGACCCGCAGGTGTCTAGTGGGGAAAACTCCGCTTACCTTACTGGCCCAGTGACCCTGTGCTTCCTAGAAAGGGCTCGCATCACAATGAGTCAAAGCCAGCAGTTGGAGTTTCAGGAATGTAAGAAAAAGTAAAGGATTCCACTTTCAATGAGACTGTATACTCTTTTTATCGACTGAGCGAAGCACTAGTTTGTTTTTAATCCGTCTTATTTTCGCATTAGCTACGAGGTCATTAGCCACATCTTTAATAGTTTAGTTTTGGCCCATGGACTCGTGGGTTTCTTTCCACCCTAGTATCTTTTGCACCAACGAACTTTTTTTTCTTTTTCTCTCCCCCCCCCCCCGATGAACGAATGTATTTTTTCACCGTACGAGTGATCTAGCGAAATGCTATTTAAAAATCAAATGGCGGGCCCAATGTAAAGAACAATTAAAATTTTATAAATACAAAGGATTTTCACGTTCTTTTTCTCAAAATCTAGAATCAACTTGAGGATAGCATATAAAATAAAAGACCTTCAAAAAATAGGACAGGTCCTAGGAGCTCCTTCAGGAATACACCATTAACGTACGTCACTATCGTCTACTCAAATTTCATTAAAAAAGCTCACAATCTTTTGCGTAAAGTGCGCTGCATATTCACGCATTGCATATTTTCGACGTGACGTCTCAACGCGAACAATAAAAACAATGAAGACCGCAATACGTATACGAAGAACTGGATTCCCTAGATTCAGGTCCTTAGAATTTTATTGAAGTAAACCCCTATATAATTTCTGGATAACCGTTTTCACGATGAATTTTCACATCCTCCAGACCCCCTGAAGCAGTCGCTCCGACGAAACACGCTGAGCAAAAAAATTGCTGGGTTCCATTTCCAGACGAGAATTTCTTCTAGAACGTGCTAAAAGGACGTCAAATGAAAAATATTAGCCCGGCGCAAGCAATGAAATTTTAAACGAAATTTTCCCGGGGCGATGCGTCCGCATTAGCATGCTCTGCGGCGGCGGCGGCGGCGGCGGCGGCGGCGGCGGCGGCGGCGGCGCAGTGTGCCGCAAGCCCCACAATGATTCACAGCCACGCCGGCCCTAACGCGCAGGCCGGCGGTCACATTTGGGAGATGATCGTAATAATGGCTCGACATAATTCTTACAAGCCGACCTAAATAGCACTGCGGCGACAACAGCCCTGCGCTAGGATCAGGCGTTGGAAACCCTCGTAAGTCACATTTGTTTTTACAATACCAATGCGACACAGTAAGCAAAGAATAACCACCACGCATCGTGTGAAACCATCCACGTCATTCATCGTTGTCCAAGAGAGCGAAGTATCAATTCTGTGTTTGGTTGCCAACACCCCGTTAGGAAGATTGTACTGGAAGAAGAAATTCTAGAAAGCGCGAACTCTTGTTACCCTGACAAGCGTAACTTTTAAAAGAACACATCGAAAAATCGTTGGCAAACCGCTCAGCAAAAATAAAAAAGGTCTTGGATGTTAACGACGCAGCCCGCAGATTTCGCCTTGAAATATACAGGCGCGAGTCGCCCCCAACGCCACAACGGCGGCAGCAGCGGCGGCGGCGACGACGACGACGAAGCAAAGTTTTTCGGCGAGGTTTCTTTTTTCCCGCGGTCTCTGGCACGCGCCCAGTCGCCGCCGCCGCCGCCGCCTCCGCGCTGCCTCTGCAGTGGCAAGCGTATCGACCGCGTGAGCTCGCGAGGCGGCGGCGGCGGCGGCGGCGGCGGCGGCGGCGGCGCTAGAGCCACCGCGCTCCGCTCCGCCCCGCCCACACGTGGCGCCGCCCCCGCGGGCATTGCCGTGCCTCGGTGACAACGCGCCCGCCTCCGCCGCAGGCCCCACGAGGCCGCCCCGCCCCGCCGGGCTCGGCCCCGCTCGCCCGCGCCCCTCCGCAAATGCGACCTCGCCCCCCGCGCGAATCGATATCCGCAAGATCGCCCGCTACTGCATCCGGAATGCCTCGTATTGACCGCGGGCGAGTGGGTAGGCGATGTTGTCCGCTTCTAGGCTTGCGGCGCGCCCGCCCGGGTTTTTGCCCCGGGGCCCGGGGGCCGCACGGGCGGGCGGGAGATACAGTGAGCCTGAGCGAGGCGGGGTGGAGGCGAGAGCTGCGTAAGCGCGGAGGGGCAGGAGGTGGATGGGAGAGGAAGAATCCCGCATGGAATAGACAGCGCAGGATACGGTCGGGGCGGGGGATGAGGTGGGGCACAGAAGTGGTGTGGGAGCTAGTGTGGAAAAGGTGGCCCTCGAGGCCGAGCTCCCTCCACTCCAGCCTCTTACGCCCGGCTCTTCCCTCAAACCCCATTGTGTCAAACTAGAGTTCGGGAATGCAGGCCAAATATGTTGCTAAACGTGTTTTCCCTCACTCTCCAACCTTTAGCCAACTTACCAGCACCCAAAATCAAGAACTGTTGCTGAAGTTCACCCATGCGTTTTTACAAACGGGAGTGAGTATGAAGCACAATTCTTTTTTTGCAAAGAAAGTTGAAATCTCACTGCCTCTGACGCCTTCCTAAGTTTGCCTTTAGTGAAAGAATTCTCTGCATTCCAATACTTTTCTCCGCCAATAACGTTTTCTTCCTCGCAGAAAAACATTTATTCTGACATTTGAAAAACAGTAAGTGACCACTCAACGAATTAAAAATCTATTAAAAAGACCTCGCCGGAACCTCGAAATGCTAATATTCAGGGGTTCTCTTCACTTCTCGCAGGTGACGCCAACAAATCAAGTAACAGTTAAAAGTCTCTTTCGTGGATGGAAAATTCCCCTTTCAGCCTTCCTGGGAAAATTTCCTTTCTCCGGCCCTGCTCGCGAAAATAAGGCTGTCACTTTAATCGCGACCGAAGAGCGTAATTGGCGTTTTCTCCGAAAGCGCTGATTCCGGAGGGGGAGGGGTGGTAAGGGCGGGGAATGGGGCGGAGGGAACAGGTGCCCCTGGCGGGGAGGCGAGCACGAGCGTTAGGGCCCCAATGAGCTGCGGGCAGGGTCGGCGAGCCGGGTGGATATGGGCCGTGCTAATCGCAGGCAGTTTACGGCGTAATGGGGAGACAGCCTCGCTCCGGCGTACCCTGCGCGCGAGGCTGGCAACAAATGCTTAAGTGCACAGGCCCGCGTGAAAGCTCCTGCCAGAGTTGTGGTGGCCAGGATTTGCTATTGAGAAGAAGCTCGATAATTGAACTACCCCCAGTGAAGAAATTTCGAAATGAAAATTACGGACAACACTCTTGCGTGAAATTCAGTAAAACCATGATATAAATTTTACACATATTCAATACGGTATGAACAATTATCTTTTAATTTTTTGGAATAGTTAGTACTTTTAAAAGTGATTAATATTAGCAATTATCAGAAGATATTACCGTAAACTGACCTGCTAACATTAACCGAGATGCACTCAAACCAATATGATCAATACAAGCTTTTCATACATTTTCCACCGTCACTGCGTATTGCACAAATTTTAACTGGAGATGCGGCAACCTCGCGTACCTCAAGAGTTCCTCGATGATGGTTCCCGAATAAAAAGAGCTGGCGTAAGAACAAGGCGCAAGTGTTTGGATCTATTCCTAACGATTTAATGGCACGTACGTGAGTTTCCTCGCTTACAACAGGCCAAACAACGCGTCGTTGGCTCCATGCAGTTACCAACGTGGTGTCGTTGGCTGTTGAGATCTTTTAAATTTGTTCTTTTATTTTTACTTTTTTACTCCGGAACAACTCAAATACTGTGTCTTCCTTAATAATGATATATAACGGATTAGTTTTGTAAAATTGGCTTACTAATGACGTTATTCAAAGAATGAATTCAAGGAGTTCGATCTTTCGGATCAGTGGTTATTACCTATGTTCACACAAGGTCGTGGCAAGAATTGTTTTGGGAAGCTATTTTGGCAAACCAACTTTTCACATCAGAATCCTGAAGGGTAAACTAATGCCTTCGCGAAAGATTTCGTGAAACTCGCGAAGGAAAATAATGGCATAATTTTAACAAACACAAAACTGGTAGACTTTATATTAAAATAACACAACCCCATAGTCCAACAAGATTTCTCAGAGGGAAGGGACTATAGCTCCACGTGCCTGATCCCACATATCAGAATAAAAACATCTCAAACAAGTGTGCGGCGGAATGGATATCGGTGGCAACCACGCCACATGCCAGAGGTGAAACTCTCGCGTTCGAAGACACGGCACATCGAATTCCCTCCCGACCAAGAGATACGCGGCGCTGCGCAGGCTTGCTTCTGCCTCGCCCGCCACCTCATTTCGCTCCTCAGCTCACGTACTTCCGGCGGCCCCGCCCCTCCCACCCCGCGCCGCCCCGCAACGCTCCACGCCGCGCACACCGCCAAGGGGACTGGCGGGGCCCGCCTCCCGCGCGCGCACGCAGCGTCTTCGGCGGGGAGCGTTGTCGGTTCGGTAGTGCCTCAGGTGGCCACCACGAGCGATACGGTGATCCACTTCGATCTTTGCATGTAGCAAGGAGAAAGAGGTAACATAGCCGTAGCAGTACAGCCAAGAGACACTCCCGGAGCTGAAGACGCCTCTGGGGCCCAGAGATAATTTTGGGAGGTCGGGAAGGGTATTATATCATCCACGAATTGTAACATCGAAGGACAAATTTAGGGACAATTTTAAATACGCGCTCTTAATGTAGAGCCAATTAGAAGGAATGCTTTTGAAGCAATACCCCGATAAACTGGAAATCGTGGAACGAGGCATAGAACATCGATGTCGTTTTTCATCTGAAATGCAGTGGTTATAATAAAGGATTTACTATCCATAGTTCTTATGTAATACGCGAAGGTTATGTGATCGTTTTTGACAATTTATAAGAAGTTATCGACACAAAACCACGAAAATATGCTACTGCAAGACCGTTTATTACTTCCCAGCCATGCATCGAACAGCTTTAAAGTGAAAAAAATTGCACATTAGGACAAAAACGTAACTGCAATGCAAAAAAATGCGCGTAACTTTGAAACGCTGCGCCCTTGGGCCTTAAAATCAGGTTTTTGTCACCCAGAGAGAAGTTCTGAGGGACAGATGAGGGTCCTGAGGGGGGGGGGGGTGAGTGATGGGGGCACGTGGGGAAAATGAACGGGAACAAGCGGGGCTCGAAATATGTTTCTTCAGCCATATTCTTCAAAATGACATCTTTTGAACTTTCTATTACATTTTTAGAGATTTAAGCTATTTGTGGTGTACCCACTCCACAGCACAAGTGGACTGAAATGTGCAGAAACCCGAAATCCACGTAAAATTAAATTTATGGAGCAAAATCTTTCACGATACAACTCAAGGGCCTAGAAATGAACGGAGTTTCCGCACAGGTCCATTATTCAAATACGTATAAATTAAAAAAAAGCTTGAAGGTTTTACATTCCCGATCGTACAAATTAGGGGAGCGTGGCAACTCGCCTGGGGACGCATCATGGTGGGCGAGAGCCGGGACCCCTCTGCCAGCGAATTCCTGGAGATCCTCGCGAGGGCCTCCACGAAGAGAGGACAATTATACACGTCGTATGCTTTATGAAGGCGGCGGCGGCGGCTGCTTCCGCGACCAGGCAGCGGCGCAGCCTTTTACGGCTGAGGGTTCCATTCCACCGCCTTTCGAAGCAATAGCGCGGCCACAATACCGGGGCACGGAAGCTGCGGCACATTCGACGCCCGCCACATCATCTTGGGATTACGATACGGCTGCAACCTTACGAGATAACTTCACATTCGGAGCAGGCGCTCCGCAGAATTTCGTAGCGTAAAAAGAAATACCTTTACTCGCAAACGAGCCTGGAATGTGCTCCATTACCAAGAACGGTTTCGTTCTTACAATCTACTATGTACGAAAGGCAGCTGCCTGACAAACACACCAAACCTTACGGGGCGAACTGCTGTATGTCACTGAAGTTCCTGACAGAAAGCAGACATGAAGCCAATTCCACCAGATTAGTTTTTTGTTGCTTTTTTCCGTAGTGATTCTAAAACAAATTGGAGATATTGCAATAGCTGAATATGAACACATTGATGTGATGAGCGATACCTATCATAAAATTCCGGTCCTACAATTGTAGCAATCTATAAAACTGTTATTAAAATTGTGAGTTTCTTAATTTAAAAAAAATATAACCCTACAAACGAAGCCCAATTAATATTCTATTCAAGAAACATGCATTTATTAATGAATGGCAAACAAAGATAATTCTTCACGAAGTCCACATTTGTTAATCAGCTCAAATATTTATGGGCGAGCTGTAACTATTCTAGAGAGCAACAGTTCGAAGCCACCGACACCACAAGCGAGTCCCCTTCGCCATTGCGCCCCCGCCCAGCGACTGGCCGGCTAGCCGACAGCCGAGGCAAAATCGGCGTGGGCGCAGCCGATGCGCTTAACAACAGCGATAAGCAACGGCCGCCCCATTGGCCAGGCGCCTGCAGCGGCCGGCCTGGGGCGGGGCGGGGCCGCCTCCGCAGGTGCCATTGGGCTTCGCTCCGTCCCCTCCACACTCGCCGCCCACGCTCAAGACCGCAAACCAACACTGCTCTCGGCCACCACGAATTCTTTTGACAATAATTATTTGAATTTTGTCTTCTTCTTCTTCTGTCTAGTCAGGATTAGGCCTGAGGCCCGTTCCGGTCTCACCATCTTTTCCTCGGTCTTCCCACACTTCTTTTGCCACATGGTTTATATTCCATTGCTTGTTTTGGAATTCTTTCTGGTGGCATACGAAGGACATGCTCTCTCCATTTTTCTTTATGGTGGATCGCCATTTCGGTTATTGATTGCATCCCTCGTTCGTTCCTGACTGCTTCATTTCGGATTTTGTCTTCTCTGGTGCAGCCTTTAACCGATGGAAGAAATTTCATTTCCGAGGCATCTAGCTGTTTAAGATCCTTGTTCTTGAGCGTCCAGGATTCCGCTCCATATAATAAACTGGGGACTGTCATGACTTTGTAAAATTTTAATTGCGTTTCTTTTCATGTTCTTGTTTTCAGAGTTCTTCTAATTGTGCCACATATTTGTTGATATATATTAATCTTTTTCTTAATATCTTGGTCTTCCTCATAAGATATGTCACAACCTAAATACTGGAAATGAGACACCTGTTCTATTGGCTTGTCATTTAAAACTATTTTTGTTCTTATTGGATAAATACTTGAAAAAGTATTTAGTAATAATATTAATATTTTTGTTTCTCCCAATTTGTACCCTCAGATTATGAAAAGTCGATAAAAACGTGGAGGCGTGACCGCTACGCACGTTACAAAAGAAACATTGAAGATGTAGTATGAAGGTATAAAGAGCACGTTTCCACATCAAAGATTTTTTGGTACGATTCCATTCACATTACTCTCCTGAGCAATTAGTTTGCGTAGTGGCATTATTAGCAAGGAAAAGCAAGGAAGAAAATCCACGGCGGCGGTGTTCTGCGGTTCCCAGGCACTCTCGGAATTAACGCGATGAAGTTTAAGAGAAAAAAACTCGTTTCTTTTGGGACGTATCTAGTCAATTTCACCGTTTTCTAAGTTTCGGCAAGCCAAATACAAAGGCTCCTAATGTGTTCTGCCACTGACGCGCCGGTTAGTCAGAAAAGAAGCGTAGGACTTTTCGGAAAAGCTCCTATGAACTTCTGTGACTATGAACTTCGTTTTATTCGAAACGTACATTCATCACGGAAAGCAAAGGAACGCGTGGGACTATGAAGCGAATGGATGGGCGGAAGTTGCATTTCCGGTCTCGGACCGCTCTTCGATCACTTGCAAGTTATAGCAACACAAATATCTGATGCTAGACCAGGTCATTAAGAAAATAAGATAAAAAGCGAAAAATCTCACGACTTAAAAATAATGTTAGGAATGTACTTTTTCTGAATGAATTTACGCCAATCTACTGGTATTTTCTGCAAGAATTTTTAATCAAAGAAATTTTAAGACGCTTGAGGGCTCGCAAATGAGAATTTTTGTTTTACTTTTGTCGCACATTTCGAGCAAAGGACATGATGATCGATATGACAAAATGATTGATTATTTCGATCCTTACAGGAAACATATAGCGTAAAATAAATGAATAGAATAGGAAAAAAATTTAGGCTCGTGAGTATAGTTCTTCGATCATGAAGCAGAAAAAAGGTGGACTTTTACGATTCGAGTGAATAATTATTCATTCTTATTTCATTACATACAGTGGTGGTTACACAAGCCTTAAATAAAAAAGTCGACAACACTTCTACTGCACGATCGAAACATCGCGGTACCATACTCTGGAGACGCCTAGCTGCAATACAGAGCGAGTACACTTCCCTCTTTCACCAGTGACCATCTGCATCATGTTTGCCCATAACCTCTCCTCCTCACTCGAATGGACAGTTCGATCTTGGCTGCTATCGCAACGCGAGTTGAGAATGGCGCGCTATTGAAATTAAACGCGCCCTTTGCAGCATCCATAACAGAGGACGTATCCAACACTGAATACGAAATGGAGCAGTAATCAAAAGCGGATGTTAATGCAACACGAAACGAACATTGTCAGCGATACGTTTTCCGGGGTAGAGGAGGTGCATTGGTAGAACGTGGTTTAGGTACGTTAATACGAAAATGCATTTGAAGCCAATACCGTATACGCCTGCATGAACACACGAGTTACAGAAAACCCGCGATCTTCGGTGTGTGTGTGTGTGTGTGTGTGTGTGTAGTCCGGAACTACAGCCTCGTGAAGATTGAGCCTGCCATCGCGTTCTAGCCTGTCGACCAAGGGCTCGGGAGGTCTATATCACGCGGCCTTCCTCAGGGCGAAATACTGTGTGGAACATCTGTGGTAAGAAAGTTGCAAATCCCTACGTATAAGGCGTCTTATACCATTTATTTGCCATTCTATACCGGAGAGAAGCTTTCACATCGTCATTCAGCTATATGATTCGGGACATGGCAATGAAAAGCGACAACTTAATTGTCGCGCTATCAGGGAATCGACCCCGGGGTCAGGAAAGCGAACTTTGATACTTTTACAAAATATTCTTATTTTACAAATTAGTGCAGAGACTTTTCTGAATAGATCTGATACTATTCTCATAAATTTTTTAATAAATTTAACATTTTATGAAGATTGAAGTTATTGTCAGAAATGTCGTATTAACTGGTTTAATTACATTGCTCACGTAATACTTTTAGAAAATAAGCAAAAAATCAATGCCTCTGAAATTACAATATTGCAACTGGAAGCTGGAGAAGAATAGCACGTAACAATAACTTCATTGATAGAAGCTTACAACATGCGCGTCGGAAGTGTTCAATATTTTGAAAGAATATAGGTAATTTGTAGTTAATTCTTTCCCACTACATACTAGTCTAATTTGTCCCCTTGTGGTAAAATGATTCACGGCGAAAGCTCGGTGAATACACTTCTACATTTTCCGAAACCGACAGCTTTTTGGGGTAGAGCAAATTAACATTTACGGGCGTGCTCACCGTTTCATCAGTGTACAGCGCACTCGACACGATATTTAGACAAATACTAGGGTTTTGTTTTCCTTGTCACATCTCGTTTGTCCGACCCCAATACGCATGAGAGATGTAATTAACAGATAGTGCAGTGAACACTGGCTTTGAATGTGCTACGCCAGACAAGTAATGCTGTTTGTAGCATGCGTGTTTATGTCGGACAAGCAATGTAGCTGACATGGAATGTGTCCTCATCAACCATCACTTAGCGAGTGCTTTCGGAACGATCCTTTGAAGTTGAGAACGAATACGAAAATTTCATATTTCAGTTCAGTTTTATCTCCCAAGGTATTAAGTACACCGAGTTTACAGACAAGCTCTTTTATGTGCGTTATTCTGAGTGAGAAATTAAGAGATTATTGCGTGTCCAATACCTGGCATTATTATAAGACTATTCAAAACAAAATTAAAATACCCGGCGCATAATTTTCACAAACATGGTACACTTCATAAACAATACGTTCCGCACACATGGAGAAGATTTCAGATGGCTATACACTCACGAAAAAATGAGAAAAAATATTCATAGTCTCGCTAACAGACGCTATTAACGATGGCATGCAAACAGTGTTAACGATGTATCTGTTTAGAGATATGCCGCTTGTAAACTAAAACAGTGAGTGCATCATTTATTCCCGGCTTGGCAAAAACTATTTGGTACCGTTGCTTACAAACAAAATACGCACATTAAACGCTTTATCGCTCGAATTTACGCGCTGAATACTGCATTACCTAAAATGCGAATCATTTTGTTCGAAATGCCACGTAATGAAGTTGGTATCGCGTGTGTCCTCACCATCACTGACAGTGTGCTTTCGGAACGACCGATTGACGTGCAGCACGAGAACGCAAATTTAGGAGTGCTTCCTAACGCACTAGCATTTTTACTTTCAGACCAGGAGCGTCCAAGGAGCAGAAGTGGCTACCAGGTTCGTACTTTAACATATAATGCAATAAAAATATTTGATGAAGAATATCATTTTAGCGCCTCAACGTCCTGAGAGGTCATAAGTTATAAGCGATGACTAATCATCGTATCAGATGACGGTAATATCTGGGTAAGTTTACTCTCAACGGCGGCTCAGATCAGCTGTTTCCTCGGTTTCGTCCCAACTAACCAGGTGCAAATATCGGAGCATTTTCTTGGCCAGAGAGTGGATGGCGTGCGATCCTTCTTTCCGCATCCTGTCCTCGTGATCTGAATATAGCTAATCTGCAAATCACCCCTCCCCCCCATTACTGGCGATCACCTGTCACCGATACTGCACGTCACCAGTTTCAATGTCGGACAAGCTCCCCATCAGCAGCCACTGGGTAAGGTGGAGAGAATCTGCCGTCAATCAAAATTCAAAACTTTGGCGCATACTCACTTCAAAGTTTATTTTCCTTGGCATAGAGTCTTTCAGCTGTCGCTCACGATCTCAGAAAAATATTTGTTTGCGGTCAACAGATTCCTGTACGCTGCGTAGAGGCAGATCGTGAAAACGGTCCTAACAGGTATTGACTTTGTATTAACGACTTTTACTATGTAACTGCACACTGGATTTACTTATTGAGGAAGCAGTTCAGTGGCGAATCCAGAGGGCATGGGGGGCATTTAAACATTTAATTACGTAATTATTTAAACAATTAACATTGTATAGTATCATATATTCACTAAAAATGATTTACAATGTAACAACCAATGTCTCTAACATAACAAAAATGTGTGATGGCCTCCTCCAAAAGGATCGGCTGGATCCGCCCCTGAATCAGTTCAATCTAACGTTTTCCTTTTTTCTTCCAACACATTCAATTCCAGCTACGCCAACGTTGTTGTTGGGAATTTTAGATTTTTTCTCTCAGCAGCGGTCCCTGTGCACGCAGTGCGGACGGACGAGTGACCTCCGCCACGACGCTGCCAGGTTTCACTCGCCGCTGGCGGAGCGGGGGCGGGGAGCGACGGGCGGAAGGCGCGTCGACGGAAGCGCTTTCGTTCGCGTGCGCGCGCGCGCCTGCAGCACGCGAGCCAACTCTCCCCGCGCGCGGAGAAACACGCCCGCCCGCCCCACAGCACCCGAGGAGAACCCGCGAATACGAGCAGGAGATTCCACTCCGAGCCAATGGGCTGGTGAGTGATCACAGATTCAGATGGCGGCTGAAGTGTCGGGCAGTCATCAAGGCTACACAAGAAGGAAGTGAAATGGCGTGTCACGGCAAACGTCGCCGGTTGAAAAGGCGTTGAGGCAAGTAGATATATTAGGAAAACTGGAAACAGATGGTCAATGCAAAAGCTCAATGCCTCTTGGCTGGTTCATGTTGCTTTGTTCGCGATATGTACGAAACGTAGGCTCGTTGTTGAATTTTAAACACACATCTGGAAGGATACTAACATAAGTAGTACCGATCCAAAAGAAATCCGTACACTATAATCGGGGAAAGGTGTTCCCACAAATGGAAGGAAAACGAATAAGTGGGAAAAGATTAAAAATGAATTTTCCAACAATATTATTTTCTATTTTTCACTTCATATGGTGAATTCAAAGTAAAGTTCTTTTAAGTTGGCAATACACTCTAATTGCATGTATTATATTTTTATGGCTTTGTAGTAATGGAAATTTTATATCAAAAGCTGTACATCACTGATCTATTAGTCCCCGATTCTTACTATTCAAAATCAAAACCCAATCTAACTGAATCAGTGAATTTATAAATAATTTATTACGGTTTTTTTACATTATTTCAGATCGATATAAAAATTATGAAGAACATGAGCGCGCATTCTATAGATTGAGCTACTGATTGTGGAGTGTATCTTACTGGGCTGACTGTTAATCGAGCTGTCTTCACATCAGGAAAATTAGACTCTATGCTTCCCCACTCGAAATCTTTATTATTCCCGAATTCAGCCGTACTGATTCCGAAAGAGGAACAGTTAATACTGAAAATCGGGGAAGTTTACTCTCATTTGTGTCAGCGAATTAAAAACTTATCCCGAATTTTGTGATGCCTCTAGGAGAAGTAAAGACCTAATTAAAAAGCATACATCGAATTAATTTGTATAATCTGTCGTTCTGATTGCTCTCAAAGAGGCGGAATGAGGACGTGACTTCCAATTACTTGCATGCGAGGTTTGCATTTAAATGTATTTATATAGGACTCTGGCTTGCAGTGACGCAGGGGCTTCTAGCACCTTCCAATTACGCGAAGTCGCAGATTTTGGGTTAGAGTAAATCACGTGTATTACACATGTTGACTTAATTCAAGCAGACCTAGACGTCCTTGGGATCGTTGGACTTTTTATAGGCAAGTGTCGAAAGCCACGATGTCAACCAAAAAATTATTCGAAATGTTCTGACGGAGATGCGAATCCTACACTACCTCTACTTTCGATGAGGTCCTTGTATTCTCAGGTATTACGCACAATCTTAAGCTTCTAGACTTCTTAGTACCTTTGAACCAACACAAAAGGTGCGTATTGTCTCTGCCAGTGTGATCGATCAAAACAATACTTAAAATGAGACATAACACAATGTAATTATATTAGGGGTACGTTTCAATAGTTGAGCACAATCAGGAGTAAAAGTTTCAGCACCCCCCCCCAATGTTTCTCAATAGTAAGAATGAATGTTTCGGCGTGTCCTGAAGCGGACGAAGTGCGAACGTCGAGGTAAGAACGGATTAGCGGCAGGCAAAGCTGTGGGGTCGTCGTGTCATTTCGCAAGTGATGGCGAGGGAGGGGGGCGAGAAATAGGGATGGAGAGACGAAAATATTTTGTCTGCCTTGGGGCAGTGTAGTTCTGGTTGTTTGAAATGATAATGAAGCACAGCGTGAGCACACGCATCTTTCTTTCATAGATATTAGTGGCGTGAAACGGGAAAAAAAATGCAATGAATCCTAGCATAGTATTACTTCAATTCAATTAGTATTACTTTAATTCAAAACACGACATATCTATTTTGTTGCTTCCACAATTTCTCTTCCACATCGTTAATTACATCATTATTAGAATATCAATTCTATTTCTTTCCAACTATATCGACTGTAGAAAGAAAACGTTGGTTTCGTTTACAAACTAATTTACTTGAATATATTTCACAATAATTGTGGGCATTTATTGATGAATTTTCATTATCAATCGCCCTGAGCAATTCTGTTTCTGATTGTTTCCTTTCGAGTCAACGTTACTTCTAAAAAATTTAACTCGTTGTTTGTATATCTGAATGATGGGAGCTACATTCCCTTCTCAATTTCCAAACTCATAAATCGAATATACTTTAATTAATTACGCGTGCCTTAATAAATCAAGAACCGTTATTAAACAATCATGGGAGAACCCTCGCAAGCAGGAATCAATTGTTATTTCTGATGCTAGGAGACAGGATACTACGGGTCATTCACCGTGATAACAAGGCATGACTTCCGATTAATACCCACACCAAAAAGTAGTCAAATAATATAAGAAAATTGTATCCTTACATATTTCACATCTAGTGGATCTTCCTTTATTTCCTCAATTTTCATCGTCCCGCCGGTACTTACCTGAAAGCAAGAACAAAGTCATTGTAGAAAAAATACACAGCAAAAGCAAGATAGCAACATATTACATGCATCAAACAAATGTGGAAAGTTTGGGTAGTGCATTATGTTCAGTACACATTTAATATCAAAAGCATTCACTTAAATGAACTGTCAGTTTTAAAAGCGATTGCATTGAGAGAACGCGGGCCTAAATATGCTTGACATTCAGGCTTGCCAACAGAACTGCACGTTGTTATTCCGTAATGCAAAAATTATACTTCGGATATGCACTTCGCCGTATCTAGTGCGCATTCAGGAAATTAAGAATTGTGCTGTTTTGTTGATTTGCATGCATCCTGAATTATTTACGACAAAACTAGTTACATAAAAAAGGCGTTAATAAATTCACACAACTCAAACTTTTGAAGTCCCTTATTTAATAATTTTTCCCGAGAAAAAAGTTAATTCAGTGCATTCCAACTTACTTCTACACGAATAACTTTCACGGGATAAACAACTCTGCTATACATTACTGCATGCACAGTAACTTCCCCAGAAACTACGGCCACTTTTCCTCTGAGGCCGGGTGGCCGGCCGGGGTTGCCCGGGCGACCAGCCGGCCGGCGCTGCCACCGTTCGGCGCAGCTGCTTCCAGGCGACCTCACATTTCCCCCTCCCCCTCTCCGCCACCGCTCCCGGCTCTCCCTGCGCGATATAAGAGGTCGTACATATCGAGTGTCAATTATAAGTTTTATTTTTCTAAAAACTGCACCCCATACTCCTGGTGCTTCTTTTCGGGAAGTAGTAGCCGTCCCTGCTCCAAAAAACAGAGTCGTACTCGAGAGATCAGGAAACTATTATTTTTCCACGATCACCAAGAAATATGTTAGAGCGGTATTATCGCCACAGAGACAAGATAGCAGAGTTAAAAACATGTTACCTCCATCAATGCCTTGTGAGAAATTTGGTGGGAAAAAAAAGACGAATTAACACGCACTCTATATGGTCGCAGATGGTAGGATAGTTCTCCGAATACCTACGATAGAAATACAATGGAATAATCGCTTTCAAGCACTCTCGTTTAGAACAGTGGAAACATTGCGAGAACGCACTGGTAAAATACAAAATATTCAGAAATGCGCGGAGAAATAACAATTCAATACCGCGAACAAATAAGCTCGTAATTTGTAAAACCGTTATTTCCTCGCGTGAATGCACAAGAGATAACGCCGTCTCTAAAATTAGCTATTCTAACAAGGGAATTATAATTCAATTTGGCTTCCGTCTGTTCCAGCAGAACTCCACAAAAGCCCGCAGTCCGTAGCCCGCTTCCAGCTGGCTCCCGGAAGATATGGAAATTCTTCTTCTGACACGCAAATATTCCAGAGCTAGCCCCCTTCTGGGCACATTGCCTGATTACATCGCGCCGATAACGTGGAAACGTAACACACACACACACTCCATCAGATTACAAGAACTAATCCTCTGATGAGTCACTATTCGAAATAAAAGGAGGAAGTAAAGGATTGTTTTGTTAGTAAAACTTGGTCTTCATTTCAGAGCGCAGAAATTAAATTTAAAAACTTCATTTTAAATGGTGAGAGTGACCAGACTCAAACTTTACTCATTCCTTTTAAATTTCGCCGACGACAGCGCTCATCACAGCACCGTCTACGATTCTTTTACAAGTTATGAATCTACAACACGGAACAGCACAATGAATTCCTCTCCGAAGAAAGCCGTACTATTTTATTGTGTGGACAACACAAGCCGCCTTTTAGATCTGGCGATCTGGCAGCGGATCCCGAAACTGTAATAATAAAAGATACCGAGACCTGTCGAAGAAAACTACCCTGACTACAATGCGATGAAAAGGGCGGGGGGGGGGGCAGCAATTCTGGGGTCAAAACCGAACCCAGAACTTCGACCTCGTCGGCCCCGCATTAGATACAGGCAGCCTGCTGCTGCCGCCTTCGCACATGGCGGCGCAGCCGTAACGCGTGCATGGCGACACCCGGGTGGGTGGCGGGGGCGGGGGCGGGAAGCGGTGTGGGCGGCTGCGGCTGGGCGTGACGCCGCTGCCAGCTGCGCTAATTAGCTGCTGGAAGCCAGTTAATGAGCCCCCGCCCCGAGCGGGCGGGCGGCGCGAGCCCTCGAGCGCGGTCCGTTCGTTAGCGTCCACCTCGCGCGGCCCGAGCACCACGGCACGCGCCCTTGAACAGCAATTCACGAGATCGCCATGTCCACAGTGCAGCATGTGGAAGAGTCCAAGCGCCATTCCACATTTTTTAAAATATTTTTCATAGTACTTTTTTCTCTCTCACACACTACACCTCAATCTAACCACCAACACATGCGCGGTCCTCGCGTCTGTGGGTTAGTTGGCAAGTCCCACCACGACACATCTGGCACGAAAGGCAAGGGATGGGCATCAACCCGTAAAAGGTCTGGACCGTTTTGACTAAGGCGTTGGGTCAGTAAGACCTTTCCCGCCAAATTTCGTTCGTAGTTTATTTTGAAACGTCAGTTTATCATTTCAGATATAGTTCTCTCCGCGTTAGATACTGAGCTTTCCACTTCGGCGGGACGGCAACTGTAGCTGAGGCTTTCGGAGGCACAGGATGCCTAGCTGCGGCCACGACGTCCCAACGAGGGGTTGGGGCGGTGCGGGAAGGACGCGAATGAGCGGGCGGGGCGGGGCGGGGGGTAACCCGGCCGGAGGGAATGGAGTAGAGGGGCGGAGCGAGATGGAATGGAGCGGCGCGCCAGTCCGTCTGCCATCGCAGCAATTAGGGCGCAATTCGCCAGCCAGCGCGGGCCATCTTCCCAAGTGTCGCTGTCCGAGCGCTTCAGCGGGAGAGTAATTGAGCTGTCAGGTTATGCAGCCGAGGCCAGCTCCTGCTACAGAGCCATCGCGTTTGATTAACTAGAGTAACCACTTCTTTTACAGCGATCTGTTAGATCTCTCCTTGGCAAGCAATTCCCTCACTAACTCGCGGACACTAAGGGTAACGCAGCGAGGAATCCGTGTGGAAGTGAGTTTTCCCATGCATTTTCCTATGAACATGAAAATTAGCATGTCGGTTCAGTTTTGCAAAGGTAATTAAAACAAAAATATAACCGTTTTTAAAGCTTGCGTTTGATAGTCAGTCGTTCAACGCCACTATCGAATAAAGTGGCGAATTAAATTATTTAAACTTCACGCAACAGGTTTGTCTTTGCCATCCGCACTATATTCACGAAGTTAAAACACAATTGCTTAACTCGTGATCTAAAAATACATTTCTCTTCATCATATTTGTTAAGTTTAAATCGGAATGTAGAGACATTTTATCTACTTGTTCCCGCAACCACGTGTTTACCGATGTTGTGAAACAGTTGCAGTGACGTAACACGATTTCTGCTGGACCGGTTCAAGGCGCGTAAGAGAAACATTCTGTTTTATTAGACTGTCAGAGCGAAAGTGGACGGTATTCTAGACTTTTATACGCAGCCACTTTCCGACTTGGGCGAGGTTACAAGAGATGATCCCGAGCCAGGATGATAAGGAGCTACAAATAATCTTGGCCGAAGTCTGCGGCAGAACGAAAAACACTGGAGTCGATCTAATGCAGTGGCAGAAAAACAGCACCATTATTTTAGTAAGGTTGCTAAGAATTAAACCCAAAAAGGCTCAACGAACTGTTTGAAGTTTAATCTAATCACATAAATTATTACAATAATGTAATTCTCACAGTTTTTACCATCCTCTCGTCGCATGTTTGGTTTTCATGGCGACATGGCGTATCTCCCAGTACTGCGCCCAGTTGACCACCTACGTCTAGTGGTCCCAAAGTGAGGAAATTTAAAAATTACTGACGACGGCATTTGATTATCCTCTAAATGTAACATTAAATCCTGCATTTAGGGGCATTACTTTAAAGATACGATTCCATTGTCTGTTTGGTTCATAATACTTCCATCCTACCCATTTTTTTATTTCCCCCATCTATTCTAATGAAGACGCCATTTTAATGTGATTTATGCAGTATCGGCGCTTCGCAGACCTCGCCAATATTCATCTATCTTATTAGAATATCCTTTTGTTCGTGTATCTCGGAGCGAGCACCAAAAGGCTGCAGACAGAGAGACCCTGCATAGCACGCCAGCGTGAACGGTGGATCCAGCGGAGGAGGGGGAAGTAGCGAGGGACCGAGCAAGCAGAGGAACCCAGCCTCTTTATTGTAATTATAGTCAATTTATTCAAAACAATATATTGAACGCATCACAGGTAAAAGGAGTACTCATTATTCTTGGTTTTTTATTTCTTGGTGCGTGAGAGCCTGTCTTCACGATACAATATCTAACGGCATTTCGCGTCTTTCTCGGTGTGCCACTGGTTGTCGCATTATCGCCACTACAGCTCCATACGATAGCAATCATGCGACATCTAGCGGCACGACCGAGAAAGACGCGAAATGCCGAGAAATACTGCATCGTGAAGACAAGCCCTCCCGCGCCAAGAAATAAAAACCCAAGTATAAGAATACACCCTTTTTATTTCACGTTAACACCTGAAAATTTATTGAATTGATTCGGAAATATTTATGGCGGAGGAGGTCCCAAGCCCCTCCCCCCAATGAACACACAATTTCATCCAGGTTCCAGCGAAGGCAGTGGCGACTTGGCAGCAGGGGAACGGCGCTTGGGATGAGCGCGCGTCGAAAGTTCACGGGCCGACGGCCGCCCCCCGCCAGAGGTTATCCGCTGCCCCGCGGCCCCGCCTGTCCTTTCAGCGCCCTTTGGCTCGCCCGCCCCTCAACCTTCCGACGCCGCGGCCGGGCGGTCGGGGGGCCGGGGGGCCGCCCGGTGCGCGAGCACCAAGCGGCTCTTCCAAGCCCTCCAATCCCCGCGTCTCATTACAGTCGTGTACACACAAGAAAACGATATTCAATTCGGCAGTGTAGAAGCTGATATAAACTACCGATTATACGTACCGAAAATACGAACCTTCAATAGTGAATAATCAATTATTTATAAAATAAACACCTAAAGTTATCTATTACAACACGAGAATTGTCAAATGCGGTCGGTAGCTCGCGGTTGATAACAAATCGACCGTACTAAAATGTTAGGAAACAATATCGTCCAACATTTTATGCACTTACTAAAATTGCAATGTTTAGTTTTACTTTTAGCGGCTCATCTTGGGAATAATGGCAGCTGTCGATAGCAGTTAACAGTGGACCGTAGATTATTAGAACACTTTTGTCCTCATAACTCTGAATTCGGAACTGGCCGTTTCTTTGAGTTTGGTATCAGATAGTTAGATCGGATAAGATTCGCTTACTAGAGTGCGATGAGATTCCATTACAGCTAAGACTACGGTGTATTTCGTCCTCTCTTGTGAGATTTTGTAAAAAACGAAAAAAATCTCCTCCTGCGAATTTTATTTCACTCGAATACAATATTTACAAAAAATATGTCCATTACTGGACTTTTTCGCATCCGTAGTTTCGCTGTAAATTAAATAGGTACTTCGTTTGCGCAATGAAACAGAACATTTAAATATATCATTAAACAATTCGTTTTTTACACGTTGGTAATGAATAAAAAATGTATAGTACGTTCTTGAGAGTTTACACATTGTATTCGAACCTGGAAAGCCTCTGTCATCGAAATACGATTTTGAGTAATACCGAAATATTTCAGTTCCTGATTATTTTCAAGTAATTGAAATAACTGTTATTAAGTTGTGTGCTTGTGGCTTTGTATTTTTTAGCTCTGACCTATTTAAATACCAATGTAAATAAGAAATCTCTAAAACATTTCATTAAAACATTTTCTTTCCAATGTTGCATTAGTTCAGAATTGCATGCAACATCACGAGCTTACATAACTTATTATTCGTTGAACGTAATCACTTGACTCATAGCAAACACTTCTAAATAGTTTTCATTGCATCTTACGATAAGCTGCTCTGTCTCTCTAAAAGTTGTAAATCTCGAAGCTCTCCCCGTTTGAAATGGACGAATACAGTATCCAACGGAAATTTTAAATTTTATATACTACTACCCGTGGTTCTCGCTTCAACCTTTCGGTGGGACAGTGACTTGAACATACGAACAGCTCGATACATCTTTAAGCTACAGAAGAAAATACCGCTGAAAGGTTGGAGAGCAAATGTTAACCATTCAAATCATATAAATAATTCGTTATTTCGTTACTGTCTCAACTCATTGGTAAGGAAATCGATCTTAAAAATTGAGCCAGAAGTATGACATGGCAGCTGCATCACGCCTAGGGACAGAGCATTTTTACGGAGAACGAAGACCTACGGGTGCCATCGAAGGGCAAATTTTACTGATACTACGCACGCTATTATTTAATTCCATTAATAAATTAAAATATCTTCATCAATTTAAATAATCCTTGTTTAAAAAGAAAAAACAGTGTAGGGTCAAAATATCCAATTTATGAGCATAATTACTTAATAACAACCTCGCTTAAAATAACGTTCATTATTAGAGGTAAAGTTGCGGTAACTGGGATGGTGGCAGAGCGTGCAGGGAACACGGCGAAACGAGGGCTGCGACCGCACGCGCCCCGAGCGCCGCCCGCTGAGGAAGAGGAGGAAGAGGAGGAGGAGGAAGAAGAAGGGGAAGGAGATGGAAAACGGCGGCGGGGTTGTGGGGCTGGGGGCGTTGAAAGGGCAGAGCAGAAGCTCGAGAGCTGGTATTAAAAAGAAGAGTAGAGGCAACGGCGTCGGGGTTGGTGAGTGTACTGGAGGCGGGGAAACAGGAGCGGATCCAGCTGATCATTGGGGGAGGAGTGGTCGTAGATTTCGAACATAAATATTTACAATTTTGCCAAATAAAGGAAGATACAAAAACGCTAAGCTTTTGGCGGGGGAGGGGGCATGCCCCCCACCTGGAACCGCCACTGCGGGGCACAAGGGGAGACATGCACTGGCGGATCCATGGGGGGGGGGGCGGATGCAGGCCATGCGCCCCCCCCTTAAGCCTAGAGATTTCGTTTACCTTCCTTTAAATATTAAATAAAGTTTTCGAAACATTTATGTTCGAATTATGCAATTATTTAAACAATAATGTTTTATAGTACATGTACAATACATAAATACACAACATAATAGCAAATTATAATTATTTAACAAAAATCTACGATGCCCCCTCCCCCCAACGGTCGGCTTGATTCGCCCCTGAGCATATATGGTGTGGTGGCGAAAGTGGAACATGTAGGTTTTGGCGAGACCGTCGGTGGCGGCCGGGGTGTCTAGGGATAGGTGGGTGGCAACAGACTTTGGGGTGGAGCAGAAACGGGGGCTCGGGAGAGAGAGAGGGGCAGGCGCGGCGCGGCGCAGCGCGGGTGTGTGGTGGCGGGGCGGCGGAGGCGGAGGCGGGAAAGGCTCGACGCCGCCGGACCGCCCGCGGCGACACTCCGCGTAATTGCGAACGCACCTGCCGCCCCGCTGCGACAACGCCCGCCGCCTTCGGGCAGGAATCCGCGCGGAGAGGCTGGGAGGAAGCGAGCGACGAGGGACGGGGCGGAAGTTGCGACATGCGAGAGGAATCTTTCCAACTCCATAGACTATGCGCGAGAGAAATCGTAAGGTACTTTGGGAGGAGAGGGAAGAAGATTATGTTTCCAACACACTTTTTAAGTGTTCCAGAGCGCACATGAATTTTTAAAAAAAGCGTTACATTAAATGTTTCACCTTGGTTGCATTGCGGGTTTCATATTAATATTAATTTCATATTAAGGGTTTTACGGACAACTTTCTGATGGAATTCCATGCTATTTCAGCAACCAACGATGCTATATTTAACCACTTTATTGTTGATTATTTTATGTAGAGGAAAACTACAATTCAGTCAATTGAATGTAATGTATTGCATTTCACGAATGCAATTATACGTGTAAATGAAATACAGACATTTCCTTATTTTTTTTAATTCCCACTTGTAAATCAGTACAATAACGTATGTTTTGTTACTACATGCGTCAAAAATTCACACTTCCTCCAGAAATTAATGGACATGAGGCACAAGAGATTGGCATTTTATGACCTCAATTCGTGTTCCATCGATCCTACTGGCGCTACACACGTACAGCCATATTGCGTTGGGTTGCATTACGTAAAAATCACCTGCTTTCCGATGCAATCAGGATTCATGTATTCCAAATGGATTATTATTCGTGATGCAACCCGCCTAATAGCCTCTGCGGTGTATAAATATTTAAAAACCGGGGGGACAAATTCGAACCGTATAATTAGCAAACCTCTTCCCATTTGCGCTCATACCGACATCCAAGAGCAAACGTAAATTGCAGAGCGAAACACACACCGCTCGAACACCTTGCTCCGCATTGACCTCCCATCTCTGACGTCGCCAGAAAACGCAACTGCGCACCGTTCCCCACCCCTCTCTCGCGGAATTGCCCAAATCGCCTCCCGGGAAGGGGCCGGGTCGCGCTCCGAGAATCGTTGAAGTTCGCCGGGGGGCGACAACCGGCGAGAGGAAGCAGAGCATTGCCTCGCCGTCTAGTGTTGTCGCAGAGAAGTGCTCGCAAACAGCACAAGGAATATACGAGCTCCCCCCAAACTAGGGCGACAAATTCTGGCACGCCCCCAAATATTTCGCGGCGCACCCAGCGCCCCCCCACCCCCCACCCCACCCCCCGCGCGAAGACGAATCGCCGTATTTTCTTGCCACTCCGCCGATTTTACGATCGAGGGCCGCGCGCGCAACACAGAAGCCCCCGGCGCGCTTCCGACTGTGCAAGAGCGGCGGCGAGCGGCAGTGAAAAGCGAGACTCGGGGCTCGGGAGAGAGGCCGCACGTGTATTTATGGCCGGGTACCTGAGGCGCGGCGCGGCGCGGCGCGCGGGAGGCGATCGGCAGGTGACGACGCTCCGCGGCGGTCGCGGCGCGCCTTGGCGCCGTGCCGGGGTTACGCGCTTCCCATGGAGGGCCGTATATAGCGGACGACGGAGGAGCGGATGAAGGGGGGTCAGCAGAGGAGACGACGAACGGGGACAGCAGAAGAGAGGGAGAAGGCAGAGGTCGTTGCATAGTTGGCGATGCACACGGGCGCGCCGTAGAGTACACACGGTGACGAAGCAACACGACAGCGCTGGGGAGAGAACCGCGGGCGGAAGGGGCTGTTGGCTGAGAAAGCCTCCACGACGCCCCACGGAACGAGATCTCTGACGCTATCTGGCGGCGGGATACAACTGCCCAGAACGTGCGAGGGCGGCAAGGGCGTAAACGTATCCTCCACCACATCCTTTTCTATTTACAAACCTCTTCAGAAATTTAAAATAAATTCAGGATGTAAATTTACGTACGACCTACGTACATTTACAAGAATCACTTTTATCAGAACCATAAAATTAATACAATAAAAATGAACATTTAGTCTCGTAAGAAAATTCGGAATTATCTTGGCCAGTGCATACAGCTTTTGCTTTTATGTTAAATTAAAAATTTAACATTCCGTTTACTTTTTTTCCCCTTCGGGATTTTAAATTACCACTACTATAATATTATTTTCAAACCTCGTCAATCTGGTGTGGGGGGGGGGGGGAGAGGGAGGTTGCGAACCACCAATTGAGAAATTTGATCAAAGGAATCAATATTTTACAGATAACAGCAGTAATATTGGAAGAGAAACCAACGTTTTTCATATATTTATTAATGTTTGGAATATCAAAACAATATTTTGTTCATTCCGGCGTACGGCTCTAGGTGACACCCTTGGAGACTACATCCTTTACGGAGAATCCCACCGCTTCTCATGTGGGTTGAAGTGCGCCTGCTATTCAACATTTAGTAATTTATTTTAATGGCACACACTGATTAGTGCGTAGGCTCCAGAAGCCCCTAGCGCCTTCTTGCGAGATTTATCCTGAGCAAGTATACCTAGGGTAGTTTGCCATTGCTTTCCCTAGGGGCGCTAGTGCGCCAATTTTGACGTTTGATGTGAATACCGGATAGCGCAGGCCAAGATACGATATCCGCAATCTTATCCAGTGATTCAAATCGAAACTCTCATTTGGTGCTAAATTGCCAGAGGATTTAATTTTGCCAGGATCGAGCAAGTGCCTTTCCTGGAATGTTTTACATGCTGACAAGTGTCGCATGCATGCCCTCGATTTTTGCCACCTCAAAAATCCCCCGAATTTTCATAATTATATAAATAATTATTAAGTTATTTTAATGAATGTAATTTAATTATCTATGAATGTAATTTAATGCGAGAAAGAAATAACAATGGTTGATAATTATTCGTTATTTACACAAAAGGATAAAAACAGCAATTGTTTTTCTACACACACGACTCAATCATAGAAATCTGCCTTATGATTTGATTTTCATTCTCTGGCGACACAGCGGCCGACATCCCTGGTTTAAACACGAGCAATAAAGCGGAATTTCGGAGGAGTCTCCGACGGTCGTCAAGGCGAACGCCAACGCCAGTCGGTCGCCAGTGCATCGGCGCACTCGTTACGCTGCGAGTGGACGCGGGAGCGGCGCGCGTCCTGCCATCCACGGCCGGGCCACTTGCTCCTCGCCGCGGCGCCCCCGCGCTGCATTATTCAGCCCTTCGTTTCCGGCGCAGAAAGAGAGCGCTCGGGAGCCCCGCGGCACGGCACGGCACGGCACGGCACGCCTGCCCCGCCACCAGGGGCGCCAACGCCGCTCCAACGCGCTTCACCTCCCCCACGGACACGTAAAAACAGCTTACATTTCCACTGCGCAAATGAATGTTATTTGTATTACGAATGGGAGAACAGTAATTAGTTTTAAGTGTGATGCAGCCAAGACCTTGATAGCATCTCATCGTTCAGCTGAACGAGTCAGTCTGTAAATAAGTCTGATAACTCGATCTTCGTAATTTTCTTTGCAGTTCTGCATTTTCATATTAATAAATATAGCTTTTTGTTATTTAGAAATAGTAGATTGTTAGATCCCCCCTTCAGACTCGGGATATCGAAGTTTCACAATATTAGCGTGAATGTAGCTGATATGTGAGTAGAGCCTTCTCAGCGAGATATGGTGTTGCGACACTTCCTTCCATCTGGTGCAAAGATGTATGAAGTTACGAAAAGAGAAAATAAGAAATAATGAACTAAAGGAATGCCTGCCATTAAGAAGGGGAGCAAAATGTCTTCGGACATTTTTTTCGGTCAGAGGTATGCCCTCTTCACGGCTAAGATTCATTGCAACACCGGAGATATTCTGAGGTAAACAGTAGGGGATTATAAATGAGATATTTATAATGAAGGCTATGTAATGATTTTACTTTCCTGTGCGTAGAGACGTAGGTAAATGTTTAATCTTCAATATAAGTACCCGACGAACAAAACGGCCTATAAACTTGTGACCCGTTTTCCACAAATAGAATTCATACGTTTTCATACATAACGTGTCGATTCAACAAGGTTAGTACTTCAAGAGCATAAACAATTCAGTAAGTTAGGCTCTTATTAAAACCGCAGCAACAACGCTGAGAAAACCCGTAACTAAAACATTATTTAATTACTCCAAGAAAACCAACTGTTCTTTAATGGCTGAATCCATCACTTCGGCAATTAGTATCACTGTCTCGTTTTCTTGCACGAGAACGCCGGATGCGGCCCTAAAAAAACGAAAAATGAAGAGTTCGGAGACCCCTGCCGTAAGAAAGCGGGTTGTCAGCGGGCGCCGCGCCGCCGCCCCTCTCCGGGGGTGGAAAAATCGATGAGCAGCTCTCTCCGCCTCAAAGAAGCTGCAGCAGCCGCCGCCGCTGAGTTGGGCGAGAGGAGAAAAAGATGAAACGGTCTCGCGGAGAGGGGAGGGCGCAGGTGGGAGTGGACGGCGGGCCCTGATGGAATATAATGGAAGATGATGGCCGGGCACAATGAGAGAAAGAGAGAGGAGGTGAAGCAGGAGCCACGGAAAGAAAATGATTTTTCCTGGATCCGCCGCCACCACCGCCACCGCACTGTGGTTTAAAAGAGGCAAAAATGGCACTTTTTTTTTCTTTGAACTGTTGAACTTTCTACATTATTCAATTAAATTGTAAATAAAAAATGTGTAGTGTTTTCAGATTAATACAATTTGTATTTTTTTTAATTTTATTATTTTTTTTGGGTAGAAATCTCGTAAACTAAGGAAAGTTTAAGAAGCTGGCAAGGCAAAGTCATAAAAATCAAAGGATATATATTTCTCAAAAATTGTTAAAATTCTGCATTTTTCTATCGTTAGTCTAAATTAGATTTTGTTTAATAAATATTTTCTACTTATTACTTTCACGGTTGTTATAAACAATTTTATACGTCCATCCCGCAATGAGCAACATTACTTATTTTCCAACATCTCAAACTTTCCGTTCCGCGAAGCTGCAGTTGCGAATACCATTGGTTTGAAAGGAGGGAAGTTTCCCTCTTTCCCCGCAATCCGGCCCACAGTGCCGTCCGGCGGTGGCGCAGCACTTTCTTAGCCCTCGCCCTCCGCCGCCCGCCCTTAAGAGGCCTGCGAGGGGCTGACGCTTCACCAACACAAATATCCGCTCCCAATCGAGAGCTGTCGATCGCATGCGCGCGCCATTGGAACAGTGCTCTCGCCATTCACGAGCGCCCGCGTTGCTGGAAACAAACGCTGTGGAGAGCACGAGCTTCCTCTCTCGCTCCCATATCAATCTGGCGCAGACGATCTGCTCGATTTGGGAGGGGTGCTTCTGGCATTAAAATCAGCTACTGTGCGCTGCAAAACACCTACAGGAGTGAATTTGGGTACATGAGAATAAGATAAAGCGAATCACCTACCAGGGGTCACTTTCCGCTATAACCAACTGTTAGATTGATCAAGAGGCCGAATTTCACTTCCTTTTCATGATTCCATTATTACCTTCTATACAACAATTTCTTAGTTGCAATCGTAGCACCAGATTCAAGAGATCGTCAGAGTGGTGTCAGAGTCTCAACGTCATAGGAGTCACAATCTATGTGGTTCAAAGATACCCAACATAGGAGTACAATTGAGATTACAAAAACAATGAATCTACGGCACACGATACTACCCACTCAAGACAATACGTCCATTTTACTTTCCATTCTCATTATTAAGCAACATACAGTTGTTAACGCAATTGCCAGAACTTTCTAATTTTCACTCCTAATTAGCTAGTGCACGTACGTCAATTTTACATCGTATGTATTGTTGTGTTTCTCGCCACAACACTCATACCGCTTGCAAAGCACATTTCCTAAAGTTTTTCCTAGTCCTCAGAACACACGAACAGGCAAACACATTTCATCTTCGGTTCTAAGTATTCAGTTTTCAGCAATTAATTATTTCATTTTCGTATTTCTATTCTAATTCTAGACAGTGCAAGCTGTTAGGTGAATGAGTACTTAAAACAATAAACAAGATATCGTTTAATTTGAATAGACTAATCTGACAGCTGAGCAGTTACGAAGATGGGTTAAAGCATGGTTGCTATCTTGTGCATACTTTTATATTCTGTACCTAAGTTCCATAAAATCATTTTAGTCACAAGAAAAGCGAATATTTAAAAATGTTGTACTAAAGCAATTCTAACCAACGTGTTCGGTTCTGGACGTTTCTAAATAATGAAATCAATTTTGACTTCTCTCCCTAAACCTAACCTGCTTAGTGTCCTAAATACAATTGAAGCAACATCATGAAGATTATATATCCCACACTAAAAACGGAACACTAGATTCTTCGATCGTCAAAGCTTGGAGACTGGCCTTCAAGTTTCTAGAAACGTGCAGGCACCAGTGAACGATACAACCCTCGTTCCTTCGGTCAGTCTGATACTTAAGAAAGCTCCGTACGAGACCATAGACGACGTCACAACTTGGTGCACATGAACAGCTGGGCGAGGAACCGGGCGATAACGTCGTCAGCAACCGCAACGCAACGGCATCCGCGCCGGCCGCGCCGCTCCGCGCTGATGCCGCTCCCAGGAACCGCCGGAAACACGCCGCCCCCAGAGCCCTCTCTTCCAGGGAATTTCGCGATGGGATATTACGATTGATGCCAACTTCTTTCCCCACTCGTCAAAGAAGCACTGTTTCATCTCAATTAACCAGGCGCCTCTTCAAGAAAAAGAAAAGGAGGAATGGACGGAAGAAGGAGAAAAAAATAAAGAAAACTGCTGGGGAGGCTGTGCGTACAGCGTCGGCCGGGTTCGCGTCGCCGCCACTGTCGGGTGTAGAAGGGCTCCCCTCCCGCCCCGCACGGCCAATTACTCAGATTGAGGGACGACAGCTACAAGCTTCAGTACTTCTCTCAGGGATGTACAGTCCGTCTGGAGGAGGCCTCCTGAGGAAAGACATATCAATCAAAACATTTTGCTTCCAATGGTGCAACAGCACAATCCACGACTTTCGCGTATTCTTACTTAGAATTTCACTTCCGTATTTGAAAAGGGTACGTTCAGGTCATTATTATCCCTGAAATAGAGAAGAGAAGGAAAGTAACTGAAGTACATACGTTTGGAGAAGCGACTAAACATTAATGAAAAAGCATAATACTTCACCTTTTAATCAAACGCGAATCTGTTTACTAATGAATCATACATCTATTTTTTAATGTGTTTATTTCAACGGTTCTAGTTTGTTTACAGAAATTTACCACCCATCTTCCCTGCATTTACAGCAAACGGCTCGTACTCGGAATTTACAAGCTTCATGAACTAAAAATACTCTCCCTCAATTCTTTTACAGCTCTCATAATGCGCTTTAATCCGTCCGTCTGAAAGACGTTTTCCGCGTCGCAGATCATGACCGAGGAGAGAACTTCGAGGAGCTCCCTGCCATTAGGCTTCCACGAAGGACAGGCGACGTCGGGGACCACGACCACGACGGGAGAGATCGCAGCCCAAGGCAATGACTCACTGCCCGGACGCGGTTCAAGCTGATAAAGGAGACTTTTATACGTATGTTAGTCATTCCATGGTACACGCACGTATTCCATGTGGTGACACGATAGTTCGTGTTATGAAGCCTGCGGATGTCGAGCGTAGTTTATCATTTTATTTCACATACGTTTCGTTGCCAAAAAGGAGAATGGTGTTCGCTTGATTATTTCTTAGTCAGTTAAGTAAATTAACATTTACCTCTTTAAGGGGCGAGGCTCTCGATAACATTGTCACCAAGTCGTACTATCTTATGTTAAATCAAATATACGATCGCATAGTATTGTTTTCGTAATCATGAAAAGAACCACATTTTATTCGATTTAGATAATGATGTTTCACTTAAATGCATTGGGCCGACAGTTCCATTATGTTCAATCACGATGTTCAACGACTGCTTGCCTTATCAATGATCCTCCCAGTGCTTGGTCCCATGTCAACGTCTCTGATGAAAATTGCCTGGTTGAGCCAACCACTTTCATTTTAAATTTCTCTTTTCATCCCTTCCCAGAAGAGTAATAACTCTCGTGTGAAACACACTGCACACGAACAAAAGAATGCGCGAGATTCAAATAAACGCTCCGAGCATTACATCGTGAATCGCGAAAGCAGTGTACTTCAGAGTCATGAAGTGTGAGAACGCATAGGACCTGCATCCAACAGCGGCCTCTCACGTAAGCCCTTCTGCACGAGGTAGCGCTGGTTCGCTAAAAACAATTACGGGGACGCACATTAAACGGCAGCGTATATTAAAGGGCGGCCGCTCCACTACGGGGCACTCGCCACTCTGACACATCAGCTTTTTATGAGCCTCGCGTTCACACGACTACCGAACACGGAAGAATGCGGACCCGTTTTCAACGCAGGGGCCGGCAAGCGTTATCTCTAAAGAACCCAGAGGCAAAGAGCGCTGAGAGTTCAAAATCTACGGGAGCTTGTTAAGAAACAATAAGAGATTTAATTTTTAATTGCAAGTGTTTTTTATTAATGGTGTAAGCATTAAAAAGCAACTTTCTAAACAGCGTGTGTTAATTCGCTAACAAAAAAACAGCAAATGCAGATTTCAAGTCGCACATGGGAGCAATGCGCCAAGGGACGGGTATGAGTGTGTGTACATAGAGGGGATGGAGGCTGCATTTAAAAAATGCACTCATACCTCATGTGACCGCACGAAGGCACAAAACAACCAAATTTAGGCGAAGCTGTTTGGAAACGTCTAATACCATGGTGACCATTCATTCCCTCAAAATTCCCTGATTCTTCCAAGTTTTCCAGAGCATTTTTTATTTTTTTTCTCACATACTGATTTTCACTGCGTTGTGATTTACTGCAATGAACTTTTGTAATGCCACACCCACATCACCATTGAATACTTCCCTGCTCGCTAGTAATTTAAGAGTTAAAAGGCACACATTCAGCATGCCGGGCACAAATGTACCCCTAATGATGCCGAACATCTATACACTAACTGCATAACCAATTATGTAAAGCAGGATCTATCACAATCGATGGACGCGTCAAATGCGAGCCACGATCCAACAGCATTGAAATTTCCACCTGCAGAAGGATAGGAATAACAGGACACGAAACACCCGCGGGAAATCCTGTGGAGAGTGGCGCCCGACAAACAGTGACGTATCGCCAAATAATTATTACCCATCTAATTACAGCATTCATTTGCTGACAACTCCCGAAAGACCACAAACTAGGTTTTGTTGCATAGTGCGTCACTAATTCACAACGTATCTTTGCATTTTGTATTGGCCTGTTTACATGAATTATATCAATGCGTCTTCAGATGACATAACAGGCAGTGACTGTACCTCCCGACTGTTATTACTGTAATTTTCTGTTACTGACACTTCATCACTGAATGTATCCTATGGAATTTTGTAATTAAGAGATCCTTAATTAATTTTACATTCTTGTAACTTTAAGACTTGAGAAAAATTGCATCCTATAAAGAACCATCGATTATTAGAGAAATATTTCACATTAATATTACGTAGAACTATCTGAGGCGCTATGGTGTGGTGCCCGGCAATACAGACTTCTGCCGCAGGTATATTCTAACTCGCGAAAAAGCGTAGATTAATAAGATTTTTCGCCATATACTACTACTTATTTATATCATCAACATTCTTATTACAGATTTGACATCTTACGGACGGCTATCATGTTAACACTGAAAGATTCTCAGATTTATTTTACAGAAGCCATTTATGGTTCAGTACAAGACTACAGAAACAAGAGTATCGCGCGCACCCCTCGAGAAATCCCACGCACGCAATGATGCCACCGCTGCGGGGAGGCGGCAGCAGGCGCGTGAACAGCGCCTGTTCACAATCCGTCTTAGGGCTTCCACACACAACAATGCATGCTCCGTTTATCAACGCACCCCAGGAAGCCACACACAAACGTTTAGCTCAACGTATCCTGCCTTTAGGAATGTTTCGTCTCCCCTGCGCCGGCCTAAATTTACAGTTGAGCCACGCACCGCCGCACAGGCGAGAAGCGCCCCCTCCATCTCTCTCTCCCCGCGGAAATCGAAGGCACGCAGGAAGTCTCTCCCGCGCCCGGCAGATTGGAACGCTGTAATCCAAGATTGCCTGGGAAAGCGACGGAAAACTTCCGGGCGCGGTCGGGATTTCGCTCAAAAGTCGCGGCGATTTCCCGGGCCGCCGCCAGCCGCAGAACCTGCCGAAGGGCGCGCTACCCATGCGTCGAGGGATATTGCGATTCTTGAATCGACCTCAACTCAACGAAGTACCGATTAATAGAGATTATTGAACGGTAACAATAAATTTAAAGTTGGAAAATGAAGTGAATTTTATATTACATTTCAACATTTTTGTAATACTTGTAATTTACGCATCAGCATAATTGGGATTTATTTTTGCTAAACATATATTTTACTCCAAACAGCACTTCGACAGTAATGTTTCTCTACACCAATACTACAGAGTATCCATATTAAGTGCTACGCCGCCTACGATTAGAACAATTTCAGGCAAGCAAAGTACGAATTTGATGTTAGCACAGCACTTTCGTTGAAAACTTCATGATGCAGATTAAACCGTTTCGCTACTGATTCTGAGAACGGCGCAAAACAAAAGGACGGCGAAGCCCCCACCCCACGCCGACCGGGCGTTTCGCCCGCTGCCACCGCCGCCGCCGTCGACGACGCGCGGAGCCAAGGGCAAGAGCGTAACGGCTGAACGAGCAGAAGTTGCACCGTCCGCGAGGGCGAGAAACAAGACCTATTAAAGGGATTTAGTGGCCATAAACAAACATGCGGAGGCGGCGCCGCGCGAGATAAACCGACGAACTTGCCGAGATGGCGCTCGGGAAGGCGGAGGGCGCAGGTGAGAAGCGCGCCCCCTGCGCGCACTCCTCATTTAGTGTGGTCAGCACTGGGCGCCACTTCGTAAATCTGGCTAGTTTGGGAACGGTCGAGTTGGCGCCTTGTTTTGGCAATCACACGAACTAATTTCTGTGAAATTGCAGAAACACATATTTTAAGAATTTGCTTCCATGCACAAACACCCAAGAAAGATCCGGAACTTCCAAAATTAAAAATTAATTGAAGAGCCAGTGATGTGATATTAAAAAGTATTGCATTTTCCAAATTATTTCCCAACGTCGACGACCTGCAAGTTGCGCGTGAAAGAATTGTTCTAAGAATGAACTCTTGAATAAAATATGTAATGTTTTATACGCAATGAAACTGCAGCACGTATCTATATGACTCCCCCAATTCCAGACAAGCAATATTTCAACGCAACGATGACAGCCTTTTTACACAACTACGAACATGTTTTTGAGCACACAGCGACGCTCTTTAGTACCCTTCCCATTCGCTAATAGTTTCCGCTTTCTCGACAATGGCAATATAACACCTTAACTGTTTTAACGGCGCATGTGGACGCCAAAAATTACAAACCACGACGAAGACGCCCTCTCGATCCGCCCCCCATCCCACCGCATCCCGACGCACCGGGCCGCTGCGCTGCTGGCTCGTTCGATCGGCGGCCGGGAGCGCGCGTCCGCCCGCGGGCAGGCAGCTGGGCCGCCGCGCGCACAATCGCGACGCGATCGTCGCGGTCACACACGCCGCCGCCGCCGCCGCCCGGGGCGACACGCCAGGCTCGCGTGCGCCGCGGTTCGTGCAGCGCGCGCGGCCGATGGGGGAGGGGGCGAGGCGACGGGGGAAATGGCGGGGCAGGGTCGGCAGCGCTCGCCCGCCCACAAGAATGCGCTGCCCGAGCTTCGGGGAGGGGGTGCGCGCCCCCGCGCCAGTGCACGCCGCGTGCCGACAGGTTGCGCGGGGCCGAAAACCTCCACGCGCGTCAGGGCGTGCTTCCAATGGGGTTGCGCGTTACGAAACAGGCGCATCTACACCGAAGATACTCACCAATTGCATTCTAGTCGCCTTCTTAACGTTAATAATCTTACTGAAACGCACAATAAAATAAACAGTGACATGGGAAACACATTAAAAAATATGGGCATTTCAAAAGAAAGCTCATTTGGTCTATTTTAGGAAAGCACGATCAGGCGTAACATATCGATTATATCTTTTGCATTCATTAATCTCATTGCTTTTAAATTTAAGAAAAGCCTTAATCTATGAAAGTTGTAAAGGTTGTAACGAAGTTGCAGAACTGCGAACACCCATTTCCAATCGGCGATTACCAACATCAAAGGTAGAAAATGGGTCCACACCAAAGACGTACGTTGCTGTACGTGTCCACTGTCACAAGAGTCCTCACGTTTAAAACCAGACCTGCAATCCTACCAGCCAAGTGGAAACTCTTAGGTGTCACAGGTGCGCGTACTCGTTGATTCACACGCTGCAGTTGGCAGAATGTCCTGGGAGAGTCCATGACACGCTGGTTGAGGCGAGGGCTGACGGCCGTTAGCCAGAGGGCCTGCCTTAATGGCCACGATGAGTGCGTGTGTACAAGTAGCACTTGCACTTGTGAGATGTTGGATTCCAAGAGTTTAGTTCTTGGTCTTTACGTACTACTATTCACTTCGTAACTTTTTGTAATCGGACTAAAGAAACAGTAAGGGAAGAAAACCGACGATTAAAAGTAAGGCAGAAGAAAGGAGAGGGTAGGTGGAAGAGGAAGAAAAATAATTTCATTGCCCTAATGAACCCAACGAATTTCACTTGCTTCCTAAAAGTGTTGGAGTTATATTGAATTCAGACTTAACTCGTTGGCAGTAAATATTGATTAAGCGATCGAACATTTCCTAACCATTCCCTGAAGTTGAACACTTCCTGAACGTCACCGACCGTAAGCTTTCAAGGTAGGCAGCTCCCCCCGCAGCAACGCGTCCTCTCCCCAACTCACGCACATGCGGTGCGAGGCACCGGGCATTCCCTCAGACAACGCGTGGCGTCTTGCGGCGTGGCCGGTTGCGGAGACGCGTAGCGGTGTCCGTCGCCATACAAGGTGCAGCGCGGGGGCTCGCTTTGTCTAGCGTTTCGCTGGAAAGCGGGACGCGCCTCCTTCGACCGCGGCTCGGGGACGGGAGGAGTTGGGCGCGGCCAGGGCGGGGCGGTGCCCGACCGCCCCTTGGAAGAACACAATGTGGGAGAGAGTGCGCTGAGGCTATTGCCCTGCCACGCGCCGCACCCCAGACGCCCGCTCGCCTGCAGCCTCACAGTGGGCCCAAATTGCGACGATCGTACAGGGTGCGATCTGAGAAATATTTTACTTTAACGTAACAACGAAATTCACAATTTCGCTCTTTTCTACCGATGTTTGATGTTCGCTAAGACCGGGAATCTTTCGACTAGCGCGTACACTAAGAAACTGGGCCCTTTTCTCCAGGTATACCCAGGAGGTATGCACAACATGAGTATTGAACAACAAAATTACGCGAGAAATTGCGCAATTAATGAGTATTTTTCCAGACTTCCAGTTGAAGGCAGCTAAACCTAGCACATCGCCCACAATTTTAGAAAAATATCAAGGCAGGTTTTGACATGACACACCACACCATTCCCTTGTTAGCCACCAGTACAGTGCAAACATTTTATCCACACGATTTTCTCCCGCTACCCGAGTCTTCGGGCCCATGTCGGAGCGGTACGCGCCGCTGCCGACCGGTCGTGCGGTCGGTCGCTGTGCCGCGCCCGCAGTGGAGCGTGGGGGCGGCTAATTTTAGTGACGGTCCTCGCCGAACAGGCCCCGCCCTCCCCCTTCCGATGCTCCCGCCGCTGCTCTCCACCCAGCACCGCCGCGCGTGCGAACCGTTGTCAATTAACATTCCCCGAACGCCGCGGCGGCGACAACGGCCCTACCCGTTAGCGCCCCAGCCCCAACCCACCGATTGTGCGTCGCTCCAGACGAGAAGCGACACAAGCACGGTGCGCGGAGGGGTGCGGGGGAGTCACGGGGTGCAACTGGTGGGGGAACACCGGGGGGGGGGGGGTCAGTGTGGCGAGGCGCCACTACGTCGTGCCAGGTGGGCACGGCCTCGCCCTGAGCATCCAGCCTCGTTTTATCGACTATTCTATAGATATCCACGAGTCGAAAGCGACGGCAAGCCGATTTCAATTACGGATTTCTGTCACCGAGACAGCGAGCGCTGATCAAGGGCAGAAAACGACTCTGCGACGCAGAAACGTTCAGTCGCAACCTCGCAATACTAGACTAACCTTCAAGTCACTGACACAGAATATTACGGTACATGTTCTGTAGTGTTCTTAGATCCACTTTTTCATCCGTGTTTTCTATGCCACTTAATGGCTCCGAAGAAGCCAATAAAGAGAAACCGTTAAAACAATTGAAGTTGTAACCGAGACATCGAAGCAGTTTAATGAGAACCTAGAACAGGAAGAGAATGCAACCGTTCATGTTTTTAAAAGTTCATCATTTCTACAACTCGTTACGTTGGGTCCACATTTGTAGAAGCGATTCGAAGGATAAAAAACACAGCACACATTTTTCAGAAAACAGACGATTTGTAATCAATTCTTTACATTATCGAGGTTTTGGTCACAAGACAAAAAAAAAAGCGTAAAAAATCAATAATTAATTCCGTCATTATTTAAAGAACATAGGAAAACTTTCAAAATATTTTTTTATTAATTGAAACGTAATTCGACACGGTACGATGCCTTCATTCAAAATCTAGTTGTGATCTTTTGATTGAAGCCAGGGGATCACAGTCCATTTCAGCACAGCACGTGAAGCCTACTTGTAGTTCAACAAACATTTTGTGAATGCGCGGTGTCGAGTCGTGCCAAGCCGAGTTTCAAGCCTAGTACACGATTCGAAGCCACGCCACCTCCCACAATCCCTTTTCTGATCGCATTCAACTCGTCCCGCGCGACAGGCGTCACGGACGAGAAGTGTCGTAAAACACGGAAGGCTCTCGCAATTAGTCGCGACTGTTTGCGACGCGCCGGCGCTCTTTCTTCAGTCTTCTTTGCACCGCCACTCGCCTCGCACGGCATCGGGGCGAAGGTGGATGCGAACTCGACGCGGCGAAGTGGCGCGCCTGCATTACGTCGTCGTTTACAACCCCCCAGCGAGTCCCCGGCCGCCAGCCGCCCACGCCGCCGCGCAAGCACAAGCAACGCGCCGCGCCGCGCCGCGCCGCGCCGGCTGAAGGAAATGAAATATGGCTGATGGCAGCGGGATTATTCCGGCGGACGGAGGACGTACGACCCGCCCCATCGCGGCTTTCCACCCGCGCCGGAAAATCTCCCTCGAGAGGAAGGGTGAGACTGGAGAGGCTGGAAAATCTCCACGTAATTTACGGCAATCGACATCTTATCTGCTGGGAAGGGGAGGAGGATTGTTGCACACATGCGCAGCCGGCATAGCGGAACGTAATCGGTGGTAACGGGGCGGCAGCGGGGACGCTGGGCAGGGACGGGTGCGGAGAGCGAGTGCTGGGACGGACGGTGCTGTGCGGGGCGGGATGGAAAAGTGCGAATATGGAGGTAGGTGGGGAATGGTGGTTCACGCATATCGCTACACAAAATTGAGATTTCTTGCGTGCCCCAATTAAAGAACGAAGGAATACGAAAATCTTGTGAGACCAAGTAAACAAGACGGTTCACTGCTAAAAATACTACACGGTACTTCTTAATGCACGGAAGGATACTTCTTCGTATGCGGTTATATTTGTTTCCTCTCGCATTCATTCCAGAAGATCTTCATGGTTAAAATTCATTTTCAATTTAAAGCTCTCACTGGAGACTGTACGTAATAGATTCGTCATTCGTTAAGTGTGAACAGTTCAAACATGTTTGTCGAATGTCACATGGAAATTATTTTTTTTACTCTTTTACATTTTCAAACAAACATTTCAATGAATGTGTTTTTTTCACGGAAACACTGAAAATCTAAAATGTTTATACTTCACAATTTCGAGCTTTGATTTGGATGGAAATCCTCTTGAGTCTTGAATAGGCTACCTGAATGAAGTAAATGAAAAAAAGCGATTTTGGGCCTCAATTCTTCTATGGCTGAATATATTTTCGGCTATATTTGATTGAAATTTTATTCGAAGTCAGGAACAATTTTATTCAAACCGCTTCAGATACGACGCACCCTTCAATAAACGAATTGAATTCTAAAAGGACGTCGGTGAATGTAATTACTTTCAAAAAGTAATGAAATTAGGGAAATGGCAGTTTAATTCGCATTTTCGGATGAAACAGACTAAATGGAGAAACTGCACAGACAGAAACTAAAATTACAATGCTGTGTAACGAAGGATTTACTCAGGAGATTATAGTAAGATTGTTTCAAAACAATATTTACAAAGGCTTTAATTCGTGATTATTAGAATGCAAATTCGTTATTTTACAAATTGTATCTCTTAATTTCGTAATAAAATGTTTTTACCGATGATTTATTTGAGAATGTTCATTACAAAGTGCCAGTTTTGCAACCTTTATGATTGAAGAAAACCAGATCTACAACGTATGCCATAAAAGAACTCTCATGACATTAACACGACATTATTCGACAATAACTAATGGTAAACACTACCAAGAAAATGCCGATCTGCTTAGTTAGTTCATTCAGACAATCTCACAAACAAGTGCAAACTCTAGACTTTTCAACGCCATAGGAAAGTAATATCTTCGCGCCATCTCTCTTCTTTACAGTGGGTGAGATTACAGATCTAGGAACGGTACCTAGGACATGATACAATACATATCTAAGTGTAAGAAGTGTTCTCCAGGGCATTTTACTTACTGTGCCATTTTAATATACAAGTACCGATTAATATACGATTGTTAAATACAAGTGCAAGTGAGATGGAACGTGTGTACATTAGCATTGTAATTTACACCAACTTCAATAACTAAAAGAACGCTAAGAGATAGGAACCAGTCAATCCGAACTGCCTGACAAGAATTGAATTGCACATTTAGGGAGAACATTTCAACATTATTAAAATGACTCAATATGCCCGTTCCAGACTATCACTCTAAAATCAAAGCACAGGCTCTAAAAAATGTTCACGAAAACTAAAGCGTGGGTAATGCTGTCTGAATTCGCTCTTCTCTGCGCACTGAACAGATCGCAACACGCAGAAGCGCCCGCCCGTCCACGGCGCAAGGAAATGAGCGCCAAGATGGCTTCGGCGCCGCAGCGCAGCAGTATCCATTTCCGGAGCCCATCGGCGGAGGAAGTCGACCGCGGCGGAGCGAAGACGGAGCGAGGATTTTGCTGAGAGGGGACGGGGAACGATGGATCGAGGCCGGGGACGGTGGAGGCTTGGAAAGACAACGTCGCCGCCCGCGGAGACTGACGCTGAGCGGCAGCAGACGTCTTGCCAGCATGGCGGGGCGGGAGGGAGCGGGGCGGGAGCGAACGGGGCGGGACAGAGCGAGGCGGGAGCGAGCGAGGCGGGACCGAGCGGGGCGGGACCGAGCGAGGCGGGACCGAGCGGGTCTGTGCGAAGCGGGGTGGTGGCTAGGGAGGCCGGTCGCGAGAAGCGGCGCGCGAGAGAGAGCGAGGCGGGGCAGGGAGAAGCGGGGCGATGGCCGTGTGCGTGTGCCTGGCCGCGCTGTGGCGTCGGGTGCGTCGCGCGGGGGGAGGGCAGTCATCTGCCCCTGGCGCTGCATCGCGCGCGGGGTGGGGCCGGGCGCAGCGCCGCCGGAACAACGGAGGCCCGCCCGCCGCCGCCGCCACTAATTCCAGCCGATGACGCCGCTGGCCCGGAATTCCTGGTTCGTCATCGGCGGGCCGCGCGTTCCGCGCCGCGAGCACCACACGCTGCAGGGGCGAGAGGAGCGCAGCTGAGAGCGGAGGGGAGGCTGGGGAGCACGGGCGGGGGTGAAGGCGCGGTTGAGAGGATGCGGGGGAGCGAAGCGAAGACAGTCGCGCGCTATTCTGGGATTTATGAGTTTCCGCACACGCCGCGAAGGCGCTCACGCCGGCTGCCGTTCGCCTCTCATGAAATTCAGCAATTGCGCCAAGCGTTGGGTTTTGTGGTCCGGCCGCACGGCGCGCGGATCGCCCAGCAAAGGGAGGCGGGCGCGCCGCTCCACTGCCCCACGGCCCTTCGGCGCAGCGACCCACGCGACAAGGCCCGTGTGTTCGGATTAGGGCGTCCGTTCGACGCGCCTCCTGTCAGTATTATACCGCAGAATTGTTAGTAGTCTAGTATCTATTCTGTGATTATACTCTCGCTCCGGTGGTGACAAATTTTAATTGTCAAAGTTACTCTATATCAGTGGCGTAGGCAACATGAAAGTATGTTCTTGGCTGTCCGGGATGAGCCGCGTCTCAGTCGGTTTTACTGACGTTTCGGCCATCTTGCTGTGGCCTTCTTCAGAGCTATACTGCTGACATGAACATGAAAGTATCTTTTCCATTCGCGAATAGTTATAGACATCGTGAAGATGATATAGGTATTTTGTGCATAATTCACTCTAAATTCTTAGTCACACGTCGTTTTGCAACTACTCACTTTTGCGCGGAAGGTGCCATAATAAGTGGCGAGAATACATGTAACCCAAGTCTATGACAGTTCTTTGCTGGGTCTCTTATTTCCTACGTATACGATACTCGTACGCACGTGAATTTAACGCAATTCACACCAACATCTTTAATTCAACGCACGATTAATTAAACGTTCCACATTATTTTTAATTTCACTATTTCAGTGTTGAAATTGTTCTTCGGTATGAGTCAATTTCGACATTCATTGAATTCTCTTGTTCAACGAAATACGTCTGACAACCTCGATCGGCGGTTCCCAGCAGATGTACGATAATAATAAAATGAAGGCAAATTTTAAAACTAATTTCACTGCAAAAAATTAATTCAAAAACAGATTGTCTTACATCAGGTTTTGCATTCAAACTTTCAAAACTTCGCAATGTTTGTTTTTAAACTATAAAAGGCGCAAATATCGAAGTGAGAGTTCTTTCAATTTTTGAAAGTTTAGCCTAAGCTTAGCTACAGAACTAATTGATATTGATTGGTTTATACTTTTTTTTTTCAGCTTACCAGAATGAATAGTTTTATTACATTGAAGTTTGTAAACGTTTTACGATAAGTGTTAGTTATTCGGTACACTATTTCGCAATATGAACCATGAATTTTAATAACCACCCAATTTCATTTTTACTGCTACTAAACTACACAGGGGTGAGTGTTCCAGTTTTATTTTGGATTTCAGTAGGGGTACATAATGACAAAAATGCTGGGAATCGCTACCGTAAACAATTGAATTGCCAGGCTAGCACAAATGTATTGGAAGAAAACAGCGGGAATATTCCAGAAATCTCCCGTTGGCATCGCTCACCCTGCCTCCCGAGGCGCGAGCCCGCGACCGTGAACGCGGCGGTCGAAGGACACGAACTCTCGCGCGTGGCCGCGGCGCGGCGCGGCGCGGCGCGGCGTCTCGTGCTAAGTATAGAGCGCGTCTGCGACGGGGCAGCGGCTGCCCCACGGAACACGCGCGCCAGAATAGATGGCAGGCGGCGAAGCAAGGCGGGGAGCGCGGAGGCGAGTGGAGGAGGAGGGCGACGGAGGGCAGACGGAAAGCAATGGTTCGGTGCGTCTACTCGTGGCGGGTAAGAGCGGGTCGGTGTGGGACGGGCGAGGATAAACGAACCGGGACAGCCCAGGGAGCGGCGGAGCCGAGCGGGGGAGCACGGGAGGGTGAGGGGATCGGGGGTGGCGAGGTAGGACGCGACCATTTGTTTCAAAACAGCTACTGCGAATTGAAAAATGAAACGTCCTCATGGTGGTTATTCAAAAAGTTGTCCGAGTTAAGACAGTTGGGTTTAGTGAGCTGAGAAAAACGTGAATTTGGCCGGTTTCGCCCACGCATTTCCAATTCTATGGCGAGGTTCCGTCCTCTTCCATTTAAATAAACATCTTCCAGTCCAGCCAACGCAATATTTCCTAATGCATTACACACCAAAATACAAATACGGCGTGTTTTGACTAGCTTCCCTTCCGTAACTACTTCCGAAATATTTCAATTTAATTAAATACGCGCATTCGACACGTGCTTTATTTAACCATGAGATTCAGCTCGTTGTCAAATACCAACATGATGGGGGGGGAGGAATAGAAATGCACCGGAGCCGAACAAGGAGCCGAGCAGGGAGCGGGTGGACGGGGAAGGGGGTGCACGACGAAACCGTTCCGGTCAGGCGGAAACGGGCGGCGCGACGTCGCGCCCCCTCGCTCCCGGAAAGGCTGAAGCAGCAGCGCATGCGTGCAGCCGGCGCGGTGGGTGTCGCCCCCGCCCCCCCGCCCCGCCCCGTCGTCAGCGCCACTGTCGGCTCCTCTGGAAATAAAGCGGGAACCCGCACAGCTGCGAGCCTCCCGACCCAGACTGTGCTAGCGACTCCAACGTTGCATCCCTAGTCAGCCGCGGGTAGGGTGGAATCGATGCGTGGGGAGAGGTTATTTTTAGACCGTGGCGCACCCAGATTTCCCGCGGGGATCGGACGAAAAGTGTAGTGTTCAATCGACTTGTTTTCTGATACGGAATGCAGCATTGAAGCTGAAATTCAGTCCTTTTATTGGTTATCGTAACACGTGCAATGGAAGATTGAATAAGAGCAAGAAAGTACAACTTCTTTAAAGACTACACGAAGAACAACCGTGTCTCCCAAGGCAGTTTGCGCTCCTCTTGGCGCGCCAACAGCTCATCAGAGTCGCTCTGTTAATTATTGGGCACGTGCATAAGACACACGAACTAGATCATAGATGCGACAAAAACAGTTGGTTGTCACATATGGACTCAACAAGGCTAACACATGCAGGTGTTGTCCGATATATACGACGCTGCGGTTCATTTACATAATTTCGATGCAAAAATAAATTAATTGCATTGGTCAACTCCAGTAAATAATGTTGGGGTAATAAGTAAAAGAAACATTTCCCTATGGGCTTTGGAGGTAAAGATGGATGTTCCTTTAACTTTTCCTAGAATGGGCAAAGAAGAGTTATGTACTACTTTTTCATTGAAACTAATGATCTTCTTACCGCCTTCATAACTTTCGAGTCAATCAACTGATTTGTTGTAATTCCCACACAGTGTTGCCAGGTGCATCAAAGTATTCCCCCCCAAATAACTGCAAAATACACTAAAACACCAAAAGTTCTAAATTAAAATATTTTGCATTCTACATTACATTAAATATTGTTTCTTTTAACAAATTCTTTCAAGTAACAAAATGCCACTAAAAAAATTCTCCCACAAATGTGTCACTAATACCTCTCCGCCCCCCAAATGTTGATGTAAAAACCCCTAACCTGGAAACACCGTTCACATCACGGGAGATCTACCTCGCGCCGCCACCGCCGCGCGCGCCTATATATAGTGTGCAGTCGGCGCGGCCGGCGCTTCCGGCCGAACGGGCCGGAAATGAATTTCAGCGCACGCGGAACGCGGGTTTATCGCTGCTCGAATCCACGGGACTCGCGTCCAACCAAAGAACGCGTAGGAATGCGCCACACACAAAAACGAAAAAGGCAATAATGTTGAATAGCGAGGAAATGTGCTCCCGCGAGTGAAAATGCTGTAACTCCGGGTATTCTATTAGGATTTCAGCGCTGCTGAAACGCTAGGTCAACGCAGGACCCAGAGAATGTTTTGTTAAATCTGTGTGGATGGAAATAAAATATCAGGGATTTTTAAGTACTCGTAATTGTAATCCAACACCACTGAAGGGATAGACGCCGTATTTGACAGACCAAGCTTATCCCCGTCATTCTCCTGATTCGCACTAACACATAAAGTATTTCCTTTCCAAATAAAAGATAATCAAGTACATTCGCCAAGGAAATTGACAAAAAAGGTAATATCTTTCATTTCTTTGAAGATATGATTTTTCAACAAGTGTATATCATCATAACTTCCTAACATTCTTCTCGAACAGAACAAAAAAGTTTACATAATTTTCAAGTTCCATTATCTATGAAAAATTACACGAAGAAGCCCTTTTTTTCCTTCTCCAAGCGAAAGGGCTGACGGCGGTATACGCGTACTACTTTTACGCGTATAGAGGTACAACCTTACAAGTACTGGTCAGAAACACAAGGCAGCAACACACATCAAGAGCATATCACCAGTGGCACTACTTTCGTTGAGACCGGCACCGCCGCCAATTCTTCCGTCCGATTCGCTGCGGGAGGTCGCACGGGGTCCGGAAGCGCGGCGCTGGAACGGCAGAGGCGTTGTGAAGAGTGGATCGCGCGACGGAGGGGAGACACTGGGACGAATTTGACGTCCTTTTCTCGTAGGAGCAGAAGAACGACCTGCATGCCTACTTGCCGACGGGCACTGTGTCGTTGCGCGTCTTCTGACAACCACGACTTACTTTTATTAAAGCACGTAGCTATTTTAGAAGGATCTCGAAATCGTTCGAGTTCCATAACAATCTATTCACGCTGATTTCAAGTCAAGCCACAATATTTCGTATAGCTTCTCTTTTCTTTACTACAAAGCAAAGAATGATTAAACGAGTGAGCAGAGTATGAACTATTCCGAGAAAAGAAGGCATTGATTTGTCACAACGGGGGAGGGCAAGTAGCGAAAGGAATGCATTAAGCAAATTATCAATTTTTTTTCAACAGGCTCAATTAAATTTTAAGTTTCTAACGCCGACTACCCATTTTTTTTAATTAGCAAAATTACCAACACGCACGGCAAAAGAAATAACGAGCATTAACTGACGACCCGCGGGCGAGCGAATTATTTTGTTGGCCTCTCCGACGCGTTGCGTTCGCCGCCGTGCGAGGAGCGACTCGCCCGCCGGGGAGCGGCGGGGACGAAGGGTCGTGGAAGGAGAGGGGAGGCGACACGACGCCAGACGTGTCGCGCGCGCGCCAACGCTTACTATTCGGCAGCCGTCGCATCCACCCCATCAGGATTCAAGGCGCATGCGCCAAAGGGCGGAAAGGCGGAGGAAGTTCCGCGGAGGAAACACAATGAGCCTCGCGAGACGCACCCTACACAAGGCGCGGCGACCAGCCCCCGCCCCCGCCCACCCCCGCTCCCCGCCAGTTCATCAACCCGCTCGCCCGCCCGCCGTTTTCCCGTCCCGCGCCGGCAGAGCCAATCAGTCGCCCCTTTCATCCGAGGCGGCAGCCGCCGCCGCCGCCGCCGCCGCCGGCCGGGAGGCCGCCCCTAATCCGATCGCTGTTAGGGGTGAGAAAGGGGTTGCAAGCTGGAGCAACACGGCGGGGAGGGGGAGAATCGACAGAAGAGGGAGATCGCCTGGCCCCAGGATAAAAAGAAAGGGCGCGAGCGCGCCGCCTCCACCTCGCGGGCGCCCTGCGTTCCGGCGACAATCCCCCGACACTGCTGACGCACCGTGGCCTGCGCCCGCCGCCCGCGCCACCGCCGCCTCAATGGTGAAATTCACTTACCAAGCAAACCGTCAGGTGAAACAATTCCTAAGGCATGTAAAAGGACAAAAATGGGTTTCGAACGTGAATTTCAAGCTCATCCCTAAGATTTAAAGGAAGTAAGAGACAGTTTTTTGCAAGACGAGAAATCCAATGTCGTAGTTCGTATCATTGTCGTCAATCAGAAATAACGTATCTTCAGAAAAATAAGTTTTTACACGTCGTACAACTGAAAATATACGTAAAACTAGGAACTAGTTGGAACTGAAAACCTCTAACTACCTAAAAGCTTTTACTGAACATCTGTGAATCTGTGACTCCATTTATGTGTTTATGAGGATTACCAGATAGAAATATGTATAATATATAAACTCTGATGGTGTCATACGACTATGTAAAATACATAGTCATATGTACATGCCTTTCTCTCCAAAGTAGGCCTAAAGTATACCTTCCTAAACCCGCAATTTGACTACATATTTATATTGTTTGTATTAGTAATGGGAACGTATTGCAATTATATCCTCCTGTAGATCAACTAGGTTTTCGTGACAATTAGCCTCAATGTACACATAACCTCTAAATTCTAAAGTAATACGATAGTTTATTCCTGACATATATGAATTAACTTGAGTAAAAATTAACCTTCAAGTTCCTGCCGTATTATGTTGTTACTAAGAATATTGTAATTTCATTATTTCCATTCATATTCTGTATTAGTGTCGAATTCGCCTTTAGTGGTGGCGGCGAAAACTAAGTAAAGTGCAAGCTATGAAGACATTTGTCGTGGACGACAAAACATGAAGAACGACGGGACCCGTCAATTGAAAGCCCATCATTGGATGCCGGCGCATGCGCAGAACAATTTCCTCCAGAATTATCGTGTTACGCCTTTCAAATTCACGACATGCAAGACCTCTCTAATGCGTCAAACGGAGGGAAACGGGCGACATTGGCTAAAGGAACGATATAAGATTCATTTTTTGTTCTGACTGTGAGCTATTTAAATATGCGGCACTAAAAAAATCGCTTCTCGTAGCTTTCTTCCCTTACTCGTGGTGTTTTCGTTTTCATTTCCCGCAATGACTATAGTAATAATTTTGAACCTAGTTTTGGATCCGAATGGCCATGGCTGTTACATCTGAAAGGGTCCGACAGAGATATTCAGAAGAGAGAATGTCATCGATTTATCTCCCTCACCCGACTCCGACGTCCCCAAGGCGCGTTCACTGAAGCAAGAGAAAGGCAGAGAAACATGCCACGGGCAAGATTACGTTCAAGTGCTTTATTCAACGGCGAAAGTGTCTGAAGTTGCCATTGTTCTCAAAGATCGTACCCCAGAATCGCTTCTACGACTCTTGATTTTCCAAGAGATAACTTCAACGTGAGCGACTTAAGTGTAGTAAGTCGGATGGTGGAGTATAATTTTCTACCAGGCAGTTCAAGACTTCTTTCTCTGTTTTGTGTGACCCAAACGCAACAGAAAGGTGAAAGCTATTCAAGACAAAAATATGAGATACGAAGAAAACAGGAACAATTACCGACCACATTAGGGGTGCGTGATAATATTGTCACTGAACATCCCTAGCCCTTCACACAAGGATATTTAGTCATTTCTTTTTTGCTCGTACATATGCGAAGTAGAGACAAAATTACTTTTGTGGCATTTCCGTCACCGCCGATGCTTTTAAAAAGAAACTTTGCGGAATGCTTCACCGCCATCGGGTGGCGCGCTCCCACTCTTCCACAGGCGCAACTTCACGGCGCCAACTCCGCCGTCGCAAACAGGCCTCGAGAGAATTAACGGCGGCGGGGGCCGGGCGGGAAGCGAGGGATGAAGAAGGTGGGTGGAACACGGGCACAACTACGGCGCGGCTCAACCGAATATGCAATTTTGCTCCGAGTTTCCAAACCTATTACCAACTTTTAAGCGAGGCCGGCGCGGCGCGGCGTTGCTGTCGCCGTGCTGAGTCAAACGTACGCCGAAGGGCGTCGGGGAGGGTAGCTCGGCCCCCGGCGTTGAATCGGCGCGGGGCTGGTTCCCGATTTCTCCTCCGGAGGAACGAGCAAGCTTGGAGAGGAGGGTCGGTCACGTGACTCCGATACGCGCTCAGCCAGATTAAAACACGGTGGGACCTTGGACAGCAGGAAATGCGAGAACCCTGTTATCGTATTACGAGTAAGTAGCTTTACACTCCTCCACATTAATACTACTAATGCGACCCTTTCTTTATTTTATCTTCGGAATCTGTTGCACACGTTTGTCAGGCGTACTAATAGCAGAATTTCTTTCCGAATACTTGGGGACACAAAATTCAAGAATGGGCAATCGGTTGCTTCGCAAACGTTTATTGCAATGACGAAAGACTGATCTTTGGCTTTTCCCTTCGCTCACTTCTACAAAAGCGACTCCAGAAACTATTAAATAATCAATAATTTTGGAGCCACTTAAACGTAGACTTGTGAAAAGACGTTTACCGCACTGAAGGGAGATGACCCTTTTTTTCCCTCTCCTCTTTCCAACTCTTGGTGGCGCGCACCCGGCTCTCTCTGGGCCATCGAGCAGAGCAGGCGCCCGCCAATAAGGCCTCCGAGAGGGAGAAGGCATCGAGCGGAGCGGGGCCTATGCAGATGAGGCCGCCCGGCGCGGAGGCCGGGTTAAAAATAGGGAGGAATATCGGATCGCGAAGGGCGACACAGGCAGAGAGGGCGCGGCGGCGCTGGACACGGCAAGTCGCGGATGGAGGGTGTAGCGTTGCACATCCACTAACAGTGCAACCCACAAGCACTCACAGCGCATGTCGCTAGGATTCACGGTCAGTGAGAGATTAAATAGATTTTGTTATGATCATTATACCGTTGGAGTGCGCTTTGGGAACGTTATTTGAAGAATGGGTTTCAAAGTTAATTCACTGTTTGTTGAGCGAGCCATAATACTCTATTACACCATTTTATTCACTGAGGCGTGCAATATATTCTGCGAATCAAACGCAAATTCGTCGAAATATTCCTAATCCAGACATCTACTCTTTGCATAATTTACTCGACTACCGTCCGTTTCCAACAGACTATTTCCGTCAATTGCCCTTTTATAATACTGCAAAGCACTACAAATGTTACATTCTTGCCTTTTCGCAGACACGCAACCGCTGGTCGAGTCTTATTCAAATCCCAGCAGCAGACGCAGGGTGAATGGACTGCTAGTTCGACGTAAAGATCTTTCGCGAAAGCGTTCGCAGCTCGATTTGTTTCCGGTCTCAACTGTTCGTTAACCGGTCACTCGCAGCTGTTTTGTTATTAACAGGCTCTTCGGGCGAACGAGGTCACAGAGAGGACATCGCTACCGAGCGGATCCTCGGCCAGAGCAGGATGCGGGGGCCGGGTGGAGAGGGGCGGGGCGGCCGCACTCCAACCCAGCGCGACCCGATTGCATCGAGCGCACTCCTTGATTGGTAATTTACATTCAATTATGCGCGAAAGCGTCCGGGCGCCCGCTTCCAACGCGCGCAAATGAGCAATGAACAATAAAACCTGCAAGCCGACTATTTGGGCTCTTAAAACGAGAATCCGCGTGCATGGTTTATTTGGTTTGGGAATTACGCTTCCGCATAGAAGGGTATGGACAATGGATATGCAATACATTACATCCCACTATAGTTCGCTGTAAATAAAATCACCTGAAGTTGATCTGTGGAGCATTGTTCAACAAAATTTTTTGTTCCGTGTCGATGACCGGATGTGAAGTCTTTAGCGGCCCACTCATTGGTATAAGCTAGCTAATGAAAACGCAAACGTGATAGAGGAAACAGAGTAGTATTAGCTAAGCTTTCAAGTCCATGCTGAATCTTTTAAAAGCTGCGAATTCGCAAAAGACTTCTAAAATATCAAAATCAAGTAATGTAATTACGAATGCATCTTGTAAAAACAGCCATTAGCCTGATGAGATGTTTGTGGCTTTCGTCAATTTCTTTTGACGATTGCTCGGCAAAAAGCGTTTCGGCGAAACCTTTGCTTTTTGCTATCCTTAATTTAAAAGCTGCATTGCCTTTAATCCCAAGGAAATTCGAAAGGAAAATTTACAGTGAAAATATTTTGAGACTGCTTCAAGAGATGTTTGATCTCAGCCGTAACAGCTACTTTCAGACAAGATTTAGAGTAAATACTTGTGTACACCACATACTTATTTATGAGGATTCTATGTAAATTTTAGAAGAAATTGCGAATATTGCTACACTATATTTCTCGTGAACCAAAAACTTGTGATACAAAGCCATAATGATATAGTACAATCATATTAATTCTCAACAAACATCACTTAGTATTCTGATTTCAAGATCAATAAACATTATGGAGAATACAAAAACAATACCCGAGAACTACGAAGAAACCAAATTTGAGCTGGGAAGGCACTATTAGAATAAAATACTTACAAACTGCAGTGCTGTTTGTCATGTCGAATTTTATTTCAATTCACGTGAATAAATCACTCCTAAAATCTTCCAGGACTGTTTATTCATATCAGCCGCGACACGGCCTGACCCAAACGCACCGACCCAAGATGTTGCAACTCCATCGCAATAATTTATTCCGCGCGTCATCGCCAATCACAGGTCGCCACACGCTTAACGACCAACTTATTTACAAGCCATCTTCCACTCAGCCTTTAATACGTAATGCGTCCAAACAGCCGTGCAGGAGGAGAAGCCACCAACGACCCGGCTGCCTGCGACCGCTCGTGTACGAACACGCTACCGTTCACAGAGCAGAGGTCGGGAAAAGCCCCCCCACTAATAATTAAGCACCGCTGCGAAGCCTGCGCCGCCCACAGCTTCCTTACCAAATAAACACGCCCGCCAGTGTTTAGGTGTTCGTCCAGACGACCGCCGCTCGCGCCGAGCTAATATTTATAAACAGCCTCGAAATAGAGAGCACAAATAAATTTACATCCCTCGCCTGCTTCCTATTTCCTTTTCTCTTTATAGATGCGCCCCATTACCCTCTGGGGCGGGGAGAGAAAACAGACGGGCAGGCACGTTTCCGTCCGCTGATCGGCGCGCCGCCGATGCAACTTCCCCGAAAGAAATGCACGATTTTCTTTTTCTTCTTTCTAATTTCGCTGCAGTGCGGCGTTCTTGTGAAGTATACAAAAACGCAGGAGGCGGTGTGTTCAAAGTAAATTCCTGGAATCTAAAATTGGAGAATGTCTGGTCTTCATTTGATACTTCCATTTATTTCATCGAAGTACGGAAAAAATAGTTTTTAGAACCGTTATTTTATTATCGCCTGCGTCAGTGCTCCAAAGCTTTTCGTTTTTAGCGTACAACGATATGCTGATTCAGAGACTTATAAAGTGATAATGCAATAGAGTCCAACTCTCTCCCAATGCAGTTGTGAAGAGTAACAAACTCCTTTACATATTGTTGCCACAGTAATGATCCAAAGTGTAGTCATTTGACTTAAATCAACATACAAACAGAACCGTTCGCTATTTAATTTAAGAATAATTACTGCATAAGAATAACATCTGAAACATGTATTCTGATACAGTTCTTAGGATGTGTACGCAGCACTCCAAACTCATCTAATGCTTACATAAAGTTAAATTCCAAACATTTTCATTCGAGTACGAACGTAAACTACAATTTCCGTAATGGTGTTTTGCTGAATCCGCCCGAAAGTGCCACACATGAAGAATTTTCCGAATTTCACACGTTAATATTTCCTAGCAAAGAAATTAATAAAATTCTAAATATTTTCTTCTGTATTATTACTTTGTACAAGCGACCCGTTTGACCGCTGGAGTTTCGAAGCTTTTTATTACAGTAGTGAATTTGGTCACGTTCCTTCAGCAATAGGAACTAGCCACCTTTTAAAGGATCATGCTAGGGAGAAGGCGCCCTCACCCCCACAGTAGCGAAGGGAGGAATTACTGGGGCGACGTTTCGGTCCAAGATATCTCTAACGCATAACGTATTCTTTCCTTCTTTTGTGTTTTGTTGTTGTTGACTTTTCTTTCACCTGCCGTAAATATCGCGATTCACACGACCGGTGCGGAAATATTTCTTTCGGAGCAGAGGGAGCAAACGAAGCTGCCCAGCGCGGCGCGGCGCGGGAGAACGCCGCCGCGGCCTCCGCGTCGTCAAGAGAAAGCACGAGGAGCGCGCGTTTCCAAATGACCTTACGCAACCCTGCTCCCGCTGCCCTGGCGCAACCGCCACGCGTTTATCTTTTCTAATCGAAGCGCGTACCCCGACGGAGAAAAAGCCAACTCCCGGCGGCGGCGGCGCCAACAAGATGGGGCGATTCGCGGAACGGCGAAGGAACGTATTTCCAGCACGTCTACAGTTATGGTAGCAGAGGAACCGACGTTAGTCCAGATAATACGACGGAAACCATATTGATTGGTCTTATCGTGTAGGAAGTATTCACGCCCCTGGAGCCCTCTACTGCTGCAAAAACGTCTTGTGTAACAACTTGTCGGATGACGGCGGATTCGAAGGCATTGAAGATTGGCATGGGGTGGGACGGAAATGAAGGCCACCGCATTTCGAATTCATTGAGAGCTTGTGGGTGCTCTATGCTACACCAAGGAATAAAATGATACAACTATGTACATAGACTCACAGACGTGTGTTCTTTAAAGTTTGTAGGCTGAATCAAGATTTCTTCAACCAGAAATCTTACTGTATGTTTTGAAGGCAAGCCAGGCAGCACGTTTAAACGTTTAAAATACATTACACGGAGACTGCCAGTTAACTTCCAATCAGCGAACAAGGCGGCAATGAATCTTCCGTGCGCTCGTAATCCTATCATGCGCGCACAGCAACCACAAATGCCGTTCTCCTAACAATCGCCCCCTTCATTATTTCACCGGTATCTTGTAACATATCCTGTCCGAATATCAAAAATCCACACCTCCGAAGCGTTACGCAACGAGAAAAGCGAGGAGAAAACAGCGAGCGAAAGAGAAAGTATAGCACGTGGGAGCGCGAGCGATGCAAAGCAACGCAGAGCGAGCGATTGGAAGAGCGCCCGGCCGCGGGCCGACGTCCTGGGTTGGGCCGGGAGTGGGAGGAGAACGACAGCGGGGTGCGGTGCAGGGCGGGAGTGAGAGGGGAGAGGGTTGAGAGGAGCGGGCGGCAGAAAAGCGAGGAAGCAGACGAACGGCCAGCGGCGGCGGCGGGCGCGCCAGCAGGCACGTTAATCATCGAGCGTCATAAACAAACGAGAGCAGACGCAGGCGCCGGGACGGCACGGCGGCCGCCGCCGCCGCTGCACGTGCGCCGACGACCTCGGACCGCAGCCTCCGCCTCGCCCCGTCCTCCTCCATTCCGCCCCGCCACGCCCCCTCTTCTCTCTGCCGCGCTCCCATTCCCCGCCTCGCTTCGCACAGCGCCTTCCTCTTCGTTCCGTCCCGCTTCCTCCTCTCCCCCCCCCCGCCGCGATTCGCCTCTTATCGTCCCGCTTGTTGCGTTCATAACCGCCGCGCCGCGCTTCGCCCTGAGACGAGACCCCCGGCGGCCGCCACCACTCGGCGAGCACGCTTCCTCTGCCACCCTCTGCACACCCCGGGGGAGGAAAGGATTTGAAACTAGACGTTCATGCATATCTGGAATTCTGGAAAATATACTTTAAAAATCTCATCCAACTATACCATTATTTTCTTAGCTTTTGACGGAATTGTTCACGTGAAGCTAGGGCGTTTGTGGATTTAATCAGCGTTTTTAATACTATATTTTTTAAAGTAGACGATTTCTCCGTTACACGCAAATGGTATCTGCTCGTTAAAAGCATTAACATCGCGCCTAATGGTGTTTTCAGTGGTCGTCTTCCGAGGTCAATGATCTTTAATAAGTGCCGAGCAAACAAACCTCCACCACGTCGGTAAAATAACAGCATAAGCAAATGAAATGAAGCAGGGTTATTAACGAGTTATCGTCACCGGATGTGGAAGGAGCTTCGACTTCTACTTAAGCAGTCTGATCAATATCGTCGTACAAGGATCGTCTCGTTAACAGCAACTACAGATGAAGAGGTTATCACACTGCGGGTTATAAAAACACAAAGCGATCGTTGTAACGAACCGACTGTGTTGTAGGCAAGCATCGCGGCAAGATGCATCAGAAGAAATGCAACACCGAGTTACTCGGGATTGCCAATGTTCTGAACAGAACGTAACGGTTCTCGAATACTTTCTGATGGATAACAAAAACCACAACAACAGATTAATTTAAAAAGTTAATTGAATAGTATTTTTAAACGCAAATTGAGCTACATGAAAACAATTTGTAATACTCACATACACTTTTGCAGTCCAACGCCCTCTTTTCCACGCATCTCGTACTTCCATAATAATGGTAGTGCATAGACGTAACATCCCGGAGCGAAAAAAATCGTGTATTAACGAAATCTGCGCACCCGAAGTTTTGAATGCCAAAATTAAGCTCGAATATAAAGAAGATAATGCTACACAATTTTACCGTTCACTGTGAAAGATACATTCATTCGTGGTGCCATACAAATTTCTCAGCTAAATGTTCTCCTCTTTCGCGGGCAGGTGTTCGCCTCGGAGGCCGGCCTTCGCCTCCAACGCTCTTAGGCTGAACGTTCAATGATTACGACGGGCGAATAATGTTCAGATGGGGCACGTGATCGTGTGAGAAACCACCCACACCACATAGTAACCTCGACGACACTATAATCGACCTCGCCTTCGACGACACTATAATCCACTCCCCGTCGGGCCCGTGTTCCGGGACTCTGCTCCAACCACTGCCCCACCGGAAGTTAAATGGAAACGTTAAAAACGAAGCCCCGCTTGCCTTGGTCGCGGCGGGGGTGAGGCGGCCGGAGTGCGCGAGGGTGGGGCGAAGCCTGTGCCCGGGCGAGCGTCGCGTGGCCCGGGACGCCCGGGTCGTCGCGCGCGCCGCCTCCGCCGCCCTCGCCGCAGGCCCACGGCTCCAATAACCGCCCCCCGCCGCGCTCGGAGGCGCCAAGCGACCAAAGCCTATGCAATCAACGTCCCCTTGTCACAAGACGCGGGTGGACGGGTGAGAGACCGACTGTACACTCTTCATTCTTTTGTCAATTTATTGACATTTCTGGGGCATTTTTAACAATGTTGTACTGCCATTTTCTTAACTTCGCCCCTCAAGGCCCGTCTTCCCGATGCCCGATGCAAAATATCACCGTATTTCGTGACGTTCTCAGTCGTGCCGCCAGTTATCGCATGATCGCGACTGTATCAAGCAGTCCTTAAGATCATGCGACGTCCAGCGGCATGACGGGAGAAAGACGCAAAATGCTGTGAGATATTCCATCGTGGTCATAGAGGCTTGAGGGGCAGAGTTAGAAAAATCGCACTACGGTCATTGGCACCCTTGAGTGATGTAGTGGAATGCAAAGGAAACGGGAGAACCCAAAGGTAAACTGGCGATAGCTCGCTTTGTACACTACAAATTCCACAAGGATTGGCCGTGGAGCGAACTCAGACCCTAGCGACGGAAGATGTACGCCATTACACTAAGGGTCTTCTTTTAAAACTTTCCATAGAAGGGGTACGGGTATACCCGATCTGTAACTCACCGTCCTCATTGTTACCAATTTGTATTTGTAAATAAATGGGAAAATGTCCAATAAATGTACACGGACAATATACGAATTCAAAAAATGTTCGGAGCATTGGACATACAATAAGAGACAATTCAAATGACACGATTTTAAATAAATTTTTCCTACCGGATTAGTGCGTTTCTTGTGAAATACTCTATCTTTTAACAGTTATGAGTAATTCCACAATGTTATGTTCGTGTTAAACGAAATGTTTAATCATTCATCTGAAGTATCTGGTCGTAGCGCTAATTCGTCCATTGCATTACAAAACTAGTCTCTAAATCTTGGACACCGCGAAAGCGGAAAACAACTTCGACAACAGGATGCCCCACTTCGATATTTCGGTAAAAACAATTTCGCTGAAGTAAATCCTTCGGCCAGACTACAAGAAGGCCGGCTCGCAGAAGCAATCATTCCCAGAACGCGCCTTCCCCTCTCAGTGGAGGTTCCAGAGCTTCCACACTCATCGCCCGCCTCGGGCAGTCGATCAATGCGGGCTGCTGCTTCTACGACGACTAGCGGTCTCTTTGTGGTCACAACGAAAGACACTTTCCAACATCACAATCACGCAACACCAACATTAAACAAGGAGGAATACAGATTCTCGAAAAAAAGAATATTTTGTTGTAACGATCTGTGAAACAGATACGAATATATGTTATTACAACGTTCACATTTGCATTGAGTTTTGATACTGACAAAATTTGATGTATTATTCATTTTGTACTTAGGCAAATTTTCAGTACACAAATACGGTCGCTGAATATGCATTACAGATATAATACAGCCCCGTAATATTGACTGGAGAATTCGAAAACGGGATCAATATCTAAACGAATTTCTTTCTCAATGCTTTAAATACTATGACTATGAACTTGAACATACCATGAATATGAACTTGACTGGGGAATTCGAAAACGCGATCAATATCTGAACGAATTTCTTTGTTAATGCTTTAAATACCATATTTTCATATTCCTAAGCACACATTGGACTTGCAAACGACTAAAAGCCGTGGCTCAAGCCGCCGGTCTTGCAAACCGCCCGCAGACCCACCGGAACGGAAGGGCGGTAGCTTGCGCTTGGAGCGAGAAGCGACGCGCCGGGCGCCGCCGGGCAGCCGCGGCCGTCCCCGCGCCGGCCGCCTGTGACGCGCCGTTCTCGGAAGCCCCATCACTTGCGTCACTCGGTCGGCCAAGCCGCGAATCGAACCATCAGACGCCCGTCTATCCTCTTTAAGGTTGACATTCGTTATCCTCGTTTCGTTTGCTTTTTTTAAATTTATTTCATTTTACGAATCTATTATGAGATGCACAACATAGTGAACAGGAACAAGTTACTTAGATAAGAAGTGAAATGTAGTGACAAACCCAACCAGTTTAACAAGCTTTTGGAGTACAATTAGCCATCGCATCATATTTGAACACAACAGAAAGCTTAGGGGAAATAAATCACATTTAGTTTTATAAATGGGGCAAACGAATATTTACAAGTGCTTTGCAGGAGTTTAACTAAATGTAGTTTCTCTATATTACGGGTAAAAAGTATCAAGAGACCAAAATGAATCAGCTAGAATCTTAGCAATGAAAACAGTCGCCTAATCTCGTCCTAGTTTGTAACTACCTTTCGTTGCATAAAGCGAAAAACACGTATGAGTAATGCGTGTAATGCGTATGAGTAAACCAAATCGGACCAGGCTACAAAGATACTGCAGTGAAAATGGTGACACTGCGAGATAAATGAAAGAACAATTTCTCTTGCCCAACCTGAAAATAATATCCCGTAGCTACCAAATTACTCCCCGTTCTTAACCCGAAAATGGGCCATATGGCAAACACAAAGCAGTTAAAGGACCAGCGCTATTAACCCCCAGCGTTCGCCACCGCCGCATTAAGTTCTTCGCTAGGAAGCTGGCTCCATTCGCCTCCGCCGAGGCCATTCCGCGGATTGGCTAACCGGGGGCGCCGTCTAATTCCGAGGGGAGGCGCACAAACAAACGACGGCGGTTCCGCGAAAAATGCCCGTTTCCTCGCAGCAAGGCGCCGCCGCATCCCGACCTCCCCCTCCGCCCCCCTAAAACTCCGCGTCCCCGCAGCTTCCGCGCTCCGCCCGGGCGGCGCTGCGGGTCATTAGAGCAGGGGAGGCCAAAGGACGCCCCGCGGCGCACACGCGCTCCTCAAGGACGCGGTGTTCTTTCCAATTAGCCGGCCACCTTCATCTGGCGGCCTTCACAACAAGCCTTTACACTCGTGTAAATCTCCACGAGATTCAAGAATATTAATATCGTCTTCAAATTCATTGATTCCTCACAAATCATTAATTGACTTTCACTCACCCTATACTTAAGATGATAACTCACACCTTGAATATTAATTGAACATATTCTATTATACGCGCCTCCTTGAATCTCCATCATTAATTTGAAATCTACATGTTCTCACTAAATATTGACTTCACTCCCCCAAAATATGTATATTTTTTCATCTTTATGGAAAATTAAATGTGTCAATAATGCGATGTATTTTCAATTGGAATTTAGCGGTCCTGCATAATGAAAATGCCAGGAATATAAATACATGCATTCAAGTTGCCTTCAATTATGACACCCCCACCCCACAACATCAAGCTTGAACCTTGTCGGGGCAATTCCCAAGTGGCAGGTTGTCGACCCCTGGCTACTTCTCAGCAAAGGTAGGGGGAAGGGGAGGGGGGAGCCAAGGAACACAGTTGCTCACAGCTGCCTCGCCCCGGCCCACTCGCTCCCTGCGCCAGCAAGGTACGCCGCGCCCCGCACCGCTTCTGCCGCTCGGGCATCGCCGCCAGGAGTCGGGGCGGCAGCTGGCGACGTCACTTCCGCGTCCGGTCCGCCTTTCGGGGGTCGCGCTTCCGCTCGGAGGCTGCGGCGGCGGCGGAAGCCTCGGCATCCAAGGGCGCGCGGCTGATAAAGCGGCAGGCGGGCCACGGAGGTGATAGAAACGAAGGTGAAGGAGGAAGAAAGAAGCCAAAAGAGAAAAAAAAAATTGTAAGAGGACGAGAAAATGGGAAGTAGTGGCTGCGCAAATGTAACGCAGATAAAAAATAATTCCCCTTGAAAGGTTGCCAAACATCAGCGAGCGAGGCTAGCGAACCTGGCTCGCTCCTTGCATTGTAAATCTCTGGTCGCCGCCATCTTTTCCGTTCTTCCCGTCATGCAGTCGGCAAGGGGGGGGGGTGAAAAACATAGAACGGGAGCCAGCAGCCAGGCTCCCGGATTGCACTCGTTGAGGATTGACCGTTACGCACGAGGCACATTACATTTCGATTAAAGAAGTACTGTTGAGAGATAAAAACAATAAGAAATATCCAGAAAAATAAACTACGAAGTTTTAGTGAGCAGGAATACTTTTTACAGTCTTGCCAATGCAATACTTCAATCGAAATAGAGAACACTGAAAGACTACCTGTAAACATCTGCTCCATAAACCTTCAAAAGGTATGTTTTTAAAACAGAGAGTGAATTCTGAAAATGAAATGGTTTAGGAAGAAAATGTTAACGAAATTTGCAGCTATTTCTGGAACTTTTTACCAGCTCGTTTTCCTATTTTTTGCATTTCGGTAATATAAACAGGGACGAGAACGGGAACGCAAACACTCAGCACAACCCTACCCCTGAGTGGACAGATCTCAGAAACGAAAGAAAAGGAAACGCGAGTCTGTTTCTTGTGCTACGCCCAGATCATGCCTCTCCTCCTGACAAATCAGCCCAAAAATATCCCTCTAGATGCGGTACGACAGCTCCGATAACGTACGCGTATCTCCACACTTTATCGGCTGGGACACGGGGTGACGACAAAACTACAAGAGCTGAATAAGGGGAAAGGAAACCGGGAGCTCAAATGAGACACTGCCAAGGTAATCTCCGTGTTTGTCCAGACACACGCGCACGCGCACGCGTTGAGAACACAGGCCTACAAGACCGGGGGAGGGGGCAGTCAAGGGCTCGCTGCAGGTACACAAGACCTCCGCAATATTTACACAAGCAGTCACAATAGGGTGACGTGCAAGCGAAAAGCACTGTGTGGATCCAAGGCACTTAAACGAGGTAGGCGATTACATGAAAGGGACTCAAGTAATCCTGAGGAATAATTTAAAATAAAATACCTAATCATATAGAGGTCGTTATATGACGGCACGATAGGAACGTATTCGACTTTCTCCTTCGCCATAATTCAAAAGTAAAAAAAAACAACAACAAACAAACAAATTTACTGAACGAGGGAACAACATAGGCTCGTGCCACCGGGCCCGAGTTTTATGGATAAAAAACGTTCCTACATATTTTGTTATAATTTGATTTCCACCTTCAAGAAACTTTACAATTCAACTTCATCGTAGGAAATAAAACAGAAAAACAAAACAATGACGATTATGTTTTGGGATAGAAACATTTCTGTGACGAATTCACCGAGCAGACGAAATTAGAAATGCACAGCATGCACGATTCATTTGGATACCAAATTTCCCCTTTGAATGGTGAGATCTCAGACATTCCAACCTTGCCAAAATAACGCATACCCCAACAAAAACAACTCTTTGTTTGGATTTTCACCTTGAGTCACGGCGACTTCGGTTGCCAAGCTTCAGATTTCCTCAGGCCTACCCAGCCTACTAATCCACATCACTGACGAAGGGGCTTGGCAAATGAGAAAAAGTAAAATAAAAGAAGGGAGAGATTCCGGTGCGCCGCCTCTCCTCTCCCTGCTTTCGCGAGCCATCAGTCAATTACCTGTCGTCGTCGGGGATATTGGTTTCGCAGCTCTCAAGCCGGCCGGCCAAGCGCAAAGGCCGTCGCCATGGAGACTATCGCCCTACTCGTGTTCCGCCGCTTTAAACAAACACTCCAAGAGTAATCGAGCGATTATGGAGCGGGTACTCCAGCGCTAATCGACACCTGCTCAAGCAGGGGACACGAGCTCGGCGAAACGAGAAGGGCGCGACAGCGCGCAGCTCCCGACACAAGCAGCCAACCGCTCCGGGCCGCATGCCGACGGTGGGCGGCGAGGAAAAGGCACTTTTAGGAGGTTAGTGTGTACGCCGAGTCACAAAGTGCACTATATCGGAGAGACCAAACATTGCTTTACATGACTCGCCAATTGCTGTTATTAAGTTTCGTCCATAAGCATGTTTTCGCCAACTTCACAAGCTTGGTTTATCAACGCTAATCCCGTGTGACCGTATTTTAGTCAACAATGTAATTCTATTTCATTCATCGTTACACTATTCGTATTACATTATACTATAATTGTCACATGTAAGTGCAACTATTCGATTAGTTCAGAAGAGGGCAATAATGACATCTCCCAACGTGTAAATAAACAGCCACTGACCATATGACGCGCCCGGGAGAGGAAATTTTAGAAGTGTCCAAGAAGGGAATTCTATTACACACTTCATTGCGACACTTTGGTATCAATTACAAAGCAAAAAGGAAAAGGCTGCCGATACTGCTATTTCCAATCAGTGCATTCAGTAAGCACTCAGGAACTACATACGCGCGTGGAGTCCTCGGTGAAGAAATTTTGAAAGTGCACAGCGACCACTTTCGGTTATATAACTAATATTGAAAGAACTCCTTCGTAGAGTAGTTCAATGGGAACTAGTTTCTTTTTTATACCTTATGTACCAAGATCGTTCGTTCAGAAAAGCAGATCCGATATGATGCAGGTTGCCTGAACCTAAGGCTAGGAGCCTCCCCAACACACATTTATTAACCACCTCAATAGTTTTTTAGTAAAGTTTATATTTCACTGTTTATTAATAACATTTTCAACATGGCAACTATGCTCAATTAATTCATAAACCCTCAGTTAATACGACTCATTACTCGATAACCTATTCGACGGTCATTATTCATTAATGTCAGACAAAAAATCTACCACAAGTGTCCACCAATGTAATTTCCTTAATTAATCCCAGCGGCACATGTGCTACCTTAATCCCAAAGGAGAGACAGATGGCAGGGGGATAATACGCTTTATTATACCAACTGCGAAGTGGAGCCCATACGCGTTTGTTGACCGTATCCTTTACGTCTATGCGTGTACATCTCTAACAGGCACAGATTTGTTACCTACGGTGTTTTCGAATGCCTTGGAAATACGGTTAAATAAAAGACGCACATCAATACAGGTAAAACTGCCCTGTACAAACGACCCGTTACAAGCGTTTTCAGGAAAGAAGACGGCCACCACCAATTTGCAGCTCACCGTGCAATTCAATGAAATATCCAACACCGTTATACTCTCATTTAATGTAAACCGGCTTCCAAATGGACCTAACCAACAGGAATTTGTAAAATGTAGAAAATATTATCTCTTCCCACTGGCCGCGTGTTCCAGCACGTGTTCTGCATCTTTATCAGCTCTTCTAAAGTCCCAATTTGAACATGGACTGAAGAGGGCGTTGTGGTTGCCGTCAGAGTCCGATAACGCAATGATGATAAATCTCCAATCGGCTGGAGTTGCCACCCAAGTGGTGGTACGTGTTGTTATTGATCAGCAGAAATTCTGAAATAACCCTTGCCATCTGCCCCTAAGAGTTCATATCGCATCATATCAAAACATGTCCCACTAGTCGCGAACGTTTAAACAAATTTTTACGAGATGGGAAAACTTCACAGAGTGCTCTTGAAGCATAAAAGAGGAACACTGGTAAAATGTTTATAGGAAGCTGAAGATCAAAGGTCTAAAAACTATTAGCGTGTAATGTATAGTTACTTTGAGCACATTACTGTTTAACAATACGAGAGGGAACATTTAAAAATGATTTTGGCAGACCGCATCTAGCAGATTTAGAAAATAAAAATTTAACAATATGCAGGTTCGCTACTAGAACATGGTTATTATTGTATATTGGAATTTACTGACAATTGTTTCTGTTATAACACGCTAAAATGAAGATGCAAGAATATTCTACACATCGCTGCCTCGGAATGACGTTCCGACATTCAAGTCGCGAAAATGATGTCCTGAAACGTCCAAACTCACCTACCACATATTTCCAACATTTTAAACCCATTTTCAAATCAGATCTGTAGAAAATTATGAACAAAACGAGATTGTTTCCATTTTTACATATTTTTGTTAGACACGTCATAACATTGACAATACTCCCCGGCAAAAATTGCTTAGTGAGACGGAACCTTATGAGAACGAGGCCGCGAAATGTCGCTGATGCAGGAAAACTGCGCGTCAGGGAGCGGGCGCGGGTCGGGAGGAGAGAAAGAGGGCGGCAGCGATGCGTAGAGCGTCTGATCAGCGGCGCCGTCGCCCGCTCCCCTGCGCCCGGGGCGGCGCCAAGGGCTGCGGGGCAATTTCGCCACTTCCACCCGCCGCCGACTTCGCCGCCCGAGAACTGGATTGGCAGCGAGAATTCGCGTCGACGAAATAAAATATCGACGGCGGAAAGAAATAACTTTACCCATCCCATGCCGCCCGATTCGCCGCTGACGACCGCGACGAGCAGACGGGGAACGAATCTGGCTCAACTTTCTTCAACGGAACCGACGGAGCAGCGAGTAATAAATTGAATGCCGGCTCTGATATACGAATGAGGAGAATATGCTCGATATGCCGCAACATCCCGCAAAAGAACAGGGACGTCTCAGAAAAAAGAACATGCGAATTGAAATGTATATTACAAGAAAAAGAAGGGGAAAAATAATTTTCGTTAGTTTTTATTTATGCATCTTCGGGACGTATGCATATACAAGGAATTGTGAACGAATCACGAAACGCTTCACTAAAAACAATTGTGAAACTACTCCGCCTTACCAAAGCCGCTTAGTGACTTGCTAAAGACATCCGCGTAGAAAAAGTCTGAAGACGGGGCTCGCAGAATAGAGGAACCAGCCCACCCTCCGGGTTCTCAAAGCGATATTTAGTGCAGCTACACAACGGGCAACTGATGCCATGCGATTGGTGTCCTCTGTGTGTAAGCAATTGTGCTCTGAGTAGTATCAACAGCGATCGGTACCAAATGCAATGCGATGCGAAACTACGTAAAACGAGGGAAGAGGAAGGTGCTCGGAAGCTGTAGATATTTGATGAGGGCCCAGTCGTCAATCAACATTTTCGCGCTTGCGCAATGGAAGGACTTTTTTCACCGCTCACTAGAACTCGCAGGCATTCGACGCGCTATTTACGGCCTTCGCTAAACCTGACGAATCATTATCGAGAATCTACTAACCTTAGGAAAGATTTTGCACGTACTTCCCGGTTAACTTCACGGTCATTTACGACACGAACACGCACAAAACGCCCGCACTAAAGCGGCAGGGCGCCGGCGGTGAAAGCTTTCTCTCGCTGATCGCTCCACGACCAGGGACAAACGGAACGCGTCGCTCTTTTACAAGCCACTTCCGGAAGAGCGAGAGGAAGGGAGAGGAGCGGCAGCTGTGGGCTGCGCTTTCGTCACGGCATTCCGTGGCAGCGCCCACCGGCGAGGAGGCTTTTTTCCGCGCTCGCGTGGCCGCTGCCGCAGCGGGCGACGGGGGGTGGGCGGGGCCCGCACCTGCCCGGAGCAGGGCAAGGCCCAATGAGGAAGAGCGCCGCTGCGTGAGCCGGCCTCCCAGAGCAGAAGAACATCCCAGCGCTTTCGTGCGCTGTAAGGTCAAACGCTTTACAATGAGGAAACAGAGAGGGAGGAGGGAGAGAAGATGGCAGGCAGTACCTATCGATTATCACTTTAAAATTATTTTTTAACACTGAATTATTTGTTATGTGCGAATGGAAATTCCCGAGTGGGGGTGGAAAAACGTCGCTTCATGAAATCTTAAAAGTGGTATGCCAGCACGTACAACTCGTGAATATGGCTGACGTGTCACTCTCACTCGTATTCCGCTTAAGAGGCACATCACAGAGATGTCGGAGAACTACAGTGCCGAATACTTCACGTGAAGCATTTTCATGTTTGAAAGTTTAATTTCAGCTTTGCAACTTCATAGTAAACAAATTTTGAACATATTTCATTTGCACGGCCCGACCATTTTCGGGCAAAGAATGTTACATGAGAAAGTATTGATTAAAGTGCCTGTTTAAATGTTTATTTCATTACAAAATTAGATTTATTACGAATCTCTTCAATAAAGTCGTAAAGATTCAGATAAATGTCGGAGAGTATAGAAATTCATAGTGTTTTACTAGTTTTCTCGTAAGTGCATTAACATTATCAAAAACACATGTGTCTTTTTTAAAGATTATTTCTAGAACATCCTAGAGGGAACCGGCCAAGAATTGTGCCAATCGATTTGTAGTCTGGAGAGGAATGGAATGAGCTATTGATCACTCTACAGTTGCCGCAAGTCACAGAAAAAGAGTTTTCCTTACAAGTTTCTTTTTGGAGACATTTCTTGGAATTTTCTGGACGGATCCGCAAAAAAAAAGCATCGGTTCCCTCTCAGGAGACCGAAACACGTCGAATGACACCTCCTTTGTCTCCAGAAGTGGAATGGAAATGGTCTAACAAGTGTGACTGACTGATGGACGGACGCAAATTACTGGATTACTATACTGCGATTTTCGTAACTTTGCCCCTGACAGGAATCAGCTGTTGATGTTTTCATCCAATCGGGAGCATGAATGTCACCATAGTGACGTCATTGTCGCGAAATATAAGCTGCCGATTGGATGGCAGCGAAACAGCTGATTCCTGTCAGGGGCAAAGTTACGAAAATTGCAGTATTGGCAAGAATTTAAAACTTAAAACGAACTCAAACATTACTTGGAAATAATCGGACACTAACATTTTCTTTGTTTGCAAACCCTCGCCCTCAAAACGAGTAGAAAAAACTTCGTGTGACCAGAAGGGGGACCTGAACTACTCCAGCCGCAGTATGCAACGTCCTTACCTCTGCCATCATTAGCGGCTTCGCCGGTGGCGTGGCGCAGCGAAGGCGGCGGGTGGTGGAGGGCGGGGCGGCGATGTCGAGGCTACTGGGGCGCGCTGGTGGAGGCCGGTGACGAGGGCGGGGCGGCGAGAGCGTGCGACGGAGACACGGGGGCGGGGCGAGGTAGCGGCGACGGAGGCGGGAGCACCCCGGCCCGGCCTAGCCCAGCCCAGCCCAGCGGGCCCGGGGCGGGCTATCGATTGGGCGGGGGCGCGCCTGGCCCGGCGGCGAAAACGAGCTGAGCGGCGGCGCACGACGTTCGGGCGCAAAAGAACACACGGGCGACAAACAGCTGCTTTTATTACAGTGCACGTGGAAGGAAGTACACAATCATTGAGAAGGTGCGTTCTTAATAAGGTCATTTCCACCACCATCAGAAGATAAATATAGAATGTCTACGTTGTACCTCAGAACACCCATTCCGGAACTATAATTGGGCCGTATCACAACCAAGTTGTAGAATAACAGAAAGCTACTTCACATATGCCCTCATAGAAAAAAAATATTTACAAATGTTACTTTGCTTCCATAAGTCCATCGTTTTGATAAAACTAACTAAAGTAACATACAGTACCAAGGTGCAACACACCACTTCCGCAAAATACTAATGTAAAGGGATCATCATTTTCATCTAATGTTAAAATATCTAGCCTTACGTCTATACCTTACGCCACAAATTGTTCCTGTATTCCCATCTGATACGCAATCTGGAATAATATTACCATATTTAATAGTGTTTCTTAATTCTACCACAGACCTTTAATAAAACATCTGAAGATGCCAATGCCTCGTACATAGTGAAAGGCGGAGAACGAGCACGTGTATTGACTCGAGGTCAAAGCCCGGGAAATTGGTGGGTGAAGTGTAAATAGGAGAGGGTGAAGGGACTAAGGGCGAGGGCGAGAAGAGGGCGGAATTGCGGGGGAGGAAGGGTGCGAGCTGGAGGGGCACGGAAGGGCAGGGGAGAAGTTGCGGGCGCGGCCCGGCGTCTGGAGCGGATGCAATGGGCGGGGGCGGGGGCGGGGCGGGGGAGGAACGAGGCGCTGCTCGCGTGCGGCGGGCGCGTTAGCCCTGGGGCCGCGGGGCGGGGGGGGCAGCCGCCCGGCATCGACCCGCGGCCCGCGATCAAGCGGACGATTTCGCCGGCGATAAGTCGCTCGCGCCCATCCTGCCACGACGCAACCTGCGGCCGCGGAGATTAAGAAGGACTACGTGCAGTTTCCACTTACTGTATGACTACTAAATAATTAAAGTTGCATCATACTTTTTGAGTCACTGTTGATCATGTGTGTGGGTAAGATTTTTGGGAGGCTGCACCATCAGAAAACGCCAGTCCTCAGTAGAGTGAAATAAGTAATTTACATACAGGCAAGGTCAAAAAAATTGTTGACGTTCACTTTATTAAATTGTTTATTTAACTAAATATCGACATGATGTTTCATAGGTTTCTGTACCTTACAAAATATATCAAATAAGGTGAAATAAATCACAGACGTAATAGCATGAAAAAAAAAGTCTCGTTCATGATCTGTTATGAACAACAATCATTTCCCAGAAAATTCAACGAAACGAAATCTCCTCCGTATTAAAAATCAGAAGCTAATTAAAAACAACAAAAATGTTTAAATATAATACAATTTCATTTCATAGCATTTCCTTTCATGTGAATAATAACTAACAACCGGGTATTAACAATCAGGAAGTGACATTGCAAAAGAAATTTAAAATTCTTGGAACACCATTTATCCCACCCTCTCAATGCTAAACGTGACATTACCAAATTAGTTTTTCTTAAACAGTGAGTAGTCGAAATTGTCTGCGTTCGATAGTCCTATTTATAATCCCATTTCATTCAATTCTAAATTTATTACTTCATCTGCATTTTTAATTACGTGCTCCCTGCAGAGAGTTCGGTTTCCGCTGCGGAAGGCTGAATCGAACGGCCGCGGTTGACGTAGACTCTACCCGACCGCTATTTTAGCAAACCTTCGGGCGTACGTTCACAGTACTACACATAACATACGTCGCAGCATAAAGTCTATCCAATCAAATTGGGAAAAAAATGTCAGCATCATTCAACACGCGTTCCTTGTTGATTCGACTTCAGTGACAACGGCAAATTAATATGAATGATTTAATGCACACAAGGTAAATAAAAGAGAATTAATTAAAATTCTTTATTGCATCACAATTCTGACGTAGGTTCCTAAGCTATTACGCAATTTTGGAATGCGGCAATGGGCATCTACAGCCTCAGTCATATTGCAAAGAAAAGCACACCGATCGCATCTGCGGCATTTGTGAACCGCTGACATTGCGTCTCCGCATCAAAAGAGGGAAAACTTGATTGAAAATTCAATAATCAATTTATTTCTTGAAGCAAAAAATTGATAAGAGCGCTTCTACAAGTTCTTACACAAATTCCAATTCGTGAAACTGCCCTCTCCGTAATACGAAATTCGTAAAAGCGATAAATATTTCTATATTTCTGCTTTCCCTTCGGCGCTACAAAAAATAACAGTACTAACAAATACATAATCCTCTCCGCTGGCACAGAATCGACCATTACGACTCGTCGTGAATCGGGAACGAGAAGAGAATGCGTGAACTGCCGTTTCCCTCGCGAACTCGCCTCTTCCTTCGCGATTGTATAGTCCGCCGCTTTTAAGTGAATAAGCATTATCCGAAAAATAATGGTGGAAAGAACCGCGCCCTTTGGGAAGGGAGAAGAGAGCACTCGGGGCCTCGCCAGGCAAGCGCTCCGCAATGCGCTCATCAATCATCTTCCCGAAACGAACTTCGCCCCAAAAAGATTTCGCGGGACGCATCAAGCGTCACAGAGAAAACACATCGCCGCTGAGGGCGTCGAGACGCGTCCTCCATCTCGGTCTCGCTTCGTTTTTTCCCGTCCCGCCGCGTCGTCACCGTCGCCATCGCCTCAGTCGCGGAATTTACGATTAAATTTTACTCCACAAAGCGCTCGTAAAATCGGTGCAGTGTTCGCGCCGCGTACGCTTCGATGCGGCGCGCGGGCGGTTCCCGCTGTTTATTTGCGTCCGCGCTTTCGCCGGATGCGATCGCCTCTGGGAGTTCGGACGGGGCGGGGCGGAGGGCCGCGAACGCAATCGGGCCCCGGCCGCCCTACAGGACGCGTCTTCTTCGGAAAACATATTTTCGATCGGATTCGTCGCAGTGCAAACACGGCGTGCGGCGAGCCCGCTTCGCGTCGGAGAGAACAGCCTTCGCCACCTGCGCACAATGCGGGTGCACGCGCAGGCACATCCCCGATGTATTTACATCAGGACGCGCGCCGCCCGATCACAATACATCCATATGCGGCAGCGCGCTCGCGCCGGGAACAAAGAGCGGACGAGGCGGCACGGGGGCCAGGTGAGCCGGGAATGCAGGGGGAAGTGGGCGGCGGGGGAGTGGGGGGGGCGGGGAGGGAAAGGGCAGGGAGAAGGCGTGATGGAACGAGCGCGGCACGGACGGTGGGGAACGGGGCGGGGCGGGGCGGGGCGGGGGCGGATAGAGCAAGGGTGGGCAGAAGGAGCGGGGCGACCACCAGTGGGAGAGGGCGTGGCGGAACCGAAGGGGGGAGGTGTGGCGTAGACTAGGGCGTGGCTGTCGGCGAGGCGGTGACGGCTAACGGAGGGAGAGCAGGGGGGGGGGGGCACGTTCGCTGTTCTGTGTTGGGCTCCACGCGGCGGATGCTACCCCGCGCCGTTACACCTCCGCATTATCTGCTCCATTACGTGCCCGATCACCCGAGCACAAATTCCAAAACTATGTACTTGCCTGAGAGCTTAGTCTCGCCGATTGATCAATGATACCACTGCTACAGCGCTGTATTTCCTATTTTGTACTACAATATTATTTTTTCACAACTATTTATACATAATATTGCCAGAGAAAATCACTGAGGAACCATGTTACTAAATAATGTGAAAAAACTTGTTTCATAGAAGCTCAAAGACTGTCTGAAATGATATTTCCTGCTCTTTGGCATAAAAGCGCAAGACCATTTTTAGAATTTAAAATGGGGTATTTTGTGCCCCAAAAATGCGGTGGCACATCAGAAAGTAGTACCAGAGAGTGAACTACTGCCCTAGTGCTGAGTCGCTGTCAGAAGAATGCAGTCCTGCACAAAAATTAAATACCCGAGAAAGAAACTTGTTTTAACAGGAAACAGTTCGCCAGCAAGCGAATAGTACTTCTGACGCTGGCTGTGAACGTTATCACCACGGCTCTCCACAGTCGCAAGCCGCAAGAGGCAACAGTCGTTTCGTCTTATTTGCACAGCTCAACGCAAACGCCTAATCGCAATCTTTACTAACAGGAGCGCGGCGCCCATCTTCCGTACTTGAGTGCACAGGCGCGGAAGCGAGCTTCCTCCTACCTGCAACACAAGCAGACAACTTCCGCCGTAAAAACAGGTCGCTACCAGCTGCTTATGGTCCCGGGCGCGCCGAGTGGCGTGGCGTGGCGTGGCGTGGCGTGGCGTGGCGTGGCGTGACCGTGCGTGTGGCGCCGGCTTTGCAATTTCTGGCAACGACGCCCTACCGAGCACAATATCGCCCGCTCTGCGCAATGCACTCCGCAATCTGGAAGTTTCTCTGCTACGACGACGTGCCCGAATTTCATCTCCCTTTCTATACGCGTAAAGGGGAAGATGCGAAATGTCAAGTGGGTAAGCAGCGACAAAAGATTCGCATCTAAATTTTTACAAGGCCCGCTTCTAAGCAGAGTCCTATCTCGCGCCCTCCTTAGCGCTTCACGAGATGCAGCCGCTCCGCGTTCATCGAGCGGCGCATTGTCGCTAGCCCCTCGTGGCCCTGCGAGAAGAGCGAGCAGGGGAGGAGGAAGAAGCCAAGGACAGACGATGACGCGGGGACACGAGGGCGAAGAGGGGTAGGGCACGAGGCACCAAGGGAAAGGGAATAGAGGATGAGAGTGGGAGCAGGAGGAACAAAAGAGTGGGGAAGGAGGTCGAGGGTATGAGGGACGGGAACGAGAAAGGGGTCACAGGATGAAAGTAAGTATGGGTGGGGGTGGGAGCAGGGGCATGCTCGTCGGACAAACAGAGAGAATGGTATGAGACAGGTCGGGAACGGCAAGAGAATGATGGCAAGAGAAAAAGAACGGCATTGGGGTAGGAGGGCGAGTGAGGCAACGAGGAGGACGCAACAATGAAAGCGGGGGAGCGAGAGCAACAAAGAGCAAGCTCTCAAAGCGCGCAGCCTCCCGCGCTGCAAGGCAGCAGGCGCAGACGCAACAGAAGCCGTCTTCGTCGTCGGCAGCTCCACACGAAGCGCCTCGGGGCGCCGCAGGAAACAACTCTTCCTGCCGCCTGCTCCGCCTCCGCCTCCGCCTCCGCCTCCGCCTCCGCCCTCCTTCACACTCCAGAGACTCGCCTCGGCTACGCTCGGCTCGCTTCACAACTCCAATACCCCGCGGAAGACTTTTAATTAAGGAACTTCTTTAATTGCCGCGGCGCGTCTCCGGGCGTGGCGCGCCGCGGTGCACGCGCGCCCCGTCGCGACCGGCCCAGGCGAGAGGTACGGCTTCGCGAAAGGTTGTGGAAATCGGATCTTTTGTTCCAAGTCCATTAGGCTAATTTTCGCTTTTTGACCGATGCTGCCACTCGACGGCGAGGAGGTGATAAACGAAACGAAGTTAAAGGACTTCTTGTGAAACAGCTTACTGAACCTACACTCTGTTAAGCAGCGTTGTGGTTTCTCAACACAATGAAATGTTTCAGACGGTACAACTCTGATAACCATGTACGTTAGCGGCATCAACGTCCGTAAATGTATCGAAGCCTCAATACACTTTGGGGATATCAGATGCCTTCTTTTCTGGCGTTATACGCTATAAAATAGAGCTATGCGAGTAACTGTAACCAAGAGTTCGATCCATCAACTTGAATGGGCAGAAACAAATAGTAATAGTAGGCCTATACAATATGGTATAAGTGTGTTTCCAATGATACACGGATGTTTTGGTGGAAAAAGTTGAAAATGATTCATTTTCATAACTCTGACCTTTCACGTCTACTGCGTAAACATCAGAAACGCGATTAAATATTTTGTAGCCACTTGCATCGGAAAGTCGTTCCACTCCGAAACAATGGTATCGCCCATTATGTAAATCTCCGAATATCCCAACAAAGATGAAATGCTATTCAAACGCATAGTGGAGGCTGATTAATGACCAAATAAAGACCCTCGATTCAGTCTCTCTTGAATTGTTCGATTCACACCAAACAGATTCCGTCGATGCAAGCTCTTGACGTTGCTCTCCATTCCAAGCCTCCCCGCTTTGCCTGTGGAAAATTCCACAAAGCATTTCCCCGCTTAACGTAAAGGTGAGAATTCACGAAGCCCCACCCAACGTAGGACTAAAAAATCTCCAGCAGGCGAAACGAGCAATGAAAGGAAACGCGGAAATGGGAGGGAGAACGTGAGGTCGGAGCGGCGCGAGGATAGGATGGAGAGTAACGGCGAGGACAGGCGGGGACGCGCACGCACTGCAATTCCGATCGCAGCGGGAGAGCATCCGAGGGCCTCGCGGTCGCGCCGGCGGTCCCATCCACCCACCCACCCACCCTGCCGACTGCGCACTTCGCCCTGCATTCAGCGGAGTAATTATAGGATTTCCAGAGCGCGGGTGCGCGCGAACCGCGCTCCACTCCGGGGCTAGTAATCACCTCGCGCCGCCGCCACAAAGGCCAAGGACGAGCGCGCGCCCCGGGGGAGGCTGCGGGCGGCGCGATGGAGCCGTTGGGGGCGGCGCCAATGCACTCGGCGCCGGCGCCATCTATAATCACCGTCTGCTGGAACTCATTAGGAAATGCCCCGCCCTTCTCAGCTAAATGGGAAGTAGCAAAACGGACGATCCTAGTGTTTAGAATTCTTAATGGGCCAATTTGCTTTCATTCGCATACGTTGTTTTTGAATTTTCCAAATGTTGACTGGGATGGCGGAGAGGTGAGCTGGCGTAGCGACCCAATCTCTCGGAGGGAGGGGTCCAGATGGTTTAATCCTTTCTAGTCATGAATGTTTCTCCCTTGAATTGTTCTTGTATGTGTGCATTGTGTCGCAGAGGGACACGCATTTCGTATTAATGGGTTCGGCATTATCCTAGAGACACTTATGAGTAACCATGAGCTAGAAGCCCAAACAAATGAAATGCACCCGAAATATTGGAGACACTACAAGTAGCAAACAAAAGCGTGCAAAAAAGAATCAGTTCGCAGAATGGATGTGCAAAGTCCAAAAAATAAAATGTTTGTGCGCAGCTTACTAGATGGCAGTCTCGACGTTCATAGAGTTATTATCAACAATAGCACACAAATGTTAGCATTTCACATCCAATACTGATTCACTCGTTTTAAATGAAACTCAAAAAGGCTCATTCTACAGTCCACCTAGCTAAACATCGTGGTATCATTCCATTTTTGAGGGTTCAATTTATAGTCGCATTCTTTGTAAAAAAAATTGTCCATGGCATTGTACCGTTAATTGCACCAAAAAATGGAAATAATAAAACAGAACACAGTTTCAGTGTGTGACAGACACTTAAAACTCAGAATTGGCGATCAACATATTACCCAACTCCGTAAAGCAAGGCAGTATGATTCGGAATTAAAATCATCATGATTAGCATCAACACACACTGGTCTCGAAATGTGACAATATGACCAATTTCAGACCACAACGAAATTGAGACATTAAAATAATGCACTTGTATTCGTACTTTTACTTTTTTTACATCGAACGCAACAATGGATTATGAGCATATCTCAAAGGCAATGGATATATACGTCCAGCCAGTTAATTCCAAGATTATTTTCGGCACACTTCTAGAATCTGAAGGGACGTGGCAAATTTGAAGTTATATCCCTTATGGCCGTTTTCTCACGAACTTCGAGATAGCGATCTTACACCGCGATAGGCCCCTCAATCACTCAACGCATGGAGCCCTGTGAGAGAGAAATTCTACAAGGGGCAGGGCAAGGTAATCAAATGTATTCTAACTGTAACTTTAAAACAAATTTGGGGATATTATTTAAAAATTTAGTTGTTACGTTCGTGTCAAAGTCCATTTTAGTCTTGTGATGATGTATCTTTTCCTGCGCGGGCCCATCAGAAATTCCTACATTGTGTTAGAATATAATCCAGTTAATGTTAATTGTTTTATTCAACAACCTCTAATGCTAATTTTTTTCAATGAAAAGATTCTCTATAATTTTAAATTTTTGATATAGTATTTTAGTGCAATCCTAGACCAGAGATACATTTTTTTCAAAAACGCCCTGAAAGGGCCGAAACGTTTAAATAAATTGCTAAAAAATAGTAAATGTGTGTATTAAAAAGGTCAAACTATTATTGTTAATAACGATAGAAGTCCTTAAATATCCGCCCCGGCGTCCGTCATTTCACCGACATAGGATAGTCAGCCAAATATTTTGTTTCGTAAAATCGTATCTATCGTTCGCACCAATCCGCCGCATTAGCCATGCGACAGACAACGTTCCCGGACCACGCAGGCCGAGGCGAAAACCAGCCCACCGCGCTTGCATCGGGCATTCTCCCACAGATCCCCAGCGAGCGCTTCCTGCGGGCGAGGGCCCTCTCCCGCGCGACTGTAAATGAGCCCAGGCGGAGGGCGTTCTCCAGTCGGGCAGCGGCCATTACGTGTCCTCTTGACAAAAACACGAGGACGGGAGACCCTCGCTGCTCCGGACGGCGGGCGGTGACGCACGAGCCGAGATCGCCACTTGGCTCTGCTTGCGACCGCATCTCACGTCGCGGCCAGGCCCAGCCCGAAGGGGTCGGGAACATGCCGAAACGAGCGCGGGTCTTCCCTGAGCCACGCCCTCGGAAGAGCAAGATGAGGAAGAAGGGCGGGCAAAATAGCAATTATCTTTAAGTTCCGGGTGATCAGAGATCATACTAACTGAAAGGAGGGTGATCCACAAAATCTTTCTTACTGCGGGAGCGATTACTCACAGAATTTCGACTAGCAGATTTTAGCGTAAGGGAGAGGGAATATTTCGACGCAAGATTTAATTTAATGAAAGCCGCAATAGAGCTGTAGGCGGTATTAATGCCGACCGACGTGGAACTGGGCCCTGCGTAGTGGACTGGGCGGGCGGTACAGAAGAAGACGGTGCCTTGTGGATTAGAAGCGCCCTTCGGAGCTACAAGGGAATTCATAGCCATATCTTGGAAAATCGAAAAAACGTAATATAGATAATACGTAGAGCAAGGTACACGTAAGTTACATTTTCTTCTGTGGTCTGCGCAGCCCCCCCTCTTAGAATTCAAGTGCGCTCCACTATATTGGCATTAGGAAGTTAATAAATAATTGTGAGAAATACTAGGGAACGCGAAGTTATCAAATAGTAGATAATAAAAATTCAATGAGAAAAATGTAGCTTTCAATTAGAAGTTGAATTCACAAAATATTAATAAAACCGTTGACATTTTTATAAAACACACCTCTTCCATCACATTTAAAATGGAATTGATACAATTCGATACTGCGCATATCTAGACTTCTGTTCTTTTTGAATTGGCATGCATCTCAACATTCTTACAGACCCTGCTCATGCGCTAACATCCCATTCGTAAGTCACACGAGCTGCCCGGATCTAATCCTCTTTGATGGAGAAACCGGTTTGAAGTGTACACTAGAGAGGATAAACAGCCCTGCTAAAATCTCTGGACGAAAGCTCAACAATATGCGCAGGAAATATTTAATGTACTACAGATGATGGAACATCGTTGCATCCGGAACTCGAGCTATCCAGCACAATGCATTCCTGGTAGAATGCACGATGGCATTTCGACAGCAATAGCACTTAAAAGAATACGCCTCCCAGGAAATATATGGGGTCATCCATAAATTACGTAACGCCAAAGGGGGAGGGAGGGGGTCTGAGGCAGCGTTACGTTGCGTTACACACATAGGGATGAGAGTTACAAGGGGGACGGGGTATTGAAAATACTCGAAATTTGCGTAATTTATGAACGGCCTCTAAGAATGGACGAGCCCCACCAAACTGCTGTTCAACCTACAATAATATAGTGTTCAGGTCCCCATTGAGTACGATCCAACTATAATATATATAACCCAAAACCCTGTTTGTTTGCAACAAATTTGTGGATGCGAATTCCAACACCAACTTTCTAATGTGTTTTTGTTATATGATTAAGCCCCATTCCGGGAAAATTTCACGCCATTTTTTTGTGTGAAGCGTTTGTATGAAAAACTCATATTCGCTCGATGTTTCACATTTCTGTGCCGTGGTATTGTTCCCAGAAAATCCGTCCACAATCGCATTTAGGAAGGGTTCCGGATTCACAGCTCTGCTGTTTTCACATGAGATTAAAGTGTGGATGATTTAACGAATACCACGTGCGTTTTGATAGAAAATATCACGATTGAGATGCAGCGACTCTGCGGGTTTGATGAACGACAAGTAATGGTTTTGTTTAATATAATATAAATGATGCCTGGAGATATAACAAGTTTTAAACATCACAGTACTACCATTCAGCTTGTCCAAGAGATTACGATTGGCAGATTACTGACTGATTACTCAAATCTCGTACACGATAAATCGAAACTGAGCTCCAATGATTGGTATCTCAACCCAAAATACACAATTACACTCTCAAATGTATTCGTTCTGATCTCCATGCCTAATTCACAAAATTGCTTTGAGACATATTTAAAACACGTCAACGGTCCCCACGAAGATTCAATACCTTGTTATGGTATTGTTACTTAAGTATCTCTACCGGGCAGGACTAAAAATCCTTTGGATCTCGCGCTATTGCAGTACTGCTAGTTCAATGAACAAAAAACCCGACGACCTTCACAAAGCAGCGAGTAACTGCATCTGGTGGGATGACCTTTAAAAGCTAAATAGCTTATAGCTTTACTGTTAAAAGGCAAACTTACACGTTCGTCGAATATTTATATTGGTATTAACATTTCTCTTTCAATTCTTCAGCCACATCTCCACATGCACCCACTCCAATGCCCTAAAATATTATTTGAAATAAAAATTAAATTGATAACTTTTCAATTAATATCGATCATTCCATATTAACTTTTACACTAGGTTTCTTTTATTTAGACTTTCGCCGTTTCGCCCTGTAAATGTGAAAGTGCCACAAAATTCAGCTACTACTCCTTCCTGATGTGCATGTATCAAAAAGTAAAGGGCATCGAGATATCTAAACGAGAAATCCTTGTTATCGAACCTACAGGGAATGCAAAATATCTAATAGAGACTTTTTTGCACAGCGTAGCGAATAGCAAATCGACAGAAATCTCATGACCATTTTGCACGACCTGTGCATCTGTGAAAATGCAACTTAAACAACGTCTGCGCAGAGGCTCGAGACTGATGTCAATTGCTGCAAAAAGCCCCTAATTCAAGACCCCATCGAGCTCCCAGTGTGTGTCACAATTTAAACTCAGATCAGGGTTTTCAACATACTACCAACTTACAGTTGGGCTGTATGATTCGGGATTAAAATCATCGTGACATGCAACACACAACTTTGGCCTCGAAAAAAACTGGAATAACATTTTACAGGCACTTTCAAAATCTTTTCATTATTATCTGTAATGATTACATTCAGCAACACAAACGGGGGAGGAGGAGCTCATAGTGCTGCACGCCCCTCACTTCACCTCACCACAGAACGCAATGATTCACAGAAAAAAAATAGCTTTACAAATTTTCTTTAACTTCATTCAATATATCTATTATTGTTTTAAATATCAACTAAAATAACTCTGATACACCCCTATTCAATCTTCGGAATCTGAATTCAATGGATGCTTATTAGAATCCAGAGGTAGAACCACGTAATAGGACTACAATTCCCACGCAGCCTACTTCTTCCCGACCCATACTTATGTCAGTCAAGGCAACCGACTCCATTGTCCCACGATTGCTCTAGAGGTCGAAGAAAAGCGGAAAACACTTCTGCGCATACACTTGCGGCCCTGAAAGCGCGGGGGGTGAGAGAGAGGTGCACATCTTTTATTTCCCAATATCAGTCATAGAATCAGGTGTGAAACAACACTAATCACTTGGAATCAAAAAATTAGCAATACTCTCGATCATTGCAATCGCCTGAAAATGGAATATCCATCCATTGAATTCAATAAATCAACTATTTCATTTTTAATATTTATCACAATTTCATGTTTCAATGCTCAGCGAACATTCCTTGATTCCGCTGACCTTGTCAACTCTGATTACTCAATAACTACTTCTGAAAGATCATGAAGAGTACACTGGACGGGTTCTTTAATATCCCATAAAAACACACACATTCAAAAATTGTTGTGTGTACATTTCTATGTCTCCTGAGAGAATTAAATAAACTACCGTGAAGTTATTTTAATTAACCAGCAACTGGTTAATGAACAATTCGGTTAGCAATCGGTTATCAACGTCTCGTGACTATTAACGGATCATCCATCCCACTGCGATGGATGCAAATCGGTGCCGTCAGTTGCGCAACGGGGCTGCCGTCACCACAGGCCATGCGCCACGCGCCAGGGAGGGTTGGAGCGGGGGCGGGGGCGGGCGAGCGGCCAAGACGTCGACGCTACGCCCCCCCCCCCCCCATGAGGAGCAGCGAGAGGACCCGGGCCGCTTCCACAACGCCCGATTGTTTCCTCCATTCTCCGCGCACCGCGCCCGGAAGGAAAAAGCGAAAGTGAGCAACTTTGTTCAAAAACACGCACTCGCTTACGAGGCTATTGCATTCACGTCTACCAAATCTTCCGAAGGAAGAAGGCTTCAATTCTTCAATACAACAACCTCTCTGGGCTGCGGTGAGAACCAATATTACGACGAGAAAAAGCAACATCTAAAACTGCGTTTGCTCATGGCTATATTGTTTTAATAGTTGAATTTTTTTCTAGCCTGTCCAGCCAACTCAATTGTTTCGCTATGGAGTTGGTAGGCGTGAGCCACAAAGAATGAAATGCAAGCCGAACCGCAGCCTCAAGTGCAACGAACTTCTCATTCGCACAGCGTAACGCAAACTACCGAAGGAAAAAGGACCCCTAACGAGAGAAGCCGGAGAGGGGAACGGAAATCCTACACCTTGCGAGGCAGGCGCAGTAAAAGAACACGAATTCGAAGGCGGCGCGGGATGGGCGGCCGCCGGCGTCACGGAATGCTGGAGAGGAGGTGGGGCGGGGGCGGGGGCGGGGGCGCAGAGGCACTGGCGGGGTGCGGGCGGCCCTGACTGCTACTACCGCCGCTGCTGCTGCTGCTGGTTCAGCGGCGGCGGAGCGCGCCGCGTGTGTCGAATGCGTGCCTAGAAATAGCCTGGCAGGAGGCCATGCACGGCGCCTCGCCCCGCCCCCTTCGCGCTTCCCGCACGACATGAGGCTTCTGGCGGCGGCGGCGGCGGAAGACGAGGGCAAAGGGGACGACAGGGTCATGATGCTCCTCAATGGGAACGGCAACGTTCAATTTATTCTCTAAATACCTTTTTTCCTCTTTCTTTTTCAATGAAAAGGTTAGTGTCGGAAAATTTCATACGTCATGCACAAGAGATTGCAAACAATATTACCAATTTCTAATGAAATTTTTAAATGAAAACTCTCATTAACTTCATTGAGCAATGACTTTCTCCCGGTCCACAAAGTTTCTTTTTTAATTCTGCTTACTTTGACGTAAGAATTGTGTTTGGTTAGACTGAATCTTTAAGACTGAAAAAGAAGTTACTTTGTTTTGTTGTTTTTTTTACTTTTCTTTTTTTAGCTTCGTGTCGCAGATAATACGAACATTTTTGTCTATTAAATACAACATCGATTTATCAGTATTTTCAAAAATGCCTCCCTGCACTACTACCTTCTTGCACAACTGGAGTCTGCAATGAGTAATACATTCGCGAGTGAGCTGCCGTTGCCGTCCTCAAGCTTATGAAGTTGTGTCAAGACAAAATCAGATCCGTATTCTCAACATACCACCCAACTCGTAGTTAGGCCTTATGATTCGGGATTAAAATCATCACTGCAAGCAACACACATCATGAGCTTGAAACAAGAGAGAAGAATTTAGAAATCATGTACGCAACCGCAACTATTAAACAAGAAAAAGTGGACACGTCATTTTTGTTGACCCAGCCATTCCCTTCGCCCCTGAAGCCTGGAAACGCACGGTCCCATGACCAGCCGTCGCCTCCCATCGCGGAGCGACCCCTCCGCCGCGTCATAATGCCCTAAACGGGCGCTGCGTCGCACCACTGCAAGTAATGGTGGCGGCACCCACGTCGAAAGCGCGCAGGCAGACGGCGCGGGGCGGGGGCGGGCCGCGTGCAAAGGAAGCGGACGGACGTAACAGAGGTAGCGCGAAAGGGGCCGCCAGTGACGCGGTGCGTGGGAATGGGAAGACGTCCCATGTAAGAACTACGGATGGGGAGACACGGGGAGCGTAAATTAAAGGAAAGGGTAAGACGCAAGGATGGAGAAGGATCCGCATCCTACGCAAGGAACCGCAGAGGAGCAAGAGCCAAGCACACGCAGACACACAGGGCAGGGAGGAGCGTAACGGAGGCGAGATGATGTGGGACGAAAGGGATTAAGAAGGCCCATGGCGGTGGAGGCCGAGATGGGCAAGGTCGACGGGGAGGTGCGGTGTGTGAAGGCTCAACGCAAAGGCTGGGAGGAAATAAGGCGGAGACGAGCGGGGACTGTAGGAAAAGTATCGGGGCTGGGAGCGGGATGGTGCGTGGCGTGGCGAGGAGGGCGAGGCGAGGCGAGGCGAGTGTGTATTCTCCAGGGGCCGCCGAGTGCACTCGCAGACGTCGCCGTTATTCCTCATTTCGGACGACGTGCGCTACATACGAAGTGCCGCTCCGCTCCAACAGCCCCCCTCCCCCCACAACTTCTTCCACAGTTCCCGTCTTTCCCAGACATTTTTTTTCTTTTTTCCTTCTTTCGTCGACGACGTCGCGAAGACGGCTAACACCAAGTCGCGAAAAATAAAGTCATCGACCAAAGAAAAAGAAACATAACGGGAGATCCCCCATACGCGCCGTTCTTCAACGTTGATGGGTAAGGCAAAAAAAAATTTGCGCTATTATTTTTACGAGTGGCACATCGCTAGCTCGCGACCGACTGCTTTGATTGCGGCAATTATTCAGGAAACGAGCGCATTTTATCGGAGAGTGGATTCAAAAAACAAACGAGTCCCACTGGCAAATTGCTTTAACAATGGGAGACGTTCTCGCAACATCCTCCGGGCCAGATGATGAAATCGCGCCCATTAATGCAAGTAACAAACGTCTTTCTTTTTGATTACTTGCCGAAACACCCAACTTTCTTGCAGCGTTGCTAACGGTGGCAGCTCAAAAATAGAACGTTATGGCCTCAGAAAGCTACGCCCTACTTTTGGAATGAAATCCTTTTGCAAAGGAGTTCATTCGCATGCAGTGCTTATCCCCGCCCCATGCAGACAGTTCGGCTACATCGCCTGAGTACTTACTCCACCGCCACCTGGAACACCGGCTGGAAAGGCTGGGGCAACACTTACCTAAAAAGAAATAAAGGTTTTAGAATAACCATAAAAATTGAGTTAAAACATTCTATTATAAGTGGTAAATACTACTCACTTCATAAAAATACTTTTCTAGATTATAAAGATAAAAATATTACAAGAAAATATTTTTACATTGTAAATTGCGACAAAATGTTATGAACACGACATCCTATTTTACTAAAATCGAAAAAGTATTCCGATAAATCAACAGATTTGCTAAGGCAAATAAATACAGAAGCATTTCCACAGATTCTATAACGCTCAAACCTAAATTCACGATCTTGACTTTCCTGTTAAAGAAAGGCCAAGTTGATAATGCCTTTTTTATCTTCTTACTTTTTTTTCCTACAGGATTTACAAGCACCTAACCAATCAACAATGAAAATCCAAAGAAACAATTCAACATGCCCTGATGCACGTAATTACTTGCGAAGTTCGAAGCTGAAATACGTTCTCCGGCAAGTAATATAGTTTTTTATCTCTGATAAATTAAGAAAATTAAAGTTCACATGGGAACAACATTCTTGCCATTAGGTGATTATTTGAACTAATATTTTCGCATGATCAAATAGTGAAAATAAGAAAACTCCATTTACGTTGATAACTTTTTTAATAGATTTATTTTATGAAATTTATATTGTTAGCAAATACATGCGCTCATTACTCAGCTAATTGAAGGAATTTGAATATCTGATTATCTGCAAAGGTAAAAAACGAATACGACAATCCATTAGCTGAACTGAGCCCATCGCCCACAAATTTTGACTTACCAGCATATTCACAGGATCAAAGACTATATCAAAGAACACCAACTACGCTCATGACGCAAATATGAAAGAAAACTTTCACCGTTTCCGCTCAAAATGGCCGCTGCCTTGACGCTAAAGAGCGATTCTGCTCTCCTACGCGCGAGCGAGTGATTGTTCAGCGTGCTAGCCAGAGAGCCAACGGGGAATTCGACTTCGACGCGGCGCGGCGCGCGTGTGCGACGCATGGGAACTGGGTCTACGGAACGGCGCGGCGCGACGGGGCGGGGCGGGGGCGGAACACGCGGGCGGCAGTGTTGCCAATTTGAACCTCACAGAGTTTTCTTCCTTTTCTTTTTTTTGGAAAGGGCGCATAATGCAGGGAAGAGGTTTTTAAATCATTAAGTTTTGAAAAAATTTAAATAGTTCGTGAACTATAATAATAATAATAATAATAATTATTATTATTATTATTATTATTATTATTAATTTTTAGTCTCAAATTTATTCTAACAGGACATTATTTCAAGTTTTTCGCCAAAATCTTTAATTAGAATAAATTAATTAGAAATAATTAAAACTTTAATCACAATTATTATTATTATTATTATTTTAATTACAAGTATTCCTTAATATTCTTGCTTAAATCCCAACTAAGCGATAAACATCTAGATCTTTCTTGGTGGCTCATATAATTCTTGGTGAAGAACAGGCCAGGTTCCTTCATTCTAGCATTTGTATGTTACCAATTTGTGTCAATGTTCGAAGTAAAAATTACTTTGTTTACATCTGTCTTGTTTCATTAATGACGAACTTCGAACAGACAGTTACTCCTAATGATTACATTTTAAATTGACAACAAACAAAGTATTGACTATTGTTTACAGTCTTCATCAGCTAACGGAGCGAAGTTTATTGCACCTTCATATTTGTGAATCCACAAATTGAAACTAATGAACTCTAATTACTGAAGTTTTAATGTTGGAGATTTTTTTACAGGAACCTATGTATTAGAAGAAATGTTATACGCATTTTGGGAAAAGGCCGCCGTGCCATTTGGCAACCCTGTGGATGGCGCGGTGGGTGCCACCAGTGCGGGCGGTGTGGGTGGCGGGACGCAGAGAATGACGCTGCGGAGTAGTTGGTCTGTGGCTCTCACACATTGTCAACCACAAAACTTATTCGTCAAAGCTTGGGGCACTTTTCAGGCAGAAATATCTGAACATCTATGAGAATCGGGAGAATTGCCTTCAAGTACAACATTCGCCGCTTAGTAAATAACATTTCTTTCCCCAATGCTGAACGTTATCCATGTCGTTCAACGTACTCGAGAATCGAACTGGTATCCAGAACAATTAAGTATCTTGCTAATATTGACCAAATTTCTTTGCACATTCTCAATATATATAAACATTCTGAATGTAGATAAATATATTTTAGAATTGGCACTGATGCCCACAACGTTTAGATTTTTCCATTGCTCTTCATCAACTTCTTCGCACTTCCTTCAAAGATTGGTTTAATAGCACCCCTCTATCCCAAGCCCGAAAGACGTTTAATATTCATTTTACAATATCAGCTCATTTTATAACAAATATGTTATAATATGGTGTCTCGTTAGGAACACAATTTTCGTAGTTTAATTAAAATGAAAGTCATGTTTTTTCTACATTTTACATTTTTTTACTTAGTGTCAATCTTCACCCTAATAAACGAAAACACATTGTTGAAGTATTGTAATATTATAAGTATTCGTTCGTAGGTCACGACATATGCCATGGAAGGGAATTCATACGTCCAAAAGACCCTTCTGGAAAAAAAAACCTGGGAGACTGAGACAAATGGATGAGGATTTCTGAAGAAATATACGAGCGCCACGTATACGCACGAATCCACCAACAAAGCCCACGAAATCGACGAAAGCATTTTGTGAGCTACGAAAACAAATAATCATGAGTCCCGTAGGACACAAATATTCCTGACAGGAACGAGGGGAAACAATACATTCAAAGTTCGTCATAATTCACTGGCGGAAGATTTCTCCTCCGAGATAGGAAAAGGTGGAAGTTTGAAAATATTTCTCGCAAGGTACAGAAAACGCTGAACGGTAGTATTTTCGCGGGAACGCGCCTCGCCAAACCAGCCCATTAACAGCACACCAACACTTGAACATCTGAGCAGGTTTTTCACAGCCAGTTAATAGAACCGGTTATACGAATAAATCAACGCGGAATTCACCTGCGATCGGATTTCCAGAGTGACATCACTTTCACACTATTATCATGACAAATCCCGCCATCGCAAGTTCTCTCTGTTATTTCCGTATCAGAAATATTACAATGAAAATAAGGGTTAGTTTAACCGCATTTTCGTTATGCGAATATCAAGAAACAGTTCGCGTGTGGGTTAGGCATCGGTACATTCTATCGATGGCAAAGCCTTATTGCACGCCATTGAATGGACGTCCACGTCCTACTTCACGGGATTTAGCTTGATCACGCAGAGCCACATAATGCGCTCGTACAGCCTGTCGACAAAGGGATCACGTCCAGCATCACAATGCTGCAATGGGGAACGGCGCAGAAGCAATGGCGATTGTAAAATCACTTTCACGCTATCACAAAACGAAAAAAGAAAAACCTACGAGCGCAACGTCCGTCTATTTGCGATTCACGATCATATTTTAAAAACGGGGATTAGATCAACGGTATCTCCGCTCAGTGAACATCAAGAAAAATATGTTGAAGAATGGAAGTGAGAGCAGTCATCAGGACATTTCCTTCATCAACGGCAATGCCGTATGGCAGGCGATTCAATCGGAGCTCAATGCGGCCTACTTAACAGGGCAGTACTTGATCACGCAGAGCCACATAATACGTCTGCACATAGCCAAGCCAACAAAGCGACAGCGTCCAGCATCACAATGCTGCAATGGACTTCAGCGCGGCGGGGGTGGGGGTGGGGGCAGGAGTGGTGACTGGAGCGGGAAAGGGCGGAGGTCTGATGGTGGGGGCTGGAGCGGCGGAAGGGGGTGGCCGGGCTGGGCGGGGCGGGGCGGGAAGGAGCGTGGCAGAGGTCGTAGCGGGGCGAGACTGGGCTGGGAAGGGAGGGGAGGGGCAGAGCGGGGCGGGGCGGGGCGGGGGTGGACGGAGGTGGAGATGGCGGTGGGGGTGCAGGCGATCGACTGCCGGGATGCGTGACGGGACGGGGCGGAGGGGCGGTGGGGTGGCGGAGCGGGCGATAGAGCCGTCGCGTCTCCCCTTTGTGGGCGTCGCGCCCGCGACACGCCGACGGTAATAATTCATGCGGCCGTGTCACGACGGAGAGGAACCTCGCACCTCACACTACGTCACCGGAACCATCCGCAGCACGGCCTCCGCTCGCTGTCACGGGAACTTGGAGACGGATCACAAGCGCAGTCGCCGCGTTTCCCGCAGACAGTGTTCTTATTCTATGCAGCTTACCGTCCCATTAAAATGAACGCATGATTGATACTTGGAAGGCCTCCTTACAGTAAACTTAAAGTTTCATCTCATCGAGATGGGACATATCTTTATCTCGTGTATTTGCCTTCACATGGGGCACCATTGCCGTTCTAGTGTAAGCCTAACATCATCAAAGCCGTATTAAATTCAACAAACTTTCCAGATTATATAATTTATGTCGTGTGAATATAATTTAAGTACATAAATATGTGCCTGTGTATGTTCATAAATGTAAACTAGTTCACTTAATATTTGCATATGCCAAATTACAGAATCGCCCAACATTAGGTGAGATTAATGATTTTTTTTTCTGGAGGGGGCTTCAACATAAAAAAATATTCGCCTCTTACTGCACTTCGTTTAATTTTACATTTTTATTCTGTTCAGCCCATTCGTATCAGCATTACATTACAAACTAATAATAACAAAAGTTCTATTCTCACGTTTAACTTTGCCATGACGGCGTAGGTTGCCGACACGAATTTTCTTATGTGGTAAACGCAGAAATGGGACAAGGCTACGTTCAAATTCGAAATGCCACGTAAGGTACACTAATCATGATGATTTCGTCGAAAAGGAATAGTTTATTAACCACCCGATTGGCTGGAGGCGTCTATCTTGGTACGCGAAGTCTAAATTTACAGCTTCAGTAATTTCCATCGATCGTGTCCATGAGATTATACCAACTTGGTTTGAAAGAAATATGATCCCAGACTCCTAGTGAGATGTTGGTCATTAGTTCTTACTGAAAACAGTAGTTCTGAGAGGTCAAATACTCTAAGAAAAGATCATTTTCTGTCAGGACAGATCTGAATATCATCCTCAGAGCCAACAGTCACGTTTTTATCTCAATAGCAATATTATGCATATGTATTCCGGAAAGTGGCATTTCACGTGCCTTCTTAATTGTGCCATTTTCAAAATACACTGCAGAGAGCGATCTGCCATCTGTTTTATAGCAGAACGCTTCCACAGACCTATAGGCAGGGCACAACCCTTTCTCATTGCGCTCTTTTCCTGGAACCGTAAAAATTATACATTTAAATGAAGCTTCCGTACAGTGAGGAAGTTCTTAAAAAACATGAGTCGCGTTCATGCAAACCGTTTTAACTCCGACCACACCAGCGAAATCCGCGCGAACAACGGCGTAATATCGCGTTCAGTGACGCGACGCAATCAAATATGACAGGGCATAAAGAAAAGTCAAGGGCAGCGGCGGATGGGAAATTGAGAAACAGATAAGGAAGGCGGCGGCTCGTAACGGCCGTAGAGAATCGATCGTCGAAACCATTTCGCGGCTGATTCACGAAGGACTGTCTCTACAGCAACCTCTCACGGTCGCTTCTCGAAGTTCGAATGCTGCTTCAGCATGGATGATTCTTAATCTTTGGAAGATGAAGCATAATAGTGCGAAGGTTTGTAATGAAGGGTGGCGAGCCGATGTCATTTCCTCTCCGATGTCGTTACAGTCCAATTCGAAGTCTTGCCCGACATCTGCAGTTTTGGTCTCTATCGGAAAGATCACCGGGGATAGCCCTACACGTTGGCGACGAGATGGGAAAGGAAGAATAGCGTGAGGTAGATGGCTCCATTGAACTGCCCCGAATAGGTCTAGAATTCATTATTGCACACCACGGTGACGTCAATACTTTCCAACTGAAATATCATTGCCCCACTTTTAAAAATAAATATATGTTTATTTCATTGTATCAAGAAAAGTTCCATTAATTAAAGACAATCATATCATATGAAATTGAATATATATTAAAAACTTAATGATATGTTTATTTCCTTTCTATATCGTAGACATCCAGTATCACTGTGGAATGCCATCAACAGTACCAGGTGCTTTTTTTTACGAGTACATTAAGTCTTTTCAATGTTACGGTCAACTGGGACACTATGAATCACGATCAATCGAGCGAACCTGCTTTAAACGCTAGTGCCAGTGCCAAACATTGTCAGCAGCGTTCACGTGGAACAGTACGGGTAAACGCGCTCAACGGCTAAAGAGGTTGGTTTACTTCGTCTTCCGAAGAATGCTTTGCAGTCTTTTTCCCCCCTCAATTTTTCCGAGGTTTACTGACTTTGGCAAATTGTTCTACAATATGGAAGTTCCACAGTACAAAGTGGCGAACAACTGCCGTAATATGCTTTCTGTGAATTACATTTTCTCGAGGTGGTGAAAGCAATAGTTCTTTGCGCATTCTTAAAGAGAAGCGTATCAGCATACCATAACGACCTTCACCTGTTTACTTTTAATTTAACTGTAAATAATATTATGGGGTGTAGATGCACTATTTCAAAGAAATGAATGTAATGTGATAACTTATTTTCAGTAAGTTCCAAATTCATAAATGTTATCTTTTTAGTTATATTACAACATTGTGAGCTTATGAGAGCATTGGAGCTAATTATGGAGGGAAGAATTACGAAATAGTTCAGATTCCGACAAGAAATACTCCAGGAGCATTAGCTGGAACTGGTGGATTTTGTTCACTTACTTCTGGATCGGGACCCTCAGAATTGCAGATCGACAGGAAGCGGAAGTAATACACAACTGATAAGGTAATTCCAGTCATTGACTTGCTATGAAAATCGATTTCCGGAGGAAGCGCAATGATAAGTAGAAATAAATTCTAGTGCCTCCTCTTCGCAACGCACGATATCGTCTGCATATGCACCAGTGCATGCGAATTTAAAACGGTGAATTCGAAAACAAGAGAACGAAAGTTTGTTTCGGATTTTCCACCTATCAATCGTGTCCGTCAAATTTTCACAGAGCCTCGCGAGGATCCTTCCATAGCGCAGGGAGATTAATCACCAGGTCCCCAATCATTAATCAGCGCAGATGGCAAAACTTGTGGCCCACCCGCAGCCCGCAAACCACCCCCTCTGAGTGTCGCAACCAGACAGCAGCCCTGGTGAAGGCTAAAAGGAAATTGACCAATCTTCTTATAACGGCGCATTGACGTTGCCAACTCATCCCACCCCCGTCGCGAGTTACGTAATTTGGACGAGGCCTCTCGCTCCCCAGGCCGCACCGCACTGCGATCCTGATCGAGTGTTACCTTTGATCAACGAGCATCTCTGCTGTAACCAGCGCCATATGACACACGCCCCTCGGGTTTTTTCCTCGCGGTCCACTCCACCCGCGACTGATCAGCACAGTACTGCCACTGGCTCATCACCCTGCCTTTGACGTGATTTCGTCGGTTTTTTAAAACAAACGCTGATCCGTCAAACTCCGGCACTCACTAAGAGAGTTGGGATTAGATTTACTGCATTCTCCAATGTTAAAAAGCGGAAAATTTTACAATATCGAAAGTATATTGTAGTATTTGTTTATTGAAAACAATATCATAGTATTTAGTAAAACATCGAAAGAAGTTTTTAGAATCAATATGCCAATACACGAACAGAAAAATAAAGTTATTTCTAAACAAATTCATGCAGCATTCATTTTCTTCCTTCTTCCTACTCGCTTTCGGTTCGTTTCGGGCCACCGTCCTTCCCGCCCAAAAATTGCTTCGAAAGCTGATAAGAACTGCCTTCTGTGGACTTCAGTTTGAAGGAGTTAAACGAATCAAAATAATGCAGTAAGTCTGAATCTCGTTATTATTGAAACTTTCGACATCTTTACTCTGTCAGATGCAACGAGGTCTTTTGAAGCTTGCAATACCGTTCATTGTACCACCTCTATCATTGCAAAACGCTCCCATTTTGTGACTTACACCCACCCCTACCGTGAAATTCTCGTCCTAACTCCACAAACTAATGGTAGAAGTTGGCAACTGAATTTTGCAATATCATTCTCCACTAACTAGCTTCGTGTATCAAGAACATGCTCAATTTTTTAATCTCAAACACTCAATTTGCCTCTGTTTTATGATACAAATTCACTGTATCACGAGAACATAAATTGGTGTATACCACCAATAAAACAATATGATGAAGAGTATAATTTTCTCTTAAACGTAATGTAAAACTTAAACCTAATGTTTATGCTGAAACTAATGCTTATTCATACAAAACCTTCCACACGAGACAAAACACACTACAACAACCTCGATGTTCATTTACTTTTGTTATTCTCATTGGTTGCAGTGGACCTCGAGTTTCAAATCCACAAACCGTGTTCATTAGTATGACAAAGGCTGGATTGTCACAACACTTACAATGCACAGGATATCCTATTCCCGCTACAAACAAAGCACGCGACATAGGTAGTACGCTTCGTAACCAAGTTTCTCGCACGATGCTTCTAGAATGTCCGTTTGTCAGGCCAAATCCAATCAACATCCAAGTTCTGGCACAACGGCCCTACCAAACTACCGTAAGGGGAAAAAATTATATCAATGCGGGAAAACAACGGACATACACGACTTCTTTCATCTTTCGACAGGCATCCATTACAAAAGAATCGAACGACGAGTCGCAAGCGTTCGCAAGTAACATCCACAGAACATGCCTTTGTTCGATTTTTCAGGCGCCTCTACGATAAAGTAAAATAAAGCTTAGTCGATTTCGAAGTAGGCCACGCGGAAGTCAGGAAAGAAAGCTCTAACTATTGATTTTTCAGTGCTAAAGATAAAAAAGTGTTCACTGACGATGCTGAAGAGTTTGCTCGACTGTAGCCTCCAAGTTCTCGCCCTCCCCACAGGAAAGTTCTGCTAAATATACAATAGGAGGGTGCACTGGCTGACGACACATAGAAGGAGGAGGAGGAGAAAGGAAAAATGAGAATGATGTGCTGTTGGTGAAAATGTAAGCACGAAATGTAGAAAAAGGTAAAGCAGCTTGTAAAGAAATTAATTGTTTTCACTGAACAACTAAAATGAAGTTTTCCTTGGTGCACTGTTTATCATTCCATTTCACGATTGGCGATGTTCCGCTCTTAGCCATATTTATAAACAAGCTTCGAACACTTCGGAATTGAAAAGAATGTCTAATTTACCCAACCGTCTTACAAACGAAGTGCTCCACTGACGAATCGTACGCATGAACGGCAGCTAACAAAGTCGCTAAATGTACAGGCAATATGCAGCGATGCGGCGCGGTGTTCTGTCGTGGCCGGGGTCCAACTGGCTGAGTTCGGATCTCCCCTAATTGGCTGCTGTAACGAGCTATCCACAAGCGAGGCGGGTGGTTCCGCGGTCGGCAAGGAACAAGAGGTGGGAGGAAGGTCTCAGTTCCCCGGTAGGCTTCAGCTAACTATGGCTTTACCTCCCCCTTCCCCCGAATTAGAGGGTCGCGGATGCATTAAAAATACCCATCCACCCGCTCCCAGAAGACGTGGTGAACGTTCACATCACAGGGACTGCCAATCCAACGACCGCTTCAGCACATACGCTTCCCCCATTTCATCCAATTCGTTGAAAGCACATGAGAAGCATTTGCACGGGAATTCCAGTCGGAGCGGTGTTCTTTCTCGCTTGGACTTGGAACTGTTTCTACGGGCGAGGAAGTCTAAAGAGGGCATAACATGCAATAAAATCAACTACAACCAATACACTTGTCAATGAACATTACTAGGAACACCGTCGCAACAGTCGCGGACCAACTATTTAATTGTAATGGATAGCATTTTCTATAAGCTACTAAAATGTAAGATTAGTAATGCTATTGAATACTGTTATTACGCACAAAATCTGATTTGAACATTCCAACATTTTGATTTGAATTAAGAATAACTGATTTGAAATTCGAACTAGATTGCCATGAATTTCGGAGTTAATTCGTAATGAAACATTTCTTCAACTCCCTTACCTACACCATTTACAAGCCATCGTACGAGTGCTTGAAATCGCTACCACAAAACATCTGCTTGAGCGGGAAGCTTCTCCAACCCTTGCTCCAAGGAGGAAAACAGAGGTTGGAAAGCGCGATGAGCTCTGTGGTCTCGACGACTCGGTTTGAGGCAAATGCACCCCCCCCCCAGCCCTTTAATTCGGAACTCTATGAAACGAGCTAATTCGCGTTGGCTCACAGGATTGCAAAATTATGAGATGGCCAGTGTTGAAACTTTCTTTACGGAAGTCTCGAAGTGGGCAGGGCAATTACGCAACAAAAGATCTTCAGTAATTTGATGATAAATTAGAAAGTTTGTTATCTGCGCAATCTGACCAGATAATTAGCTTCCTTGTTAACTGCTTATGAACGCATTCCCCGCTGGTTTTAACATTTTAACGAAAACTGAAATGTACACATAAACCTCTTGAATGCTTTTTAGGTGTGTGGTATGAAGTGTGAAACACCATATAACCTACATACCCGAGAAGCTTGCTCTCGACCAAAAAGGAAATTGCTACTTGAAAGCTGTAAAAGCCTTATTCAATTACTGCCATTAGAATAGTACTCTAAAGACCGGTCCACGCCGAAGTCCTCAAACTAGCGCCATGCAAGGTATCTGCCACATTTGGTACTATATTCAAGTAAAATCTTCGTAGTTTCATCCCAGAATTTGTCTGGTAATTGTATGTTATGATCAATATCTTGTTTATGTCAATATAACTATTTCATTTAATTACTGATATAGCATTTATGGTTTACCCGTGATGTTCAGCATTACTAAACCATTTGAGAAGGTACTCTGCGCATTGTACGCCTCCACAGCCAAGCGAAGTCTTTCATTAGCAAGTTCCAGTGGCACGAGTGGCCGATTAGAAGCTGCGCAGTCTGCCAGCTCCATTTCGCATTCCGCTGCCACTGCGTCCTCGCGCGTCTCTCTTCACTCGCTGGCAGGGACTCGCCCCGGCGTAGAGAAGACATGCTGGCTCGAACAAGAGGACCGATATTCCTCTATGTTACATCTTTAATAAATCAGTGCCGAATACAGTAAAAAATCAGTTCGAGATTCCCTACACAAAGGACGCGACCATCTGAATTTAAACAAACACACCAGTGTACAACATGTCAAAGCCTAGTAAGTGTTTTTAAATTTTATTTTTACTATAATATTTCTGTAATAAATTACTACAATTTATTAACAAGCAACATTTTAACGCAATATAAGTGCGATTAAAAACAATAGAAATCCAAGTTCTTTCATCGATCTTTCGCAAAACGTGTATGGGAACTGCGCTCATACGGCGGAATGTATCTTCCGAAAACACGACATGACCTTCAACTATACAAGAGAGAAATATTCCAGAGCTAAGATAATGTAATATTGTAATGACCAAGACTACAAATTGACTCAAGACCATTTTATCAAATAGAGACGCCATCAAAAAGCAGTGAATAATAAAATCTATTTATGACTAAATAAAACTGCGGACCCCTAATGTCCGCCTCGTGTCTATCACAGACGTATCTTGTTAAAACAATTATAATACGTGATCTCCATTAATAGCGATGTGGAATTAGATTAAAATCGATTCACTAGAGATAAGCGACGGCCAACTGACTAAAAGCGTACTATATAAAGCATCACAAAAAATATTACATTAAATGTTTAACAATTTTAAGTACTGCAGTAAAATTTATTTACATTTAGTGTGAGTTTTAAGATAAAACTCCACAATGAAAAACGCTTATATTTTCAAAGCTCTGTATCCCAGAATGACTCCATCGATAGCAATGAAACAGGAGAACACATTCTGGGATTAACGGTCCAAGATATTGTTGTAATGCCCAGCGACATGAAGGCACATGCGTCTTTAATAACTAGGAATGGAAAATAACACAAGAAGAGGGTACACCAGGAAGGAGGTCAGCGGCAACGAAGGCACGAAATAACACAGTACAAATATCGCAATGCTGCTGGCATTTGGAACCTCCGCGGTTCTTCGGAGCTCTGCCAAAAACAAAGGTCAATCAAAACAAGACGTCAATCGCTTTTAACATTTCCAATGGTCGGAAGAAAACAACTCGCAACGATCCATCTTTTGTGATAGGATGTTCGTCAGAAAGGACAGAACTTCCTTCGCATAGGTATTATTTTATACAAGCTGGACCCGTGCCATCATTTATCACTTTGGAAATCATTGTTTTAAAAGAGAAAATAGCTTCATACTCGATCCCAACTTCAGGCCAGTACCTCATTTGTACATTGAACAAATGTTGAACCACGTATTTCCCCAAAATATTCCTTACATATTCTCGACATGTTCCAGCAGTTGTCATTATAAACATACAAAAATTGTATTCAATAGTTTTTTTTATTACGAAATACTTCGATAACCGTTACGGTGGCAGATAGTAGAGCGCCTCCCCTTCCCGATGAATCGAGTAGTTCTAATTAGCTAAGTGTATCCAAATGGGCGAAAATCCACCACAAATATAATAAAAGGACTCCAGGAATTTTTCGCAAAAGTGAAAAGAGGTCACTGGAACCCAACATTCAATGTTTCTGGCAATGTGTCCTACGGAAAGACGGAATCGTTAAAAAATAAAAAATAAATAGAACATAAAGTTCCATTTCATTTTGCAGATTACGTTACAGAAGATACGCGTGTCTGATGGGGCCACAAAAGAACTGGTTTTAATGCTCTGGGGCGTATCTTTTTGAAATTATGCAGCATGGTGATGAGGGTTATACCGTAATGTTTTGTGGGTTCCATGGGCGCCTGGAAAATACAGAAAAGTCATAATCCGCGCACTTCTACGTCTCTCACCCTAACGGTTTGATGCACTCCCGGGGGTTAATTCCCTAATCAGCAGTAATACAATTACGGGGTTTTGTGTCAACGGTTTCTTATTAAAGGGAATATTCTGACATATTTGCTTAGCGAATTATATACAGAAGATGCAACACTTGCAGTTTTGTCTGATCAGCCCTCGGCTCACTTTCCTTCCTTAAAGGCACTAGCTTTCGTCCCTTACGCAAATTGTATTGATTTTTAATAAATGAAGGGGGTTTAATGGAACAGATGTCCCAAGAACAAAAAGGGGGAAAAGTTAATTATCTTCCGCTCAACACCGAGCTTCGAACGGCGAGCTTCTTGCACTGCCTGAAATATACGTTGCCAGAAGGAGAGTTAATTAAAATTCTACGAAACTCTGGTGAAGGCACACTAAACTTATGCTGAGTGCACAACCATGGTGACATGGAAGTTCGGTGCATTTCAGTTTTTATCCCCTCTTTTTTGAGTCGGGAAGAAAGACTGGATAAATTTTACCGAAGTAAATGATTTCAATGAGAACTTCAAATTCCATAAAAATCCCATCGTTCACCACGTTGAATCACCTTCCCCCCCATATTGTAGTGGCAATTTCCATAACAATCGTGGAGGCAAATTACAGGAATACGAGAACGCAAGTACCAAAAGGAATGAACTACGAGATTCAAGGACCGGGGAAATTGGCAAGCCGGGAAGCACTATTAAATAAATGGGATATTAGAGGGGTCAACATTCATAGCACGTGCGCCCTTTTCTTTCACAAATATAACACCGTCGACATTAATTTTACCGTTTGGTTTAATTTTGGACTTTGACTGGTTCAATTTACAAAATGAATTAAATTGTAACTGTTCATTTAAGACCATTTCAAGCTCTTATTCCACGAGCGTCGTATTATAACGTCGCAATTGGGAATATTGCAGTATGAAAGAAAATTAGCTCACACCAGACACGTAACAGGCAAGAAATTCTAAAGATTCCCTCACGACTCCACTCCACCTCAAGAAAAACGACTGTCGGCTTAAGTACCAGTAGCACGCTGACTTTCTCCCGTTTCCTTCACTCGTGCAGATTCACAGGAGACACTTGAAAGATGAAGCGATTTAAGAGAAGAAAGCAAGATCATAATCGCAGGGACAAAGGACGAAGTCAGACATTCCTGAGTCGCCAAGAGAGCATTCCTGTCGCCCCCTCACAAAGACACGGGCAGGCAAACGCGGCGGCGTGTTCTTAACCGGAGAAAACAGCCCAGTTCTTATGGAGCTTTCTCCCCACAACCCTTCACTTCACTCACTTCTCAGGACAGTCCTGTCAAATTATTATGTGCAAACGCATAATGCTTTGAAAATTCGCACCCATGAGTGGAAATATATCAAACAAGTAAGACTGTTTCATATACTGTAGATTAATTACATATAGTTAATTAAATCTCATGAAATGTCTTCCTTTTTATTTGCAAACCAACTATTTATCTTGAATGCCGCCCCAAAATAGTACAATGATGAAACTAGCAGTGACAGCACTAGCAAAAACGAACTGACAAACTGAAAACATGTATTCTTTGCTCTGCTATGCTAGTGTCATTGCAATTGCATGCGATTCTAGTATGCGAAGGCAAACTTCCTTTCAATTACGATTTGGTAGGGATTACGAAAAAAAAAACAGCTACTCAACATTTGTGTCACCGAGAACGACGGAAAGGTAACCCAAAAACGTGTAGAAAAACGAAAGACGATGTTTATCGTATCACACACATCACACCGTACGCGGATAATAAAAACATTCTGGGAACGGAAAGGTTGTCCCCTCCTCACACACATTAAACCAACTTCATAATTTTTATACACATGATATGACTTATGTAACGGGAAATTTCTAGTTAAATCCAAGTAAATGTTGAGCAGAAACAATATTATTTAACTACTTTGAATTTATTAATGACTATTAATGTATCGCTTTCAAATAAAGTTTAGGTGCTGCGAATTATATTTTTTTGAAAAGAAACGACAGATATATGGCAAAATTATATTTGCAGTATTAGTATCTGGACCCAAGGATAATGTCCGAAATCCGACAGTCAGGAATTGTAAACCCGTTTTAAAAGTTGCTTTTTTATTTTTGTATTATTATTATTATTATTATTATTATTATTATTATTATTAATTACACAGTTCAGTTGGCTCGATTTTTTTCATTCGGAACAGCAGAGACTCGTAACATAACTTTGCAAGTGTAATGGTCTTACCTCCTAAATCCCCCTAAATCCAATTACACACAATAAACCCAGTTAAAAACTTTTGCATTTATCAAGAGTGGTTCATGCGAATTACATCTGAACAGAAAAAATAAGCTTCACGGAGAATCCTAGCGTCGATAACTTAAACACGGGGAATACCTTCGAAGTGCTGTACAATCAGGTACTTTTAAACTGCTTAAACATCTATATTTTAAAAGTCCAGCGCGGAGATGCTGCGTATTACATCCTTCCGAAGAGCAAAGAAAGACACCGCGCGGAATTGTAGTATCAGTAACTTAACACGGGCAGTACCTCAAGAATCCGGTTTCCCAGCGCGGCGCGGCGCGGCGCGGCGCGGGGGCGAAGGCGAAGGCGAGGGGCTGGGGCGCGACGCGGGGGAGGGGGCGGAGGGGCGTGGCGAGGCGTGGCGTGGCGAGACGTGGCGGCGCGGGGTGGGAGGCGTGGCGTGGCGGGTGGCGTGGCGGAGTGGCGGGGCGGGAGGCGAGCGCGAGGCGAGCGGCGTGGCCGGCGGGTGTCGCCTTACTGCAGGTTCGTGACGTCAGGGCGCTTTTCCTTGAGCCGAGGTGCCCAGGTTTCTCAGTCCTAATGGCTGTGGCATTGCAGGCGCGCCGGAGCGTGGCACTGGCTTGACTGGCGACCGGCGACCGCGGCGCGGCGCGGCGCAGCGTGGAGAAGGGGATCGTCGGCTAAGCGACAGCCGGATCCACAGAGGAATCATGGTTCCCGACTAGAGATTGTAAGGCAGCAGGGGCAGCCCTCGCATAATTCCCTTCTAAATCGCAACCAAATTTTATTTATCATCTCTGCCGTTTACAGTATCACCAGCCATGTTAGGTGTAGTACTGTTTCGCGACAACAAATGTATCGAAGAATCATCTAGCCTTCATTTGTAAATCGCGCTGTGAATGAAGAGGAGTGGAGTCTCTTTGAGAGGTCTAGCTGCGATCAGCAACGGTGGCGCTCTGAACCGCGGGAGCGATAACTAAAAACATTCGTCTGCTTTTTAGAATCATTCGCCGCCCAAACGTTCGGAGTAAGTGACAGCTGTGCCTGAACACCAACGCATGAACGTCTGTGGACACAGCCCGGTGGGTAAAGCTCTTTCTCTCGTATTCCTTCGGGGTGTTCCTGCTTGGTGCTTGCCCGAATCCTGAAGAAACAGGCGTTACCGTGCTCGGAGAGCGGTCCTCTACAGGGCAGGTAGCGTCGCGCGGAGACAAAAGGGACCCTCGCGTTAACAAAGGTGAGCAGCGACTGGGCCTGGGGGACGGGGAGCCACTTGGGCTGAGACGCGGTGAAACCAGACGGACAAAACTAGGCGTCCAGACGAGTCTTCGGGGGCCTTGCGATAAACTTTAACATTTGCCATGCAATTACGGATAACTGAAGGGATAAACCCTCATCAAGAATTCTGAGGGTGTTATGGCCCTTTAATATGGTGGAAGACTTCGTGTGGCCCGCACCCGACTAAAAAAGTCATGACTGAAATGGAGGCTTGATATAAACACACACATGCTCTGCACGATTCAACGAATGGAAATTTAATACTGAAGCTTTACATTCTTTTGTAAGAAACAACGAATCCCCGTTAACACTTTTAGTTTAAAAGTACCGCTTAACACGCAACCTATTTACTTTGGAATAAAACTTCAATGCTTCAATAAACAAGGAACCCACTGTCACTTTCCCTCCCTCTGAAAAGCATACATACATACATACATACACACACATATATACATACTTCCCTCTTCGGCCTACACCCAATTACCAACCACAAATATTATCGTTAAAGCCGGCAAATCAAAGGCCCGTACTCTCACTCGCTTTGGCAAAATACCTGCGCAAGCGCCATTTCTACGCGGGGTTGGCTGAAGCCGAGTATCCTCCGGCCCCGTCCGTCAGCGAGCGCAACTGCACGCGGGTGCAACGCTCCCTCCCGGCGGCGCACGGCAACTGGCGGCCGCGGGCGCCATAAACGTGGCAACGCACGCGGGATAGGGGGAGGGGAGGGGAGGGGAGGGGGAGGAGCACGCGCGGGGATACCGCGGCCGCCGCGTGACTCAGCCAGCCTCCGCTGCCGGCCAGGCCGCGCCGGAGGGAGGGAGGGCCGCGCGCACGATGGTTGCGAGGACGTAACAGGCGGACAAAATTGGTTGTTTTTTTTTTAAATAACTGTCCAGTATGCAAGGTTTAAACACTTGTATTCAGTGCTTCAGATTTCATACCATCTGTCTGGCCTTTATTGGGTCAGACATTACAGCGACATGGTGATCCCTATTTTCCAGTATTTTAAAGACTGATTTTTTTTCTCGTTCCTCATTACGTCCTATTACACAATTTTTATTCCTCACATTTCACATCTGTCTCAGTCATATATTTTTTAGCTACTTAGCTACCTTAGGAAACTTGATACCACATTTACATAGGAAAATGAAACTTGATGCCACTATTACGAAAAAAACACTACGGAATATGTTCGCAAATGTTTCATTTCTATCCCCTCCCCCTGTAAACAACGTAAACGAGGACTTCCCGATCTACGAAAGACGAAATGTGGCGTAATTTGTTTTATTAAAGGAAGATCGAGTGTCCAGTCTTCTTTCGAATCCGGACCATTGTGCAGCGGCGGGGGGGGGGGGGGGCGCTTCGGCCGGGCGCCCTAATCTGTGACGCGGAGGGGGAAAGCCGGGCGGGCACGAGGCAAAAGAGCGAGCGAGCCGCCGGCCGGGCCAGCGCCGGCCCGCCTGATAAGCCTGGGACCTGGAGCGCCCTGGCGACGGAGGTGAACATGAACCATGAGCCTGCCCACAACAGGGCATTTCAGTTTCCTTCGAAAACACGGGAACGTTCGCCAAGTTATGCACGATTCCGGCGTTTTGGAATTATGAAGAAGCTTGTGTTTATTAATTGACCAATTTTAACTTAAACCGCAGATTTTCCCCGTTAACAATGTCAAAGAATGTTAGGCTTTACAAAGTAATTACCTAGGTTTATTTCCAAGTGAAACAGTTCAGAGAGATGAAAGTTGATTTTTTGTCAGATACGGACTAGTTTACACGTCGAGATTTACTACAGAAATACTAAAATTTTGGGTAGTTAATGTCCTAGTATCGTACAATCACACACACACACACACACATTTAACCGCATTCGATGCACAAGATTGTAATACGACGTAAGAAGTCCATAACCACGATAATTCAAAACATCCCATCACAACAGACAGGAGAAATACCATGTAATTCGAGAGCGTACATTCCCGAGTTCCAGAACATGTTCACTCCGTCATCCCACGCACCTCAAGAGCATGAACGCCATTGGGGCGGCACAAGAGCTAGCACTCTCAGGCAAGTGCTCCGTAACTCTCCGCTCATTTTACGCCGTGGTAATCACAATGCACGCTCTGCAGCAAAGGCGAAAGGTCTCGCCCGATCGGGTAACAAACAGCCCGAGCGAGCGAGGCGCCGCCATTTTCCCACAACCGGCCCTACGACCGGACCCTCCTCTGGCGCTCCCGCCCCTCTGCGAATGCACCATCTGACATGCTAATTGTGGCGTTACCACATCTCGTTACAGCAACTGGCGTGGCAGGGCCGCTTCCTCGTCGGGGCACACTGGGGGCGACGGGGGGCGGTCAAGGATGGGCACGCGCTTGCAGCCAACACTTCGGGACTCAACGGGAAATCCACAGAGTTCCTATTGTGGCTTAAGGCCCGGTTGAAATAGGTACGTACTTGACACTTAAGACGATGCGAATAACGTCATAAGCCGTCATTACCATGATAACCACCATTCATGTTGCTCATAGGTGTCTACCTAGAATTCAACGATCGATTGTTTTTTGAACCGCATAGGGAGAAACTTTTTTAAATTGCGTCGTCGTACTCTCATTTCAATACATATTTAAACCCATTTAACATATCATTACACACTATTTCATATTATATTATGGCTCGGCGATAATTAAACACATCTTTCAGAAGAATATAACGGTGGCTTGAGATCTGAATATTGATCGCCCATAGTAGTTTCTCCTGATTGTATTAGTTTTTCCAACCCAGTTACACATTAGAAATACGAGCAATTGCCTCACTACGTAACGGGCCTCTTAAATGGACAATTGGCGTCTTGTCTGTATTTTCCTCTCTGTGGAACCAGCATATACCTAAAGCGCACAGTTATGGGCACTTCGCGTTCAAGAGCGATATCGAAAGTTGTGATTGATACGACGTCAATACTTTTGAATGAATTATAAATTTAATTTTATAGTACGTGCATTCCTCCCTGTATTAGTTATACCCATCATTATTATTAGTACTTTTATTTGCTTCAGTAAGTGAATTATTTTGTGTTTATGCGGCACAAGCCAAACACTTAGAGCCTAAAAATCTTAATACGTAATTTAGGATCCTAATGAAGACCTGCCGTATCCACGGTTTCGCCAATGGCCGAAGTACCCCGTTAGGAAGGCGGGATGAATTGGCGCTTCTGGGCGCGACGGTAGAACCAGGAGGCGGCGGCGACGCAGCTCAAGATTCCTCTCCGAAAAGCGGTCGCTGCCGCTGCCGCCGCCGTCGCAGCCTTGGGGCAAGCGGAGACGGCGGCGGCGATGGAGGCCGCGGTCCGAAGCCGCCGCCGCATACCTGCCCAGGCCACACTTTTTTTCTCCTTTCTTTCTTCGCTCCTCTCGCTTTCAGTAGAGTTGTCCCCTTCTACGCTGCCTGCGAACCCGCATATGTTTAACAGTGGGCTTGCGGTGCATCTTATAACCGTTCCAAGGGGCAAAAACTTGCGCTTGGCTGAGTAGCCAACGCCAACGTCCTGCATTTCACATTCATAAACTCTCCGTGGCCCGCATTGCAATTCTTGCTAGAAAGTTAATTTAAGTACAAAAAACTATTACAAGACGCGTACACATTCTGAGCACCTCATTACCGCCGTCCAAGTTCGTTTACACCTTCGCGAATGAAACTACAAAGTGCTACTATACGAATCTGTATAATTTCCTACCAAACATACACTTCGCGTGCTAGCTTGTTCAGATAGGTCTCAAAGGACTCTAGTGTCAAAGGCACAATCGCAAATAAACAAGCCCGACCGCAACTAGGCGTATTTAAATCGTCGCTTTCGAAACAAAACACAAACGCAGTCCCAAGTCGCAGCCTACTTCATGGGACCGTGCCACCTGAACACGAACGCGCACCGGAGAAATCGGCGGGTCCGTCGCGCAGGCGTTTATTACGCTCTTATGCAAATACACGAATCTCGCGAAGTAGGCCACACGCGTCGAGGCGATGGAATCTTACCGACAGAACCAACTCGAGAGGATGGGCAGTTTCCGAACGACTGAACCGTTCGACGATGTTAGTCCATTTGGTGGAAGACCAGAAACGCCAGCGTTAAAGAAACGACGGCTATCTTCCAGCTGCAAGTGCCCCTAGCTCCGCTATTACGTAACGATGCTGCAATCAATACGATATTTGGTATCGATTCCAACAACAGTGCCAATACACTTTTATGCTTCAATGGTACCGAAACAGAAATATTGCAAACAAGTACAGTAGAAGACGAAAAAAAACCCTGCGATAATCCGGGTTTCATTTATGAAGGTTCGTACAAAAAAGAAATGAAAGTATAATTTTAGTTTATTATTAAAGAACTCTGAATACGTATGTACACACATCAATAATTAACCCTACACTCAATAAAAAACGAGTAAAATAAAAAGTTTACCCAAAAGAGGGCAAACATTTTCCGAAAAAGTCAGATGTATTTCTGGAAAATCTTTTCGCCTAACTCGAGCGCCATAGCACTGTCGAAAAGTAATAGGATTTTTCAATGAATAATTCTCTCCTTTCTTTCCACGATTAACCGGGACGCGTATTATCGGGAGTGGACTGCATCGAAAGCACCGCCACCTCCCTGGCGCGAGCAGCCGGGGGAAGCTGCGCCGTCCGCCCTCCTTGCCTTTCCCGGCCGCGGGCGGAGAGCGCAGGGTCAACCCTCAGGAAGCGCACACCCCTACGGTGGGGAGGCCGCACCCTCGCCTCCACGCGTGGCGAGGGGTTGCCAAGTTTCACCGCGCGCGTCCCGGGAAAGGAAACCCAGAAAAAATATTATCGACCCGAACGAAGCTGCAATGATCCCCTCTGGCAACGGAGGAGGGTGGGATACACGTCCAAATGGAAGTTCAAGAGCCTCTTCCTTTAAGAGGCAAGGCGATAGGAACAGCTTCATTTCGCTTCGGGCGAGAGACGCCCTTCGGTGCAGGAAATTACATACTCATTCACGCGTTACATTCTTCTGAAAGAGTTTGTGAAAAGCTTCCATTATTGTTCGGATGGTTCGTAATTCGTCCAGGAAGGAGAAAAATAAATATTACAGCACTGTAGCAGATTTCGCATCTACAATACAATATAAAATAATTAGTTTATTCAACATTTGTTGAAAGTGTCATTTTTGAACTTGCAACTTCAGATGAATTAAATATTGGTTAGATTCATTAACACAATTCTTTATTTCTAATAACTAAAACAATCAGGATGTTGAAGCGATACAAAAATTAAACCAAAACCCCTCGTAAATCAGCCGCCCTCTACCTCAATTAAATCGCCGGTGAACACTCGGCGCCCCCATCAAATCGATCGGGCGGCCGCGAAGTCTCCGAAAACCGACTGCCAAGCGAGTTCCCTTCACAATCCCGACAGTAGAGGCCGAAATGGCGGCCAGCGGCAGGGTCACCGGGCGCGGCGACATCGCTGCGGCCTTGACAACCGCGCGCTATAAACAAAGGCAAGCGCCGCCGCCGCCGCCGCCTTCTGCCGCGCCAGCAGGCGTTGGTGGCCAGCGTTTTGCGCAAGCGCCCGCCGACAGCCGTTGCGCATTCTTTCGCGGATCCACCACGGCGCGAGCACGCGGCTCGCGGGAGGAAGCCGGCCTGCAGTCGGAGGAATGCAAAACAAAAGGCTCGCTCGTCCCGTGCGGCTCTTGCTCATCAACCGCTACACGTAACACTCCTTACAATTGACCGGATTTGGTAAAATCTGGAATTAGGTTTTAGTGTATGTTTTACACGAATAACTTATTTAAAAATATTTTCGCTTCATATATTTTTGCATTCATTTACGGCCTGGTTCATTGATTTCGCATTCAAAACTTATCAGAATTTATCGCCGAGCATCAGATCTCACCAAACAATCAAGACGCGCCTTGCGAAACCTTGTAATTTACACTGCGGGTTATTTACACTGTGGCTAAGTTCCCAGATCAAGCCCATCTGTGAACCCTCTCCCTGGTTGCAAATGAAGAGGCGAACGAACATGCAGGACGCACGATATAGTGTGAATAATTTGTTTTAATTGCAAATAAGGGATTTTGAGAAACTTCAGAAACTATATTGACACGGTTATGCCATGTGTGATGCGTATTAATTCCTAATACGTCGGCAATTCTCGCCTTCTCCTGCAGCTTAAAAAAAATAGTGGGCAAGCTGAGGATTCGTAGTCAAATCGAACACCACACTTCAGGTAGTACACAGCGACCAGGACATAATCACTCAATTTCTAGTCATTGTATTTCATTATAAGCGTGTCGTTTGAAAATACACCGCAGGACGCTTAACCTCCCGCAACGCAGCAATCATCTCCCTCGCGTCACGCACGCGTATCTCCGCAGCGGCGGTGGCGTTCTCCACAGAGCGTCGTGCGCGAAACCGCCGCTCAAAAAGAGAAATTGGCGGCGGCGGCGGCGAACAAGAGGCGCGGGTGGGCCGGCGGGCGGGCGGGCAGGTGAGCGGGCGGCGGCGGCGGCGGCGGGCGGAGAACGAGGCCGCGTCCTTGGCCAACAGCGCTCGGCCCAGGCGCCCGCCCCAACCGCCGCACGCGGGGAGAGCAAGTGGGGCACGCAGCCGGCCTTCTCCCCCCCGGAGAGATGCAGCCTGCAGCGGGCACGCCCGTCTATCACCGACCTGCTGAAGACGGGCTCGGCTCTCACGCTTCGGTGGGATGCACGTCTCCTTGATGGCATGGGAAGATGCTCCGCCTTCAATATACTTGTACAAAGCCCATGGAGACACCGATCAGTGTATCAAGACATATAGTAAGGGTTACAAAGAGAGAAAACCGGTATGACATCTCTAATACTTCAACAAAACGCTGAAACTACGATAGAACAGAACGCATAATCCCTTTACTTTCCGTATCCGGAGAGCTAATCACACTATTGTGAGGAACAAAAATTTCAGAGGAAAAATTTAAGGGGTTCTATAAAAGATGCCTGTGATCGCCAGACAAATTTGATAACTCATAAGGCGAAATTAGAAAGGTCCCAGAAAACGAAGTTAATCTCGAAAGAGTTCCGTAAACGGGACAGCTCATATTTTAAGCTACTCTGTCCAGTAGCAGCATCAGTACAAGAAATTTCGTCAAGATAGACGACCCAGTTCTTCCCAATAGAATTCTAGCAATATCGCTGAAGCATATTTAGATCATTACGAAATGGGCCGCACGGGGAAGAGTAATCCCACCGCCCGGTCCTAAGAGTGCAAAGATCGAGCGGGGTCCATGACCCTTTTTTAAGGTAATGCTCCGGCATCCATCTGGAATTGATCGCACAAACGCACGGAAACGACTGATTCTTACTTAAGAGCTAGCCAGTACAATTCTGACTCTGACAGTCATCCAACCAACCCACTTCACAGGTGTCAAAATCCGCCATCGGACCGACTCAGACCTCACACTTCCCGGTGTACGAAGCTTCAGTCGAGGACTCGACCACAACGCGTCCCGCATCCGGTACCCTGTCCGTAAGCCCCAGGATAAATTCTCCGCCGGGCGCGAACAGCGACTGAAGCGGTGTAATTCCCGGCAAACACGCTCCGCGCGCCCGCGCGCGCTGCAAATCCGGGCGGGCGTTATGTAAGGCGGCGCGCGTGTCACGCCGCGGCCCGAGCAAACGGCGCCCTCCATCAACGGGGATCGATGCCAGCGCCGCGCGCCGCGCACGATGCCTTCGCGCAACAGCTGCGATGGGCCCTCATTGCGTTCTGTCCACGTCCACACACGACTTGCTCGATTCCGCAAATTAATGGCCGTGTTTACATTGGGCGATTTCATATCTTGTGGCTCCTACACTTCGGTTTTTCTCTCTCGGCTGACGGGGCTGTGTCAGTAAAATGGAATATCTCACGGTATTTCGCGTCGTTCTCCGTTGTGCCGCTAGGAGTCGCATGATCGCGATTGTATCGCGCAGTGCTGGCGATCGTACGACTCCTGGCGGCACAACGGAGAACGACGCGAAATACCGTGAGATATTCCATTTTGATGACACACCCACGTGCGCCAAGAAAGAAAAACCGAAGTATAATGCACATTGTCAGTCGTGCACTATTTTGTTTTTGCTCCATATTTGTTAAAGAGACAGAAAATGTTGTTCTTGAAAATCCGTAAGCAAGCGTAATTGATGTAAAGTGAACAATATCTTGATAAGTATGTGTTCTAAAATCATTAAATCACGTACATACAAAAACAGGCCTTGAAAACAAATCAGCTCTAATCCACAAATTGTTTTCATATTAAGCCCGCCCCCCTCCATTCTTAACGTGTTTTCGATTACGCTTCTGCTACTCCAACCCCGTCAATTATTTCTCTTGTCCGTTTATAGCTCTACGCTGCTTTCACGTTCGGGTTAGCACGAGCGTCACAACACCGCCGCAAAACTGTCACTAAGCCTGCGGGGTCCGCAGTTTCTTCAGGACATGGTTCGTGGACGACAGCATCATGAACGTCTGTGCGTGTACACCTGCATCTGAGCGTTTTGATTCGCATACGGTGGAAGTTGCTCCGTTGAGCACCGCACGGGTAAAACTGGATGACTTCGCTTTCGGGACACGAATCGCGCAAACCCTGACAGATGTAACTGGCAATCATCCTGAGCACGAATGGGCTGGCTCCAGAGAGCCCCTCTACACTCGGTACCATCCACAACGGTGAATATAATTAAATCAGGCAGGTCCCTTTCCCTCTCTGCACAAACAGCCAGCATATTTCCATCCCCTAAGCAATCGTGAAAGTTTGCCTACTGTCAACAGTGCATTGGAAGGCAGATAGGAAGGGAGACACGATAGTGAGGAGAGAAAGAGTTCGAAAATGACCAAGAGTCATCTAAATTTATTGTCCCTTAAGTAATCAATGGTACATCCAATATACCCATACCCTCAAGGCATTGCTACTCGCCCCGACGAACGGGGCCGCGGAGAGAACTTCTAAGAAGCGATCGATCTCTTGCGGTTCAGGAAATACTTCATCCTAGTTTCAAATAAATAAAGCCCGGTTTGGGCAAACTAGACAAATATTTAAAAGAAATCACAAAATAATTGAGGAATACTTACGATATCCCTCGATTTTATATATTTCTACAATGGATTAAGTCGCGAATTATGACTGTCTATCGAAAGTTGAACGAAATGTTTATTTCACATCTTTTAAAATAATTTAATTAGACTTTTGTTTAAAAATAAATAAACAATTCAATAGACTATCTTTAAATAAATAAATGTTTATATAGTTTGTAAAAATTTGCTTCATATTTTTCGTTACAATAAGTTGAAATATTAGCTTGTGATCTACTCTCCAAAGAGTTGACTATTTCTTTTCTTTTTTTTTTCTTCCCAAAAATCATTGCAATCATGAACATATGTTTCGATAATCATCACCGATGAACGAGTTTCAATTTTCGAAACTGTGTTTACGAAACATTGTCCACTTCACAGCATATTCGGGACTCAATAACCACAAATACCAAGGAACGTTTTTCAAAAACCGTAAAAATAAACATATCCTCACTCTCTAAAAAATAATCATATTTTCCTCCACAGAAAGAAAAAAAAACACACACACACAAATTTGCGCACACGCTGCACTTGTCGTAGAACAAAACCTACCACGCGGAATTCCTCCTGGACGGCAGCGGCAAAACGGTGCAGACGCCAGCGGCCGAGTGGTCGCCAAATACGGGCGGGCCACGCGTTCCGAATTCGGATTCGCCCTCCCCCCCCACGCCTTTATTCAGGCGGCGCGCTGTCCTCTTCGCGGGGCGACGGGGTGCGGCGTGGGTGGGCCAGGGGTTGGAGCGGAGGGAATGGAGATTGGAGCGGGCGGGCAGAGCGTTGGTGAAAGGAGAACGAAGGGGGAAGTGTGCGTGTGTGAGAGAGAGAGAGAAGTGCACGCGCGCGCGCGCGTGTGTGTGTGTGTGTGTGTGTGTGTGTGTGTGTGTGTGTGATCCCCGTTGGACAACGCGTATTGGACTATCAAAACTTCGAAGTTACCCGTCGGGAATAAAATGATGTGGGCAAATACGAATCGGAGTTGTGTGAAAATGCCTGCAAACACGCGTTAATAATAGCAAGCGTCGGGCGACGCACATTCCGGAGACATCATTGAAAGGCAATGAACCACCTTGCCTGCATCCAAACATTTCCGACTGAAATGTCATTTCGGATGATTTGAATTTTTTTTAAAGTGATACAACGCAGTTGTCTTTCAACGACATTGCATCATATTGTAGTCTACTACTGATCTCTTTTGGGCGTTATCACTGCTGCGGCCTTCCAAGCAACACACTTTTCAAGTCCTCTTTGTCGATCGCTGACCACACGTCTGACAATGAATCACTAGTAAGAAAAAACAAGCAAACATCGCGATATATTGCTAACTCCTATGACTAAGTCTTCGTATGATTATCTTTGTGTTAAGAGTTTTGAGTGACTAGAAACCATACGTCTGATACCTTTTCGCACCGTAAACTTAGAAAGGCATGATAAAAATGGTTATAAATTCTTTTATTATTCGATAAAGTAAGTTAAGACGTTGGTCAATGCTTGAAGGCCAAGTAACTAATAACACATTCGAGTACTATATTGTATTCTCATTTCAGGAATCGTGAGTTCAAATATTTTCCAAAAAAAAAAAGGTGAAAAATTATCCAGATACTTCCACGAAAACCCTCTGGGCGATGTGAAAAATTAACGACAAACAGATGGAAATTAAAACCATTCCTGCCCCTTTGTAAACGGATTAGTGTTTAATTAATATTAATAAAAAGCAATATACGAATAACCATAACAATAACGACAAAGGTTAATCCAATCTGATAGTGACAAGAAAGTAATTGCGCCGCCCGGCACGGAGGGAAAGGCGCCAGCGAGCGGCCGTCCCGCTCCCCGGAACAGCGCCGAGCAAAATCTGCAGCGGGATCTGACCGCCCGCGGAGCTGACGCGCGCCGAGTTGACGTGACAGCCAGTCAGCGCTCTCCCCGTCTCTTTGCCTCCGGCTGCAGCGAGAACGGGGGCCGCGAAAGGGAAAGGACGAAGCCCCAGGGCCCGGCGAGCGACCCCCGACGGCGCCCCGCGGGGCCACAGCTCTTCCGCAGGGGGGGGGGTGCGCTAGACACGGCCGCACAGTGCCCCGCTCGGCTCCGACCCACGGCCACAGCGCCCGAGACCTCTTCAACAGCTACGAGCGGATCGGGCTTGCGCGATCGAACCAGTGGTGCAAGAGCGGTTTAGAGTTCATTTTTAAGGGGATACTAGGGATATACCGCATAACTAGGTAGTATTTACGCTAATTGTAAGTTCTGCCGATTAGCGGTTTACTATTAATGGTTTGTCGTAACGTAAAAAGTATTACGCAGTAAAGTACACTGTCCTGTAAGATAGTGTTAGAATGTCAGTTCGAAAAATAGGAGGTAGAGATGACCCGACTGTCCAGAGTGCAAAACTTATGAATAATAAGCATCAGAAGACTTTGGGCACTTTGATACTAAAATAAACTTTGATGAAAGGTTTGCAGGTTCCGAGAAAACTTTTCAAGGTTTCAGAAAACTGGAAAGAAAAAAATACTATCAAAACAACACTATAGAAAAATCGATAAAGATATAAAACTGCGCATCTATTAAAAAAGCACCTTTATGCTTAAAATTCAACAGCTGGCAACAACAACTCACGGAACATACTGGCAATGTTCCGAATAGGAAACAGAATTAGTCTGATCACCAGCTGTCATTAAAAAAATAAAAAAGGTTAAAATTGCAAACATTGCATTGCAACATTAAAACTGCCTCACTTATATTAAAGACAAAAATTCTTACTAATTTCTTCACAAACACCCTTAATTATAATATTATGGAGCATTCTTTTGCACATTGATCCATACACTACTCATTGGAAAGAGATTTGGGTCAACGAAAACTTCTTTGTTATGACTGTTCCATAAATACAATCATTAGGATTTTTTAGACATGTGACCCGCCCTGGCAACCTGAGTTCGATTACCCACGACACAACAACCTCGACCGATATGTCCAGTGTCTGCGTATTTTTCTTTTTCCATCGTAGACGCAATCTTTGGAGTCGTACCACCACGTACAGCTGGTCATTCTCATTGCCACGCCGTGAGCCGTGCGGGCTGCTCGAGGCCCATCGCGCGGCGCGGAGGGGGGCAATCGGCATGCACGGCGGCGCGGGGCGCGGGGCGCGGGGCGCGGAGGAAGAGGCGGCTGGCGGCGGGCCAAGCCAGACATGGACGCGGGAGGCGCGCGCTGATCCATACCTGCGACGACCACGCGGCGCTGCACTGGGCGCCAGAGTTACGCTTCCAATCGGACTCATTTTCACAAGCGGGGGGGCTGCCGAGGCGGGAGTCAAGTTTTCTCAAGCAGTCACGAGAGGACTCTGTAGTCGGGAGCGGCCGCGTCGTGTATTTACGGTTGGCCAACGGTTCGGGCAGCCGTTCGCGCATTTTATCCTCAAGAAGGCCACGGCAGGACGCCCGAAACGACTTTAAGCCAATACTCGTACATTCCAAATACAAAATTGCAACATCGAAATCTTATTCAAAAGAATCTCGCTTACTCAAACTTTAGGGACAATTCATTGTGTAGCAGTCAAGACTGCTGCCCTTCACCGCTGGGACGGGCCGAGATTCACAATTCGGCCGACCCATGCGGTAGAGTAGTGTGATATCTCGCGATTTTCCCGTTTTCCTGCCTCCCATCCCACCATTGCTCTATCATTGATGTTATCTTCACATCAAAATAATTCACCCATTTTCTGGTACGTTCGGAAGACTTGGGCACTGAAATTTTAATTAAGAACACCCGTGTTTCAATAACTCATATGTCCCGCCAACTGATATTTTCGATGCTCCTTGAATTTAATGAACAAATGAGGCCATGAATCAATTTCCCAAACCTCGAAATATTCATTAATTTGAAAGGCTCCTTCCCTGTTCATTGTCTTTAGAAATTTACACCAAAATGGATTACAGAATAGTAGCACACAAATTAAAATTTCAAGAATAATCGTCACGAATACACTTCTTAATGAACATAGGTTATATTTCTAGAAAATTTATATAATACAGAATTTGAGTAGCGCATATTTCGATATTAATGCCACAATTTGAGGCTTTAATGAGGATTTTGGATCCAACTTCCTCGGAAGACATTTAAAGTAAAATAAAACAAGTTTAGAAACGGTCTAAAGAACGAAGAAAAAAAAATCTTCCGTGGAAGCGACAGGTGCGTGGCCTCTTGGTTTTTGCACCGGGAGAGACAGTGACCAACGACTTTCCGCGTCCCAACTTGTGAAAGGGCCCTCGGGACCCTCTAAACCGGTCACCGCGACTAACGGATTCCCTTCCCTTCCCTGCCCTACCCGGGTGCCCAACGCCAAACCCAAGGCCCAGGCGGAGGTACACAAACCGAAGCCTCTGAGCGCAGCGAAACCATTCAAACACCGCAAGATAAGAGTGAGCGGTGAACGATGTGTGACACTTGCTTCTTAACTTAAACGGAAAACACGCAGGAGCCGTTTACCAATATTGGTTTCGGGGTTTTCTCACTCCTGCCTTTCTCACGCGTTTCCTAGAGCGATTACTCTGAAGGACACGGCGCGTTTCACGCTCTACTTGACACGGTGCAGGATTTAAAAAACTTCAAGACTTGCAAATATTCACCGGAATGTTTTATGAACAGATTGGTGGTAAAAATCTAATGTCACAATTTTTTTAACGTAAAAATGCTTCTTAATTATTTTTTCCAGTCGAATGCCACATTAAAATGGGAAGTGTTTGGAACCACTCATTCCGAACACACTTGAGATCCAAGGTCCTGAAACACACGAAAGGTTTCCCGAGGTCCTCCGATTGCTTTTTTTTATATTCTGCAGATTGACATAATTAGAATCTTGCACTAATTAGATTAAACAGTTTCAACGAAACTCAGCACTATTTCAGAACATAAATAATCTTGTCACGATAAAACTTTTCCTCCAATTAATGTCGAGCCTTGAACCCCGCATTCATTCGCAACTGGTCGTCATTGTCCTTTGCTGTCGCCACGTCTCATACAAACGATCGAGAGCTGGCGCAAGTGCGCGCTACGTGAAGCGCACACTCAATATGAAGATTTACGCCCGGCACACCTGCGCACGCCCTTTCATACTCCCAACTCCTCACTCACTCCTCTCGAAGCCGGGGACGCAAGCACCAAAACAAAAGCAGAAAACGAACATGATTATCGTGAAGTCGGGGAAACAAATGAATAAGCTGTGAATTTCCCTTGGTAGGCAGGTTTCAATCACGCGGGCTTTTATGACGTTTATTACGAATCACAGGCTCTCGAAGGTTCTTTACTGAGTTCTCTCAGTAAAAACCTTCGCGTTTTTTGTTTGTTTGTTTAACTTAATGAAGGCGTTCAATACACGACGTTATTTGACCTCGTTAGTGTACTAAATATTGATACTTAATAAAATTTATTTGGCATGTATCACTCCCTCGATGAAAGTAGTTGGTTCATGTTCATTCACACAAGATTCAAATAGTGGGTACAAGTAATGAAGATAGAAAGAAACTTATGGTGCCAGCGGCGAGAAAAAAATACTTTTGCGCCTTCTTTTCAATAATAATAATAACAATAATAATAATAACAATCCTACTAAATAGCTACATTTGCAACGCCATTTTCCAGTGTTACCAACGAAATTATCGAGACATATCCATCGTCTCCCATGGGCCCCGTTCATCACCACCTCCAGCTATGTATGTAGTATGCTAAATGTTCATTCATTGGCGCTACTAAATATTCGAAGAGTGGAGAGAGACATTAACCATCAGTCACATTACTAGAATAATCCTTTGAATTTAAACACTGCGAAGAACAATTTAGTAAGTGAAATAATTTTGCTACAGTATTCATGATACTCATATCGCAAAGGGCCATGTTTCAAATAAAATCGTAAAATAGTCTACTGTCGTTTCTATTACATCATATTAGAACACACTCTCTCCCCACGCTTAATACACACTCCCACACAGAGCCAAGGGGAGGAGAGTCATTTCCACCTTCCTTTCGTACTGGCTGCAACGCCATGTGCTCGGTTACTCATTTCCATTACACCACGACTGCAATCCAAGCAACAGCAGCTCCACACGCACGTCGCACGCCAAGAGCTGCAACCGCCCGCACGGCCCGCTCGCGGCGTTTTACGCTCTCGATCCAATCTCACGGGGAACGCTCCCTCTCACTGGTCGGCCGGCCGCCCCGCCCGCCCAGCGCCCACGTGCCCCCATCGCCAAAATAAGGGGCCAGCCATCGATCGCGCGCTGCCAACAGTCCCTCGAACAGCACGTTGGCAGCCCTGCCGCCGCGGTAAACGGGAGTCCGCGGCGCGAAACGAAACACGTTCCGAGCGCTGCACGCGGAGCACGACGAGCCTCGTGTCGCCGGCAACTCCCAAGGCCCGCCCGCCCGCCAGCCACGAGGAGCCGCTGATCAGGGCAGAGCCATAAGCATTTTTCACGGGGTAGATTTCAGTTCGCACTTCACTACCGAAGAAAAAATGATTATTAATTGTTGGTTGAAGGAAAACACGGTATTTTCATAACGGGAATACTTTTTTGGATTGATGTGATCCTAGTAATATGTGGACTGTTTTGAATAAACTGAGTAAAATAACAAGAAAGGCTTTGAGAGCAGTGGCATGGCCCCACCCCAGGATCCACCACAGCTTAATTCAGATTCGGTAATAAGTAGGAGCGGTGTTTATCATTGAATAACCCCCTCCCTCTCTTTTTCTAATGAAACGTTCGTAACTCATATGCGAGTCATAGAGACGACTCTCGTTTTCCGATCTAAAAGGTCCGAGACTACCTTTGAAATCAAAAATGCCAGATTAATCTGGAGAGTATTTGGCAAAATATCGTAATAAACCGAGAGGTCAAGTTATATTTTTAGAGTAATGGTAAACAATTCTTAAAATGTACGCAGGTACATCAATTATTAAAAAATTGAGACGGCGCCCTCCACTGCACATGCAGATCGCTAACATTGCAATCTTTATTTTACATATTTCAACGCAACAACTCAATTACTTGGTCCGGTTCTGCACGGCCTGTTCAGTTCGACTAATCTTGTGCTAGAATTCCACACATTTTAACTAGTATAAAGATCTGAACGTGGGCGAGAGGAACTCATGGTGTTAAGTAATGCAAACTTCTTTAGGTGGAAACATACGACAACCTTAGCTTTTTAATTTCCTTTTCGATTCAAGTCATCAAGGTTGCCCTGTAATTGTCGTATTGTATACACACAGCTGTGCGTATGCACGCCCAGCGGTAGTGTTGAAATGATATGTATACACGCCATAAATGCTTCGGGTGGTGACGTGGCGAGCAAGTCGAACTACCTGATGTCCCGTAATAACCTAAAAACTCACTTATATATTAAATCTAAACATCAGCACTCTGATATCGGCCAACATGGAAAACGAAAATATTTAAAACAGGGTGTGTGTACATTTTTCAGTTTTCCGCAGAGAACTGAAGGACCAGTATCATAAGGCTGGCCACGCTGGCATTTATTTATTAACGTATTGTTATCTGGAATTATTGAAAACCGTAGTCCCTACCGTGAATTAACAGCTTGATTTTAGAGATTCCTTAGGAATTTTAACATTTGTGACTTGTAACATTTCCGAAAAAAACATTTCTAACAACATCTTTAGCACAACAAAGATATTGGTATGTTAGTTAACACGGCGCATGATGAAACAAAAGAAAGGAACATGACAGCTCTGTGACTGGAAGGTGCTAATGTGTTAATAGGCATTGACCGTTTAGGTACGCAGGGTGATAAATGGCATGCAAACCGAGACTTTGTATCACAAATGTCTGTTCCTCCTGAGACAAAACGAGTCTACATTCAGATCACCTTTTACTGTTGACAACTGTGGCGCAAAATCTTCCAAAACTCGTCATCATTTTAGTGATAGAAACCTCACGCCTACGGAGGTGATGCAGACGATAGACGCTGTTAAACCGGTTTGGACTGTTATATCAACAGAGCAGGGACAAGCGAACGTCAGACACGATCCCGTGATTCCAGTTTACGGGTCAGCTGCAGTCAGCGACCGCAAAGGAGCCGATTCTGCTGCGTCAGAGAAGCGTACCGATCCTTCAGGAGCCCAATGCGGAGTTGTGATTCTCAGCTTTCAACATGAACATTATGGATATCTCTAGAAATTGTACAAGTCGTAACGAAATAGTTTATTTCGCTTTTATTGACAGCTATTGGTTTCACAAAATAGTGTGTTAATAAACAATATTGACAAAACGCAACAGAAATGGAATTAATCGGAGTAGAAAGGAAAATAACTGTGAAATCATACATTTTAATAGCGGAAAAACTTTTACGTTTCCTTTAGTACCAAGTGGTCTGATCTCGTCGGTTTGCAGTATGAAAAAATATGGCCAGCCTGAAGACCATACAATTTTCCAGAATTATTAAATGTGTATTTACAAATACTTCAATACATTTAATTTGGATATAATTGTATTCAGTTCGAAAGAACAACAGCAAGAGGACACAATAGGCCGGAGACTACTTAATACACCCTTCTCCAAATCCCTAGATCCACCCTCGTCAAAAACCCTATCGCCTTTTTCGACGACATGTTACATGGGTGTATACCTCCTAGTGGTTCGTGCACATTTTTTTAAGTGGAAAGAAGTCAATTGGATGAATTATTTTAAATAAAATAGATTAGATCACGTCAACTTTTGATTAAAAATATACATACACCTTGTGTGTGTGTGTGGGGGGGGGGGGGGGGCAAAACTTCTAAACTATCAACGTCCTCGAAATGCAGTTCTCGCTTAACAATGCTAAATCAGGGGGCAACTAATATACCATCGAGATTGGAACAGTAATATGTTTAGTCTTCAACTAATGTAATCTTCGACTTCTTTTAAACTAGATATTTTATTCACTAGCAATGATTAGATCGTACAAAGAGGAATACAATGACGTATATAATGTATTAATGTTGTGGTAGCTGTACATTCAGAAGAGAAATTGTGCGGAGTGATTCCTCCTCCCTGAGACACCGCCTCCGGTGCACGCGCTACCGCTGCGCCGCGAGTTCTGAAACGCCGCCGCCAGCAGGAGCGGAAGGGGAGGGGGGCGGGGTGGAGGAGGGGGCAATGCGCTGGCGAGTCCTGAGTCACCGGAGTGACGCGAGGCCGCCTCTGCCCCCAGCGCCCCTGGCGGCGTCTGGAGAACGTCTCTCGCCCCAAGACGAACTGCAGCAGGCCCCTCGGCCCAATCGCGGGATGTTTATGGGCCACACGGGATCATCCCACTCCACGCATACCTACTTTGTTTTTGCTCAGCGAAGACCACGTCGAAAGCTTAGACGCCACGGCATCCGGATGCTCGATCGACAGAAAAAAATAATTAAGCTGGGATCACAAACCTACGCTTTATCTGGAAGAAAACGATCAATCAACCCATTTGCAAAACATATTGCCCAACTGTTCCCTCGACAGCCATACAACCAGGAGACTTCCAAAGTTTGGTTATTATTAAAAGACGAAATCGGTTTCATGTTTATGAGAACCGCTGAAACACGTGCCTTTGAGACGAGAAGTGAAACAGCTTCGCCAAGAAATGCAAGACCACTCTCCCTTTTAACCACATAATACGGAAAATATAGCAAAGTCGGTAGATCTTGAGTCACCACCGGTATTTCGTATGAACGCATCTATAGAGAATTTTCATATTTTGAAATGGTTAAATATGATGCTTGATTGATGAAAATTCTCCTTCAAATCTGGGAGCAGATGTACATTTATATTTGCAACTGAGAAATGATCATATAAGAAATTGAACGGGATTGTTTTATTTTGGGAGGGGCCTAGCCTTCCTTCGTGCCTGCACGGTGGACACATCGTTTAAAAGCCCGTACTTAACTGGGCCTGTTTGATTACCATGCGCCCAGTGAAGCAACGCCAGCATTGGCGAAATATCTAACTACATCATCGAATCACGCAAGTGCGGCATCAGCGCCTTTCTCCTTGCACAATACGCTTAAACACTCGCTTCGTGCCAATCCGATGACGGCCTCCAGGGAGGACCCTTCATCGCTCAAATATTCCCCTCTCCCGGTTTTTAAATGTCCAGTCGGTCAATAGTAAAGAGCGTTCAGGCTGTCACGATAAGTTACCAGCGTCATGACAAGTCCCGTAAGACTTTCAAAGTAGAACTTGAAACGCAAACAAATGTCAAGAACTCTGATTCCTTGCTATATTGTTCTTCTCTTCCGTTCACTTTTCCACACACATCCGGGATTTATAATAGTATTAATAAAAAATCTAAATAACTCGAATTGTTACCTTTCTATCGACTTATTAAACATCTAGCAAACATTCGATTGCCCACTTTAAATAAATGATTTTCAACCTTCTGGTTCTCTTGCGTTCAGGCATAATGTTTTCTATGAAAGTATTCTCTGCGAAGTAAATCTCTCACTTCATTCCCAAAACCAATGTTTACCAGTGTGCGGCGTGGTGTCCAATTCTCACACGTCAGTCAGAACACGTCACGGCACGGTCAAAGACCATCCCGAGACCGCGACATATTTAGTGCGCTCTCACACATCTTGTCTTAAAAATAAATGCTTGAGAATACTGTTTTCTCAGACATGCTTCTTGCAATACTATCTGCCAGAACAAAAGAAAGGTTGGCGAGGTTATTTTACTTCGTACTTTTGGGCTAAAATAGCAGGCTAATTTCAATTCATAAGTAACGTACGACTGACTCAAAACAATTTTCTTATTCAATTTAGACCTTTCAACATTACTTCTTTCTTGCGTCTCTTGAATTCGCTGTACGTCGTAATACTCAGCAACTCCAGTTCCCACTTCATATCTTCAGATGCCTGCAGAACGTTAAACCCATGCAAAACTCCTTCAAAATATCATTGGTTGATCTCTTTTTGATCTTACCCTTTCGCAGACCTTAACTGTCGTGCATTGATCTCCTTGGAGGCGAGAATTTCTGCGTAATCCTAACAAAAAAAATGAGAATACTATGCGAGATGATATTCTTCTCTTACAACGAGTAAAATGAAAATTGCTTGTAATTCACAACAGCACCAGACGTGACTACAAGACGTCAGCAACAGTTGCTTCCGTCCAAACCAGGAGCTGTATTTTCAGGAGGGTACGTCATTTTCGCACTCCACTGCATTTCGATTGTCTATGCATGGATGCTCCATTATTACAATTGAATTACGACAGAAGGAAATGATGACCATTTGAAATGGAAACTAGGATGAATGATGCATTAGTGGTGGTGTCGCAACCCACCCAGGGGCCTAGCTGAGGTGTTAGCGAGGCGAGGACTGCCGAGTGGCAACCTACTGGGGGCGCAATGCAACATGATATGAGTACACATTTTTTCAGTCTCTTGCTTTCTGCTATCTGCTGAGCGCCTAACCTGTAGGTAAAATGAGAACACAAGCAAAGAAACGAGTGGTTTTTAATGAAAAAAGAACAGAAGCACTTTCGTAACCAAATTGCTAATTAATCTTCTCAAAAACGTTTCCATATAATAACGACTTTGTAGTTTTGATGCACACGATTATCACAACGTAAAGGTGAATCTAACGGTACACCTATTACAGTCCGTGTTATTAGTTCTTAGCGCTTGAACAGTATGATAGTCATTTGATACTTCAAAGAACTCCAAGTGATGAGCACTTTTGGAAAGTAAATATAGAATTATTTCGACTTTGGCATGGCGATTGGGATTACAATAATTATACCAAACATTTTAAATACGTATTAGCACAAGCGTAAATACTCTGAATTCGATGCAATTGACTAATTATTTCTTTGTCTGCAACACCTCAAACTGGACCATTAAATTTCCAATACGAGCGCTATCACGTTATATAATTCGTATTTGTATAACCGCAAGATGATACAAATACGCATACTTCGTATGGAATGGAAAGCGTTTATTTGCACACACGACACGTGAAGTGGCCGTCCAGATCCATATAATTACACTTGCGCGTTCCCCATACACCCCTGATCGTCGTATGCCTTCGTGCCGACAAGCAGTCCCTCTAATCCCGTGTTAAAGGCGTAATTGGCCACGGTAGCGTGACCGCGTGTCGACAGCACGCGGATAGTCTCGTCAGATCGTGTTGTATATTTTAAACACCAGCTCATATCGTGTCTTGTGAGTCGCATAAAGCGAATCCAGGGAGTGAACAAGCGTGGAAGCTTTTCTTCGCTACGAATTGCGTTAAGCAGTATTTGATGAATTTGGTTGCAGCTAATCAGAAATATTTACAGAAACTCTCAACATTTTCACTGAGTTGTGACACGTGATCCAACGAATTATATTCACTTTGTTCAGTTTAGGTAGCATATATATGGAGAGGATTGTTGTTCTGTTCTCTGAAAGTTGTGTAAACACTTTATCAGCGAGGATCCTCTCCTTGCACCAGAATCAACAGATGCTCATCTTTTAGGAATCATCGCCACAGATGCCAACCTATGTAACAGAATCAGTACTAACCGCGCGCGTTCTTCTGGCTACACGTGTTTTCTGGTCCTGGAATTTACGATACCGCCGAAAGAGTACGCGAGGCGCGATGCAAAGAGTGTTACCCGGGTCTTGTTTGTTAAAACGGGGCGGCGCGAGTGACATATCGCCGTCAGGGCCTAAATATACACGATGACACGCGTCGCCTGACGACAAGAGAGTGCCATTTGTTTTGAGCAGGGGTGACCAAAGCAGAACGCATACAACGAAATTTTCATAAATTTCCTCCAATGGAGAAAAATTCATTAACGGCCATAATCAATACGAAATACATTTTATTAAGGAACCAAGAGTACCTTAGTATCTTTGGTACCCAACAATATGGAAAGTGATTGAAAACAAAATTGTTTTAGAAAGAGATTGAAAATCCAGGAACTCCATATAGTTTTTGTTCAAACCTAGTTGTTTCTCGAAACTTTGCTAGTCTACAAACAATGTGTTACTAAAGTTGATTTGTTTTTCATTTATGTTTCAGCGTTAATTTACCACAATGCTATTTTTCCTACTAAATATGGCGAACTCAAAATACACATACTTTTTATCAGTACGCAATACTGTGTGGAGCTATGGAAACTTTAATTTTAACAAAACGCATTACTTTTCAATCCCATACCCACGCAGTTACTTAGAATTCTCGAAACGATTTAACAATAAATCAAAAATTAATTCACTAATTCGAACTTCTATAACTTATATCCTATCCTTAATTCCTAAATATATTGAATTTTTCTTTCACCCCCCCCCCCGCCCACATCAAGAAGCAGCTCGTTGGCTTTAACCTCTTCATCCGAAATTAGTGGCTGAACCATTTTTCTTTTCACCTTTCAGACAGGAGATATCGTTGTTGAACTGAATATGGAAGCCTTATTTTTTTTTTTTTTTTTAGATCTTATAATTTCGCTCCACGACGCAATTTTCGTGTGTCCACTCGTTTCCGCCGATTTTGGAGCTCCCCGGGTCCGAAAGTCACCGCCCTGTCGCTCCGCCGGCGTGAGAGACACGGCGCTGAACTATGTTGGCAATGCGCGCGGGGCCTTGAACAAGTCCAATGGCCGCCGCGCCGCGCCGCGCCGCGCTGCTCGGCCCCCTGGAAGCGACGTGCGGCCGCGACCCACGAGGCGAGAAGGCACTGCAAGGCGAGGCGGGGCGGGGCGGGGCAGGGCACAGCGCTCGGCGTGCTGAGCATGCCTGCAGCGCTGTATGTATTTTAGTAATAAGCGTCACAGGGCCGCATTGTACGCCAGCCAAAACCAACCGCCGCGCCGCGTCCCCGCCCGCACGCCCACCTGCGACAAGTTGCGCATGCCAAGATCTGTTCGCTCGATACATGATTTGCTAGAGGCTTCGACACGTTGAGGCGGGCGCTCGGATTTTCAACACTCAAATTGGTGGACGTCATTTGCCTCCAAACTTTTTTTTTTTCGCACGTAATTCTATCAGCCGCACGGCGTCCATAATTAGAAATGGCACTTTTCTTTTGAAAGATTGGACGTAACGTGCATTTTCACCATTCGAGAGATCAACTGAGTTTTCGTGTTCTTGTTAACAAGAAATTGTATCAATGTTTTCGCGTTCAACATTAAGACTGACACAAATGTCCTTTCGTTTGGTACTGTAAACTCGGGAGCCGTGTTTGGACGATGCCGAGAATCATGTATTTTTAGCCTGTTCTTTCTCTTAATAACACGTACGTAGTTCTACGTACACTCTACGTAGTGTTATCGAAAAATGTTGTAATCGAAATTAATACCGGCATCATTGCGAGCCTGAAAACTGTATTTGAATTCCCAACAAAACATGTTTTCCTCAATCGCGCTTTTAAATTCAATGTGCAACGAACGCAATATTCATGAATCCTAATACAAGCTACGACGTACATGAATCTTGGAGCAAATTCCCCCCCCCCCCCAACGCCAAGTACTCGGGCAGCCCCTGGTCCCCCCTCCCCGAGGGCCTTCGCCCCGTCGTTCCCCGGAGCGCCCAGGCCTCCCTCACCCCACGTCGCCCGGCGCCGCGTCGCCGGAGGACGAAGTTTCGGGGTTCGGTTTTGCATACGTAACGACTGCACCGCCCGCTCGCCGCCACGCACAGCGCACCCAGCGCGCTCCGCGGCGAGTGCGCCCGCTGCAGCCGCACACTTCGTTAGGGCGGGGCGGGGCAAGGTCACGCGGCGTTACATCATCGTTACTGTCTCGCTGGCGTTGCCCCTCCCCCTCCCCGCTCGCGCACGCACAGAGCGCGCCTGTCAAGCGCTTGCAGCGGGAGTAAGCCGCCTGACTAGACGCAGATAATGCGCTATCTGCCGGAGAAGCGTGCTTTGCGGGCGGTTTCCCCGTTGCGCTGGTCATTGATGGCCACAATCTGCGGCAGGAGTTTAAAGCACCGTACGCTGAAATGTCAAACGCGTACGCTGGCGTTCGTGGTTTGCGAGTCTTCGCCGCCTCCTGCGTAGTCATCCTGGAAGTCGCGGGGGTGACGAATTTTTAACACCAGCCCGGTAGGCTGTGTTGAAGCAGGCCACTGCATGGATGATTATTTTCTAGAGATCGGCTAATTCCATTGTTTCCTCCAATCAATGCCGCGCTGTTACCGGAGGAGAACCTTGCACAATGCGGCAAGGATAGCGTACGATGCTTCCAGGACCACCCTGTGTACATGTCTTGACAGTTCCGCCGATTCCCTTATGGTCCACTGTTAATCATTAAGAAAAGACTACGCGGTACAAATAAGCGTATTGTCCCAAATCTACTGAGGAGATAGTTAATATTAATTGACTTACGTCAAAAGTTTAGTAGAAGATTTCGTTACTACGCAGTTGTTTTATCATTTCCGACGAACTGAACTTTATCTCTTTTTCAAAATTTTGTCATTCAAGAGCATAATAATGATAAAAATTACACGCAAAGAACAAGCTTAAGTACGACCACGTAATTTCTCTTTATTTAATCTCGACAGGCATGCATTAGAGAAAGTAGTACGACTCCAACTTCAAAAAATTAAACACTTCATTTTTCCATAGCGTCGAGTAGCACTTCGAGCACAATCTGAAAACTGAGCGAGACATTTTTGCAGCCTCTTCTTATGACCAATGGCTTTTACACAGATGCCAGGACTGCTTTCCGGAACGTTGATTTGCATATTCAGACGCGCAGAAAACCCGAAGGCTGGCATTAAAACATTAAAAATTCTGCTGGAAACTTCTCTGCTCTTTCCTTTTGTTCCATGTCTCTGCTCATTAATATGTGACGAGGGTAGCGTTAGCGTACAAAAATTTTTAACATTCTTTTATACAAGTTTAAATCCTTTTCTTTTGAAGTTAATTTCCCCACATTAAACGCCCAGAGAATGTGTGCCGCCAAGCGAAGTAACGCAAACAATTTAGATCATAAATTACGCCAGAAAAATAAAAGGAAGTCTTGTGTTGTGCGTTGGGGGGTGGGAGTGGAAAGGAAACGGTTGGCCAGTGCGCTGCTTCCAGGCGAAAGGTACGAGGGCGGATGTAAGCTCCTCACCAAAACACTTCAAGAAGAAGCTGGCTTCCCGTAATTCTATATTCTACTCATACACTCCTCTACTTATACGTATTGGCAAGCCTACTGCATTTTCCGAAAATTACGTCGGTCCAGCTGACAATTCCTTTTTATACTATGATGTTTCTTATTTGCTTTCCCCGTGCTTTCCATAGTTGACAGAAACAATGTCACGCGGGTTGCATTTAGGGGGAGGAGAGTGAAAAAATACGCCTTCCATGTCCTGACATTTTCACTTCGGCCGAACTCAAATGAGTTTAGTACAATGAATCGCTTTGTATTTAGAGTAACATTGCCCACGTACAGATTATTGAACTTAATAGGCATAGTTTGAAGGAACCCTCTAAATAGAACTTTTCCCGACTGCGCGAAGGAATGTACTTGAGGACCATCAACGAATTTTGTGATTCAAGAACCAGTTAACCATTTTCAACGTTGGTTGTTATAGGATGTGTAACGTTACTCAAAAATCAATGGTGGACGCAACAATAAAAGTAACTTACAGCCAATTTAACACTTCGTTTTTTCTTCGAAAACTTATGTAGAAGTCGCTTTTTTTTCGAAACCCACTTAAACCACAACCATTCTTTTTTCGTTCCAGTAAATTTCTCTCCAAAAGGGAGTCAAAATTTAAAAATTTTCCTCCAATATTCCGGAAGCTGGCTGATCGCTTCTAGGGGCGCCACGAACCGTCCCCTGGGGGCGTTCGCCTCCCACCCCCGCTGCCAATATCGCGGGCGGGTGTGGTAGCCGGCGGGGCCGTAATTAAAACGGGGCTTTGATCTAGGGCCTGTCTACCGCCTCGGTCCACCACTTTCCGCGCCGCGCCGTCCAGCCCGCACCCTCGCCGCCACCCATCGACCGAGCACGCCCCTTTCCCAAGGGTGCGAACAAAGCGCCATGACGCGGGCCCAGTGGCCTCCTCTACATCCACTGCCAAAAAATAGAATTTCCACGCACGTCCATACACGTTGCGACATAGCAGACGAGATTCGATAAACTCTCCTCGGTTTGATTGCTACTGATTTGCCTGCCGTTATTTCTCCTTTATTTGCCAAACACTGTTTAACTTGCGCAATGAGCTCTACTAAAAATATCTATTTACTGAAACTACTATTTACAATTCAACAAAAAAATTTAATCAATTGGATCACAGAATCGAAAGCAACCCCATTTTGAAAATTAACCTCCGCTTAAAATTACCTATGCATTTTAATATTACAAGACATTTTCATTAGCAATTAATGCACATTTCATAACTTATGCAGAGGTAAACAATCGAGAGTAATAAAGCTATATTTGAATCCGTTCCGAAATTCTCTTAAATCAGGCATGAGAAAACCGTTACCGCTAATAGAGTAATATGAAATGATTTTCTAACGCAAATCAGTTCACTATTGTGAAATGTGATTTTGTAAGGTCTCCGGGAAAAGCTCGCGGTTGCGCTTGTACACATTTCCCACGCCTTACCTATGATTATATTGTGAATATAAAAGGAATGAAGGAGGCAACGCACGACCGTAAAATCGACACAAGCCGTTGACGCGCAAGGGCCCCACCCCCCGTCGTCGGTGGCGAGTGACGGGTCTTGTTACCCACCCTCTCGTCGCACGCAGCGAACAGCCGAGCAAGACGCCCGCCGGCACGGCCGCAGGCACAGCTGGGAGAAGCAGCATCTCCCTTTCAATATACCGGTATATTGAATTTTAATGAAGAGCTATTGCCACAAAACCTCACAATACTTCGTACAGTGAAAAACCCATCGACTTCGTCATATCTCTAGACTTCCGCATCACACGAGCGCCTCACCTTTCTGCTGTATTTACATATCCGAAAATAACGTTTACCATTCATTTCAGTACATTTATTTTTAATTCGATGTAGCACTCGAATAAAAATGGGCATGATAAAATAGGGCCGAAGGTTCGAATCCTGGAGAGGTTATTTTCAACGTCTACTTGCGTCGAGGAAGGGAAACAAATGCACATACCATACAGGAACATAAATCATCATCCATCACTTCATAATCGCTTAAAAATTGCAGTCTTCGTTGTCTACGCGGTCCAAGTTGTGTTCACGATACATGGAGAAGATATAAAAATACCGGTAGATTTTATACACTATTCTTCGCGTACCTTTCTTTACCTTCCAATACGCTGTACGATCTTCACATAGGTATTTTGAAACCCTATGTCATCCAACGTTGATGGCCTGGCAGAGACGTGACGAAATCTTATCGTCCTTTTAAACAATATCATTTAAATCGAAATAACGGAATACATCGCAGAATGATTCGGAGCTTTCAATACTAAGGAATCAATTAGTTAAAATACATCCTACGCTCTATGACCGGACACACGGCCAAACCCCATTTGAGGAGCCTCCCCCCATGCCGGGTGTAAATCCCGTTCCCACCGCATTGTTCCCCGAAGTGCGAGCACAGCAGGTAGCAGCGGCGACAGATTTACAATCGGCGCGAGGCTTGACCGCCGCGCACAAGGGCCTAGCGGCTCAACCGAGAACGGCGCGGCGTGGGACGAGGCAGGCCGGGCCGGGACGATGCGGGGCGAGGCGGCGCGTGACGAGGGGGGACGAGGGGGGACGGGGCGGCGCGGCGCGGGGCGGGGCGGGGCGGGGCGGGGCGGGGCGAGGCGGCGCGGGGCGAGGCGGCGCGGGGCGAGGCGGCGCGGGGCGAGGCGGCGCGGGGCGAGGCGGCGCGGGGCGGGGCGACCGCAGCCTGGTCGCAGGTGCGAGCAAGCGCCGCCCCACGCGCCGCGGGGCGGGGCGGGGCAGGCACGGCCGTTCCATTAATAAATCGCGCGCGCGGGCGCCGCGCGGAGTCCCACCGTCAACGCGGCCGCACGCGAGCGACGGACGGACGCACGCGCTGACATAACACGCCCGCGCACGCGCCCGCCACAATCTCTCGTTCCACAGACAAGGAAACAACTGCCTCCACAGACCTACCTCCTTAGAAAATTTCATTTCTAACGAAACTACTAAGAGTTTAGTTTCTATCAGACATTTGATGTGAAACTTCCTTTCTCGCATGAGGAAATTATATCGAATGGTACATCTGTAGTTCACGTCCTGTACAATCCCCCCCACACAATGATTAGTTTTAAAGTAATGTTGAGCGAAAACGTAAAACATTGAGACTTTTCAAATTTCGAAAATGGAATAGTTCAATTTTTTGGACCCTTTCCGACTAGAAATCTGAAGAAAACGCACAATGAATTCTTTAACCTACAAATTCATACGAGTATTTTCCCCCATAAATGACTTAGTCCTTACTTATATTTTAAGTTTCTCTTCTAACTAGTGGCGGCTACGGCTCCACTTGAGCAAATTTCGGTAATGAGCCTCTGAAAGATTTTTTTTCCGCGAACTATTCACGTGACTTTCGAACTTTAAAGCTAGAAGCAAAAAGTGTACAAATACTTTCCTTTCCCAATACGAAACCTTCTAGCATATTGCACCACCAAAGAACCCGAGTCAGTACAACCAGATACAAAAGGTAATCTCTGTTGCGTCGTTTTCTTCCTTAATAACGTCCTACAACATGGAAGCAATGAGTTCGCTGATAGAATTTTCAGAATTTACGAAGCTCCACTGGCATACTCTCCGGGGGACAACGCGCGTGCGCTGTGCGGGTGCGGAAGCGGGTTCGGAGTTGTTCTCCACAGCCCGCCGCGCCGGGAGGCGGGAAAGAGAAAATTGAAGGTTTCGCGTGCGCCGTGGGCCGGCGCGGGGCGGGGCGGGGTGGGGCGAGGCGAGGCGAGGCGGGGCGAGGCGGAGAGCGCGAGGGCTTTCAAAGGAACACGCTTTGGTCGGCGGGGGCGGGGCGTTGCCGACGGTAGCGCTCCCCGCGCCGTCGCTGGAAAAAGCAAATACATCAGGGAGGCCCGCTCTGTTGAAGCTACATCGCAACCGCCGACTCCTTTTTGCACCAAGTAGGATAGCTCCACTGTTACTATTGACATTGCGAAATAAAATTAGTCCCATTTTTTAACACTCACAATGTCAGTTTACAAATTTGTTTTTGTACACATAATTGTTCCCAAAAACTAAATACTATTCCGTGGTACTTTACTTTCGTTTAAAAAGCCGTGAAAGGTGAGATGTACTGTCTCTATATCAGATACTTTGAAAAAACATATGAAAGCTACGTAAACGAAAGTCATGATCGTTATCTCGAAAGCTTTGATACAGCACGTTGGGAAATATGCATTTTTTTGTGCTCCGTTATAATACAGTTTACGGTTATTCCACTCGTCTAAATATAGCACAGATTTGTAACTATTTATTCTTCATAAGTGTTTTTTTTCTCTGACGTCAGAGGACAGACATTGATATCTAAAATTGATAACTCCTTGAAGCTACTATCATACTCTTCGTGTTCTACTCTAGAAGCGGGTTTTACATACCACGTACCCAAGAAATCAAAATGACATATTACAAACAGAAGAATTTAGAGCATTATCAGTGCGGTTTTATTTACCAAGTGAATGAGAAATATTATTTACAAAACGATAACCATTGACAAGAGTAGGTCCGGCATAAAATTACCTTTGAAGGAAATATAAAATTATGCTGAAAATGAAATTTATCTTCGCAGCATCAATGATCGCCTCGGCTGGGTAGTTTAGCGTTGTTCCAGGTGGGCAATGTTGATATCAATCGAACGTTATGATACAAGTATTTCGAATTAACCATTGCAATGGGAATACATGGAGGCCCAAAGACTTTTGTACTATTTAATTCCAAGATAATATAAAAATACAGACATCAAAATTAAATTTTACCAGGATATTTTGGATTGTTTTCAATATATTTTATTTCGAGATTAAAACGACCGTAAACTCAAGTCACACAACCAGAAAGTGGAACTGCAATGAGAATGGAAGAGAATTATTTTTCACACTCGCAATTGTACGTCTTATTTGACATAACCCGATCGGTGAAAACTGAGTGACACCCCACCCCACCTGGTGGTGAACACGAAACGCACAGTACCTCTCCCACGTCATGAAAACTTAAAAAAGCAATTATAATTTTTTGGAAATGTAACATAAATCTTGAAAACTTAACCACATTCGTGGTACTGATATAATGACGAGAAGCCCTGAATGCAAGACCGAGATTTGTGTAAGTATTGCCAACTCTCTCACTCATCATCAGATGGTTCTTAAAACATTCAATCTCTCAAAGGCATAAAAATCCTTCGGGAAATAAGAACACTACTCGCAGACATAAGGGAAATTTGGGTAATGCATTATGCGGCCGAAGTGAATTGATCCAATAAGTCCAACTAGTGTCTACTTGTCCCTCCGAACTTTTGAACTGACTAATTATAAAGTGATATTTGATTTGGTTTGGCACGGAAACAAACGAAAATTTATATTTTTATTTTAAATGATTTTTAATAACAGACCAAGAAGTTACAAACGTCACCAATCCTACCCGAGATGTAATCATTGTCCCTTAAGAAAAAATCTTGCATTCAAATTCTTCAATCGCCGCAACAATTTCGGCATGCCTGTTCCCCGCACGCCCCCGCGGCCGCCGAATAGCCTCTTCCCCTGCTTCGCCTCGCGACACAACGCGCCTATTGACCCCAACCGCGGACGGTCACATTCCCGCGGTATCGCGCGCGCGAGGTTATCGAAGGGGCCGAGGGGACGACAGCGCCATCCGCCGGCGCCGGGGCTCCGGTTTCCACGAGCCGCACGTAAGCCACGCACCCATCAGACGAGGCTTGTGCCCAAATCCCAGGACGTGTTGCAATTCGCATGTTTACAATAAAAGACAGTCGGTTGTATAAGGTGGACAACAGCAGTGCAGTACAGAAGTTCTTTGTACGTTTTCTCACGCCTTTCAGTTAATTACACTGTACAGGTTAATGCATTCTTCTGACTGGTATTGATATTGCAAGGGTACCTATTTGTTGAATCTGGAAAAGATCGCACGACATTTATTGTATAAATTAAAGCACTGAAGAACAGAAGCAATTCGTGTGTTCTATCGAACAATGTACAATCACGAATTTAAAAGAATCCGTATTTATAATAACCACTACCACAACACAGCTCTTCACAGCATCGTGTAGACAGTTGTTCACAGACCAGTGGCGGATCCAGCGCATGGGGGGGGGGGGCATGGCCCCCATGCCCCCCTCCCAAAAGGCCTTGTTTTCATTTGTTACCTTCTTTTATTGGGCAAAATTTATTTAAATATTTATTTATATTAGAATTATGTAACTACTTAAAATTAACATTGTATGGTATATGTACACTTTAAAAATAATATAATAATAAAAAATGTATATTTAACAAAAATGTGATTCCCTCCCCCCTCCAAAACGATCGGCTGGATCCGCCCCCCCCCCAGTGACACACACACATAAATACCCTGAAACTGTGTAGTCTTGACTACGACGCTTCGGAAAGCAAATGAGACGGGCGAGGGAAAAATATGCATCGAAAATTCATGAAAGAGCTATTTATTACAAGTACCATTCTATTTGGAGTTATTTGTAACTAATAAAATAAGTCTGTACATAAATCGATCGAACTATCTATAAAAAGGTCGAGATGTTCATCTTTGGAACCCCAATCTAATAAAACGGGAGAATAAAAAATTGGGGTGGGGGTGGGGGGTGCTCCATATGCTTGCTGGCGGACAGCGCGCGTAACGAAGGCGCATGGGCGGCCACCCGCCCTCCGCGAGCAGGGCCCGACGGGGCTGCCCTGCGCCGCAGGCCCACGACACTAATGCGCTCTCCGCATCGCATCGCGCCGCCGACGTCGTCGTCGGGAGGGTCGATAACGGGCCACGGCCCCAGGCGATCGCGCACCCGCCCACCCTCGCCGCACCGCAACGCAAAGACTGGTTATTCGAAAAGCGCCCACACTCGCCGAATCCGAGGAGAAGGGGTGGCTCGCTTGCTCTCTGCCGAGCGCCAAGCAACATTGTGCTCGCCCTAAGCGCAGCGTGTCCATCTTTTGGGCTCATAAAAGGAAGCAATCATTCGTCGGACGTACCGACTGCACGGGATTGGACGAGCAAGTGCTCGAATACATGGAGCGGCCTCATTATAATGCGCGAATTTAAACCTCATCCACACACTTTCAACATCAGACACTGCTCTAAAATGAGGCTTGATACGATCGTAACATAATGGGTGAGAGACAATACGTATGTTTCTAGATTCTCCTAATCATTCCCTCTATTAATACCAACACAAGTTAAACACCTTCAGGTCGCTGACAAATGGGCACGCGTGTATTTACCATTACGAAAATTTCATAAAATCATAAACCCTATCACGTTTAGTCTAGATATGAAATTATACACTCTACAAGTTTGATTCAAATCAACAGATGCCAATACATGGTGCTCCTTCTAAACATTTAGATACAATGATAACCATTGAATACCTTCTCACCACATGCGTCACGTGGACCGTGTTTATTGGCTGCGTCCTTAGATGAGGGATATTCTGTACCCTCCCTGCACAATGGTTCCCCCACCATCTGTTCGCAACGCACCAGTAAGGCCAATACGGTGCGACAGTTTTCCTCGAGACTGCACAGAACCAGATAAGACGCCACCATGGGTGGTTTAATACTCAAGCAGACTTACGAGCATGGCTTCCTTGTTGAATAGACCCCTCCCTACAGGTTTTCAATGAAAATTTATGTTTAAAATGTATGTAAGAAATTGCATTAAATTTCGAAATCGCTATGGGAATTGTTAATTTTGATGGTAGTTTTTACTACACATGTCCATAATTCAATATTATTAGAAGGTCCGTAGTTTGCTTAGTCCCTTATTGATCCGTCCCTGGCCGCCAATGTCATCAAACAAATTCAATGTAATTATATCATGGTACGAATAGGAAACCACGAATTTCAATAGAACCACACATTTAAAACAATGTCCCAAAATGTGAGCACAAAAGCTAAAATTAGATTATAATTTATTAGCCGCTCTAACCACATTTTAAGTTCCCCCTCAGCGAAGTCCCATAAGGACACGACGACTACGAGTGATAATTAGCTGTACAATTCTAACCTACTTGCATCAGGCCCATCATCGCCCGCTATTCTCCAGCTGCCCCGCAACGTGTTTAACGCAGATTAGGCGCCGTTCAATACCGAAGACAAATTGTCATGATACGATGCTGCAGGGAACACTAATACTGAGACCAAAATTCCGTCTAGTACACACCCGACTAGAAACGTAAACAGTCACGTGAATTATCTGTCAGACTGCGACGAATGTCAAATGTAGGGAATAACTATTCTCGACTGAACTAATTCAATGATTATTACGAATAATTCCCCTATTTAACAATTCATACGTAATTATTATAATGTTACACACACGCCATGTGGTCGTGAGTGCTTTTTGAATGGCCCGCTGGGAGTCGACAAGAGACCCCCTCTCCTTGCACTGTACCTTCGAATACCTTAGTCTAGTTACTAATTCCCAATGCGCGTACTAACCGAAGGAAAACTATACCGCTTTCACCTAGGAACTTGAGGTGGGGGGATCCAAAAACAATGGAAGTTTCAATTTTGACTAAAAACACGAAAAACAACCAACAACAAAGTGTCATTTCGGCTATTTTCGTAATCCCCATACCAAGGGAATTTTCATACGCAGTGTGTCTCAGCTGACGCCATGCGACAGCAACGCTCCAAGGAAGAAGCTGTCCGCCATCAAATATTTGCTATTCGCATCTTGTAGGTACAGGACTGTTGAACTATGTATACAGTTCCGTATTTACTATAGTATGTTATTGCAATATTTATGAAGCATGTTTTTGTTAAATTTTAACATATCGCAGTTTATGCGAGAGTATTTAGTTAAGCAGTTCGGGTGCCTTTTCGTCAACCCTTTTTGTTTAGTTGTGTTCAGCGACATTTTCGCTGCAGCACGCCACTAGATCTCAAATATGTTGCAATTGGCAACAGAGTCCCACCCGAGACCGCACGCGTCACGTGGGCCCAGACGCGCTTTGTAAGCCCACGTCGCTTCTCCGCACTCCGTCCGAGCAGCCCTCTCGCCCTCGCTCCCTCTCGCGCTCGGCCGAGCGAGCACGCGGCCATCACGTGGGGCCTAGCAGAGGCGCGGCCGCCGCGACGCGCCGGCAAAAACAAAACCGCTACCCCCACCCCACCCCGCGGGCGAGACAGCTATGGTGGACGTGGGCCTGCGAAGACGGGGAGCCAGCAAAAAATGTTTCAAATGTAATTAAAAAAAGGAGGAAGAGCAGACGAACAACAAATGTACACACTCAAATTTCCCCCAAAATAGTTTGCCTTCTGTGTGATATTTGCTAAAGAAATAATAAAGATACATTACGATGTTGTCAAAAGTTGTATACGCATTTATGCACAAAGTTCGTAGAAATATTCACTAGCACTGCAGGTGAATAGTTTTTTATGAACAACGAAACCAATATGGGAGGACAAAGAAAAAATTGGCGAGTATTAATTAGATCAAGAAAAGAAAAGTGTTTCCAGTAATGACTGAAGCAGGATTACTACAAACACCGCGACTTCCCACCAAAATACGCCACACAACTCCCCTATTTTCCATAATTACTGGACGATCCCAAACTGTTGGCCACCCTGAGACTCCCAGTAAATCATCCATTTTCATTTATTCGTTATGTAATACGGGAATTCTTGCCCGTTCTTTTGTCATTTTTCATCAAAGGACGGACGGCAAACGCCTCGCCCGTCGTGGGCGGCACAAGCCACGGCTCCGCCGCCACTGCCTCAGACGGCGGCCAGCGAACCGCGTCATTCCCGCAATTACAGCCTTCAATTGGAGCTCCTCCCAACGTCACTCGCCAGAAATGAGAACCGTAAGTAACCCGTTGGAAACGAAAGGGGGGGGGAGAGCGGGGAGAAAGAAAGAGAAACCCGAGGAGAGGCGCAGCGGACGGGACAAAAAAACGCAAACAAAAGGACAAAAAGTCTCCGACATGGCGGAGCGCGTCCCCGCTTCCCCAGGGCGGCGGAATGCCAGCCAGCCGCCGGCGACGGGCTGGCGACGCACGTGTGCGCGCGTTGCCTGGAGACGCCGGGCGAGGCGCGACATTTGTCGGGCAAACAAGGCAACGACCTACGGTCTGCGAGGCATCGGACCAACTCCCTACGAAACACTTTCCCCCTTTTGTTTCATCACATAATTTGCCGATATTTTCACTAAAATTCCGGCCTTTATTTTTATACAATAAAACAGTAAACATTAAGTAGATACGTTGTTTCGATTATCGACGGAACAGCCATTACAGATTGAACATACTTTAATGAGTACTTCATGTCCATATTTCAATGAGTATACAGTGAAATATAAATTTTAATAAGACTAACTACTGAATGGTAATTTTTTCTTCTTTCATCAAAATACAGAATGTTCAAAAATACCAATAACGACGTCTCCTTCACATAAAGGAATTTTTCAGAATGACCCTCCAAACCAACATAACCTTAAATTAGGTGGCGGAGCCCGATGTCTTTGGAACGGATAGCATCTTGTTTCCGAGTGCCACCGCCACCACTTGGCGGCTCACGCACGCAGCGAGGCTGCTGCCGCCGCCGCCGCCGCTCTCCTCGCCCCGGCACGGCACGGCTCAGCGCAGCGCAGCTTCGGCAAGGGCCCCACGCCGCGGCGCGGCGCGGCTGCGTCCATGGCCGAACGAACGACTTCACCCAACCGGAACTCGCTCGCTTGCGCCCGACACTACGCGCGTCAAAACAACTGCTCCCATTGTTTTGCAAACCCCACCCACCCATGCAGTAAAAAAAATAGTAACCAGCCTTGTTCGCGAGCGACACTACACTGGCGATAAGCGAGATACTCCCGACTCGTGCGATAACGAGAAAAATCACGGCTTTGATAACTCCGATGATAATTTAATCGTCTCAGCACTTGATAAAATTACATCTTTCAGGTCACACTCCTCAAGACTGGGCTTCTATCCTCAAACACGCAGTGCAAATTCACAAACTGTATCAATGATAAAAACTAAACGAAGTGCTTTACCAATTTAATGTAGTTTAATGTAATATCGTACACAATTTACAACACAGTCGAACGCGATACTAAAGCTTGATCCACATACAAATTTACACGACGCAGTTTGTAATAATTTACCTCTGGTGTACTATAATTCAATATTAGCACTTTCCATATAGGTAACCATAAAATACCAAAGCACGTGGAGACACATTCAAATACATAAATGCTATCACTAAACCCGATAGCAATAGCATAAAAAATTGTTGCGAATTGTTCAGATTACAATAACGCGAGAAAAATTCGCCAATAAATCTCCAAATCAGACACAAATATTCACATCTATTCCGAACATTGCGACAGTATTCAATGATGCCAACATAAAACAGTGAGTATGCTGTTCATTGTACAGTAATCGATTCACTATGTCCATATTTTTGATGATACACTAACGAAAACACACTAAGAACACACCACAGTTCATTGTCCATTGAATTTTGCCAATTTTTCAAACTACAACAAAGGCGAATGTCTACTGCACCACATAGAAGCACTTCGCCGAAATCTCTTAACGCTAGTACTTACTGGATAATACATTCCCTGCGGCGGAAGGAAGAAAGCCCCTGAGCCCCACAGTTTGGCTGATGATGGAAAAACGGCTAGCACATAGAAAACCTCTGTACCAACGGCACACTCGTGCGAGTCGCTTCACGAACCAAGCTTCGTTGCTGGCAGTGCGAGCGTCGTCTTCCTTGGTCTTCTCTTGCGTTAGTAAGAAAGACAACACACTACTCTTCAGCACACAACAAACTTACTGGTTCTTTCAACGCGTCTGCGAGGAGCACAAAAATACGTAAACTCAACACTTCAAAATAATATGTACTATCCTTCTGCAGAGAGAATGTGGCCAAGCTAGCAACCCACAGCGTTATGTCCGCCCTCCTGCCTGCCTAGCTTGCAGAATGCAGATCAATGAATTCTATGCTTCCTCCTCTCCCTCCAAAAGCCAACAGCCAGTCAGAACTGTTGCCAACACCCCGACTCCGCAGTGCTGCTTTGCGATACCGGCCTGCCATCTACCGGCAACGGGAAGCACTGCACGCGCTTGCTCAGAGGCGCCAAAGTTCAAACTTGTTCAAAGCCCCTGCAGTGAGTAAATCCATGTGGTAGGTTATACATTTAAAAATACAGCAACTACAATTAACAAATTTTGTTAACAATTCATCTATTCTAGTATTATGTGCCCACGGCATGGAAACTGTTATATACGAAAAACTCTATACACACTTAATCTATACTTTCTGCTTTTTATAATTATTTTACAAGACAAAGTTACCGAAAGATGTACAATATCTGTATTGTTTGTTAAGCAACTCCATTATTGTGAAAATTGTGTTACATTTTGATAATAGAATTTCAAAGATATTAAGTATACTGGAGTGTAGTATAACATACTACATACTAATAAAGTTCTGCATAAAATATGCAGATACGTTTTGTAACCATGAAGCAGATTTTTAAAAAACAACCAGAAAATAAAATTTAAGGAAACTGGAAGTACAAGAAAGACAATCCAGAAAAATCAAAGCAGACATTTTCAACTGGTTTCTGACAATTAACACTTCTTGCAATGTAGGAAACATTTTCATGATTATGAATTTTTAAATAAGCAATAGTGTTATTGTACAAATAAATTCATATCCGACAGTTTACATTTTGAGAAGTGTTAAACATACTTTTTATGTTTACTTTCGACCTTTTGCCACATTTTCTATTTTTACGACATGAAAATAAACATTATTCAAACTTGAATCAGAAGATTCCCCCCATCCAATTATTTAAAATTGAGATGGAATTGCGTTTATGGTTTCCATTGAATTACAATGATTCTATATATTTTTTAGTCTAAGTTGAGAAGTGAGTGTTCAACAAAATTAAAGTATACTCACATTTCTCAAGCGTATATTTTTTTCAATTTCAAGTTTGGATAAGAATTGAAGTAAACATGAAAAATCAATGAAAAGACAATACTTTCTCTCCTCATGAAGTAAGGGCCAGAAAGTAAAAATTCAAATAAATCGATAAACGGAGTAATCACTCATTATAATACGCTGCGCTAGATTGTCTCATCAAATGTAAAGACGAAAAACATTAAATAATCGAATGAAGTTAAATTGAAATTGAAATACTTCAAAAATAATGTTGTAAGGAATTAATTCATTCGGAAACTAGTGCTACAACAGTACGTACTTTCTAGCCCTTAGTAATGGTTATTTAATACTATTTATATCAGAAATTCTCTCCGAATTAACACATCTCATTGTAAAATTCATTCAAAATCGTAGAACACTTGGATCGAAAACTAAATATTTTCAACAAAATATCGACACAAATTTGACAATTAAAACTGCTTTTCATACAACTAAATTATGTCCCAATAATGAGAAGCTATTCACAGAAATTCAGCTGGTGGCTCGCGAAGCGAAATGTCATTGTTGCGTTCCAATCTGATAATCCCTGACGACTAGGAACTTTTCTTTCATACATTTGAAACACGTTTTGAGTAATTTCTAAAAGATTAAGTTGTAGACGTATAACAAAAAGATCGACACCAAATTGCGCAGAATGTATTCAAAAGATTGAATATATTCAAAGTGAATATATTGAATATATTCATATATATATATATATATATATATATATATATATATATATATTGAAAGAATATATTCAAAAGATTGAACATGAACTTAGTTAAAGATCCGTTTTTGATTAACACATTTCATTAAGAAAAAATTGTTTCTTGATAATATAGGAAGATGGCGAAAAATATTTATTTTTCAAATTTTCGAAAAATCAGGCATTACAACGGACATGAGACCTGCAACATTCTCTTACGCGTTCTTTACGCTAAATTCAAAATTTAATAAAAACATTTAGGGCCGGTTTTAAGAAAAAATGGTTTAAAGATAATAAAAATTGCCTACGCTTCACACAAAATTTCGCAAAAAATACTCATATTTTCTATAATTTAAACATGACATTTTGGAAGATCTGTTTTCGGTGAACACATTTCATTAGAAAATGTCTATATTCATAATTTTAGTTATAGGAAGACGCTAAAAAATATTTTGACGTTTTACAATTTTCAATGAACCTAAGACCTGCACAATTCTCTTAAGCGTCCTACACGCTATCCGAGGTCCAAATTGAATCAAAATTGTAGGTGATATTTTTGAGGAAAAAATGTTTAAACAAAATTAAAAATTGCTTATATTTCACACAAAATTTCGCGAAAAGTATTCAAATTTTCGAAAAATTGTACAGGATAAATTGTATCTTTAAGGAACAGCTTTTATTGAGGGAAAAATCTTTGATTCTCTTGTTGATTCTGTTGTAGTTGTAGAAAGACGCCGAAACAATTTTGAACTTTTGCAATTTTCGAAAAATCAGGGTTTTGAACGAACGTGAGACCTGCACCATTCTCTTAAACGTCCTTTACTCTATCCAAGAACAATGTTTAATGAAACACGTTGAAGACATTTTTTTGAAAATTTTAAAATGTCCCAGGGGCTTCATGTAAAGTGCCCTCCAAAATTAAAATATCGGTTTCAAATTCAAGGAGCCGCGATATCAGTCTGATCGATTGTGGAATATCAATTTTGGAGAAATCGGATGAACAAGTTTAGCTGCTAGCATTGTTCACAGACGGACGGGCAGACGTTTTGTCGTCAATCCGTTTTTCGGTATCAAGGCCCGACAAAACATGGATTCTAGCTACACCACGTGTTACAAGATTTATTTTCTAAATTTAGTAATTTTTTTATCCACTTTTATGTTACCAGGCCCGGCAATAAAGAGTTTTTCGCCGCTTTTACCCGCAGCATTACATAACTTTCTCTCTACTACGTAAGCGGTAGCGAGAAAGTAAAAATTCACCAGTGATATCTCCAAGTTACACGCTATACGAATGTCAAAGTAATTGGAAGATGGATGATTAGTTTTTAATTGAAGCCTGAAGGAATTAAGTACTTAAGGAATGGGGATAATTTTATACTCTTCTTTCCATTAACCCCAAATTTCATTTAAAATTTACAAAACAATTCACTTTTAGAACATTTCCCAAAAGAGATAGCTTTATATTAATATTCTTGAGGCAGTGTGAAATAAATTAATCACATTTTTTCTTTTACTTTCTCACTTCACTATGTAGAAACCTACATAAGATGAAGTATTAAAAGCTGCAAAGGAAAGTGACGATTTTTCGACAGAAAAACTCGTTCGTGGGATTTTGGTGTTGAAAAAGTGGATAAATCGTGTTCCTTTATGAAGTTGATTACTTCCTCTAACTCGTGTAGTCAGAATCCAGTCTTGCGGGTCCTTGATACGGGAAATTGGTTGACGGCAAAAAATCTGACTCGGGTCAACACTAGCGCCTAAACCGTTCACAAAATTTTCTCCAAAATTGATCGATTTCGCCGAACTCAAGAACTGCGAGTTTGAAACGGACATTTTGAGATTTGGGGGTGTTACATGCAACCTTTAACTTTCTCAATTTTTCTTCTTTCAAAATGGCTCAAAATGTTTTTTTAAACTTTTTCCTCGAAAATTTAAAATGGCACAGAACTTATTTTCAATTCATTCTTTGAATTTTTAAGGGTCTTCCCACAACTACAATATTATTATTCTCTGAAAAGAGATTGTTTTTCTCTGATAAGAGCCAAATACCTTATAAAATGACATGGGTCCGATTTTCGTCGAACTCATTGAATTTTCGAAAATCGTAAAAGTAATTTTATTTCGGCCAGTTCCTACAACTAAAAATATTGACATTTTTCTTCATGAATTCGATCTAGCTCTGAAGCTTGAGAACATCAATTAACGCCCTGAGCCACCTAAGCTGGTTTAACCCTTCTCCGGGCAACCAATTTCAACGACGCAATCGGGCAAGCGGGGTCCAGCGGATCCAGGAGTGTCTGCGATGGAATTATGCTTACAGGTGTACATTTTGGGCTTGGTTAATGAAACAGAACGCTCTAATATAGTTGGTTAATTTAACAAAATCTTTCAAAATACTTAATATTTGTTGTTTAAATAGTTTTTCTCTTATTACAGATCGCACACACTGTTTACTGGTTAATAATAGCTCGCGATAAAACATCTGGAGACCTTTTCCTTTAAACAAAATCACGAACTTTAGTTGAGTAAAAAGTTGGAATTTCTTTCTAACCGAAAGACCTTGGTGTTTTAACTATAAATACGTATACTTTTGCAATTTTCTAAATGGCAGAGATTTTAAAGAAAATCGGAATTGCACCATACTTATAATTTTACTTTCTTCTATATGGGCAAAAAACGTCAACATTTTCCAGAAAATGTCATAAGGGCTTCATGAAGAACACCTCCCACAATTAAAATACCTTAATGATCTCCGGAACGACACACCTAGATCTTACTCCCGACTTATTAAGTTTCAGCTCAAATTCTGCTAAACTAACAGAGTAACGTGACATATCCATACATACATACAAATCGACTTTCGGGTACAAAATTGCATTTATCTTCTCTCCCCTTGCATGAATCAACAAACCCTCACTGGAACAGCACTAATAGACCCATCATCTAATGCGTGTGCGCCGTCACAGCTGAAAAGGTTTTACGACCACTATTCGAGATCATATTGTTGAGGCAATTTCAATACTTTTCTTCCTTGCACTATAGTTTAGAAAGGAAAAATATAAATGGCTGAAGTATAAAGTTAAAATTTTGAGGAGGAAATACATCCGTGCAATATCACCCGCTCTTTTCAGCCCGATTGTTTGGGCGGAGGGAAATTAAATTTTAAACGGGAGCCCCCTTTGTTCATTGCACCTTCAAATTCTGCGATGAAAAACAGGTAACTTTTGTCCGAAACGTTTCTTTCGATTCGGGGAACGTAAGCAGACTTTTTGTGTAATACAGGAATCAGGAATGATCACATCTAAACACTACAGATGGAATTTTTACTTTCTTGCACACTACTTATGAAAAGAGAAAGTATTGTAATGCCTCGGCGAAAAATTGTTATTATTCGACATAAAAACTAGTAATGAGGAGCCGTGATATCGAAAAAGTGGATACATCTTGCTCATTTAAATATCTTATTCAATGTAAAAATTTACGCACTTGAGGTATTTTCTATTCTCCAAATCCACGGTGTTTGTAGAACAGTTAAACGAAATCATACATCTGTTAAAATGAATTTGTATTTTACTCGTACGACAAGAGTGATTCTTATCTCCTAGTACTTCACTGAAGGATTCCAGGTTGAAATTCTCGATGAATTCTGAATGAATGTAGAAAGTCAGAGACATCTCGGATGAGGCCGAGAAGAAATCACGACCATCTTATCTGAAGTGCGAATATGCTAGCCATCCGTCAAATGTTGACAGTTTCGAAAAGCTTTTCGCTATTTCTTTCCTGGCTACACAAGAAGTAATATGAAATGCACCAGAAATGTCAATAACCATGGATCTACGTAGGACCTAACTAGACGGGCACGTACAGAGCGGCTGGCTACAGCTCTCCCATGAATTCTGGAATATTTGTAACAAGGCTATTATAGAGCAACAATGCTCGTTACCTATTCATGAAATGTTTAGGGAGATGGTGGGCCTGGCCTGCGACGGATCCAGGGGGAGGGAGGCATGGGGGCCATGGCCGTCCTCCAAACGGCCTTGGCTTTTCCTTCCTGTTACCTTCCTTTAACAATTTAGTGCTCGAGGTTACTACACCAATTTTAAAACATAGATGGGTTTTGTTGCCGATGTCGCATCACTACTCCCAAGCTGCGCTGGTCTGAGAATACAGATCTTAGTTTACGGATGCGGCCCTATGAGCGAAATCGGTGCAATGGACAGGGGGATTGGTAAGTAACCAGGTGGGTACCCCTGGAGATGAGGACAGAGGATTTGTTCATATTTATCAGTGGCGTGTCCTTCATGTAGACAAGGTACGCACTGCGTACTCTGTAACTTAGAAAAAAAAACTTTAACAGAAAATAAATCTTACTGTATTTATAACATATATCTTCTAATGTATTGAAAGAGTGGTGTTGTTTTACGCTAGCAGCTGTGAAATGCCCGCGCTTGCCCAGCTGCGATGTGTGCCAGGCGAGTGGGTAATCACGATGCTCGGCTGCGATCGAGTGCGCTCGGTGCGTTTCGTGGGGCCTGCGATCGGCTGAGTTGCGGGACCTCGCTTGAATGAAAGCAGTGTTTCAAAGGAAAATCTTGGTTTTCAATGATAAATGCCTAAAGGTGTATGTACACTGAAGTGCGTAATTCAAAGTGTAGAATATGGTTATGTTTATAAGTGTAAATTCAGATTTTAGTTTATCTTTATAAGTGGAACTATCACGTGCGTTATACCCTAGGGTACGCAATCAGTAAGATTGCGTCCGCTAATATTTCGGCAAGAAGAGCACGAACGTGGATCTTTCTACTGCAGGGTGGCGTAGACGGACACACGTGCGTGATTTGAGATTTAATAATGAAGAGTTTCATTCGCAGAACTTCCAAGATCAAAAAAATTTTGTTAAAGAATGAAAGCCAACGCCGGACATTATTGTAACTACTACTTCCAAAATCTGTGTAAGGAAATTTAATAGCCAACCTTTTGAAACTACTGAATGGCGTACCGGCCATTTATATTTTATTGCTTACCCAAACTAAGCCCTTCACCACACGCCACTGATATTTATGAACGTGATAGTGGACGAAAACTGGAAACCATTCTATTTCAGGAAGAAGAAGAAGAAGAATGTAAAAACGGCATGGCAACGTTCGCCGTTACTCGGTTGAGAGTACAAACACAACACACACTTTTTTTTTTGCTGTGCCCTTGCCCTACAATTTGATTCATTTCATTTGTATTTTAATATTACTATTTGTCATAAACTTTTATATTTTTTTGCACATTTTAATTTGAGTTTTATATTTTTCTCTTTTACAGTAACCATCTGTGATGTTCTTTCTAATTAATCACGCTCACAACTATAAATTGTATCAACAAGCATCATCATAGTCACCTAGGACTATGTTGTTATTCATATGTTTTATCATCTAATTTTATTCCTGCAAGGTCTGATGATGGAGGAAAAACTGTCCTCAGAAACGTTGCTAATTTTATGTTTATTCAACTGTGCAATTATGTGATTTTATGAATAAAAAATTTTTATTGTTAGTCTGTCTATAAACGTCTTGGAACTATTATTTTATATTCAAACAACACACTCTTTCCCTGGGAAGCCTGGAGCTCGCAAACGACGACGGCGGCGGCGGCACGCCTGCGCGCGAGAATCACTGGCGAGCGGCCACGCCCTTCGCGCGCACGCGCCACGCCCCCGCCGCCTCCGCTCCGCGCTGCACCGCACGGGCCCTAGGAAGCTCATCCCGCACACACTACACACACACGAGGAACAGCCTTGGGATCAAACCACGATTAGCTGTTTGTTATTGCATACTTCTTTTCTACTGGTCACGTACTGACGTGAGTTTTTTTTAAACATGTATTGTATGTAATGAAAGAAAGTATAACGTTCAATCGGGAGGCCCTATTCTTGGTTGGTCGAGAATTTTTTTGATAGAAGAGGGTGATTCATTGTCCCCTCCCTGAAAGTATAAAGGTCGTTCAAATGAAATATCAACAAAACCTATTACGCAGCGAATATTAATCATGCGAGCATGAGATGGCAGCATACGCGTGCTAGCGAAACTGTAAAGAATGTGTCAATTTTCAGACAATTTCGCTACTAAAAACGACCATTTGTATCGGCAGATGTGTGTGAAGGATATATCCAGGTACAGAGTGGTTTTAATTCAATCCTTGAGCAAAGCTGAGATGGCAAGTAAATTATTTTGTATAATAAAAGTACTTAGGGAAGTGTGCTGCAATAAAGCACTATATTCAAGTGGCTTACCTAATTTCCGAGTGCCGTCTAAAAACCGGCAAAGTTAGTTCAGCCACTATTGCCGCTTTCTTTGCAGTGACTCTTGCTGGGAGGTCCTGGGGTTCGAGTCCCATAGATAGGTCAAATTCGGACGCTGTCTGGAGGAGGAGAAATCTAACTCTGGCCGGATTTCTCCGGCTTTTCCGGGGTTTGTTCTTTTAACGCCAGGTGAAAGCAGGAGTAGTAACCTAACACAGGGACCGTGCGCGATCTTTTCGTTGTCCTATCCACTCCCGTACCATACATATACATTACCTGTCGGGACATTACAGCTGTTCCGGCTGTGTCAGAGCCTCGTTGAGTGAGATATCTGCACGAGGAAAACCCCTCCAAGCGAACGTGTAGGTCGGTGCCGAATCTCACCATCCAGCGGGAGAGAGACATTGCCATCTCGCGGGTTGTAAATATCCTCTATATGAAGACTAAATACCTCAGCAGTTGATGTGTCCGGAAATAAGAATCAATCAACCGAATAAGTATGGCGGGTCTCCCTCGCCGTGGACAAGAGCTAAGAATCACACTCGAAACAGTTTCTCGTGTCGATATGGTTGGTGAAGGCGAATCGTGGCATAACTGCGTGCGCAGTCAATTGCCGTGATTGTTAGCATGTGATCTATGCATTCGATCATTCATAGAACTGAGACATCGTAAAGATTACCTTTCCAACGAAAAGAAACTTGCTTGAGTGTCTGGAACATTTGATTCGAAACCAACAGGACGGATCTAGTAAGAGCGCAATGTGGCTAGGGATGGTGTCACCATTCCGTAACAGGCAACAAAAAGGATGCAGAATGGAGACACTCGTGGCCACAGAGACCGAAGAAAACCCGGTCATCTGCTGTGGCTGGAAAGGTCATGTTGAACCATTGAGCAAATGCTGAGATGGCCCCTTGTTTTGCTTCTGGACGTAAATGTAGCTTCCCTGTGCGCACGTTTTGTTGAGCACTCCTTTTGCTTGTAGTGGTAGGAGTAAAACTAATGTTTGTTACTATTTTCTTAGCAACGCAGGAAAATTAAATCAGCAGTTCATTTACCGTTGAAATTGATTTTTTTATAACTCGGGAACAAAATTTTTTCTAATTTCTATTTTTCTAATATAATATTTTTTCTAAATTCCTTTTCTAGTTTTTCCAATGTTGCTAATTTCGCTTTTTTTTAAATTTTAATTTCGGCCTCAAGAAAATGTGCGCATATAATCTCTTCAATCATACGTCATATACAGTTTTTACTGTTTTTTTACCAATAAATAAATATATAAATAAACCAGTTCTTTGATATCTAGGGGCCACTGATGATATAGACATACCCACAATCAATGCTCACGCATTACTATGCTTTTAGACCTGCCAAGGACCATTAAAAGCATTCAGCCAGGGAGATTGTTAGTGTGATTTTGCTTGGGGATATGCAGGCTCCTCGCCGCCCACGCAACAAAAGACACTGCCTGCTAGTCGCTGGGAAGTGTTATACGAATGTATTACCCGCCTTACACGGCTGTCTATCAGGGTCTTGCGATCACGACTTGTTTGGCGAATCCAACCACAGCATGAAGCTTATCTACACCAGGGCATTCAGACACCGAATCGACAGAAGAATAAATCTAGTAGTGCAATGATTGCACGTACTTTCTTTTATTAAAACAATGACAGCTCATATTTTTTCGTGTTACTGGTACCGTTGACGAACATTATAATTATGCAAATTCTGTCCTTGTTTAAAACTTCAGCTATCACTTCAAAAACTCCCATGCGAAAAAGCGCGAGTGGTTAGAACCTATTGTTACTTACGTAGACATCTCTAACCCGTCTACAAAATAAACTTCATTCAAAAGAGTATTTCTAATACATTATTATGCAGACAAGTAAGGATTGTTTCACAAAAGCTTGTCTCAATTACTTCGAAGAGAGCTTCCAAAATTTAAATGATTATTCCAAAACCACGAAGAAATCTTTTTACATCTCATCTCCAAAAAGTTGTCAATAAATTTAACATCTAGGTCTGAAACGCCTTGTATATACGACGTAAGTATCCGTACTTATTTATGAGTGCATAAGAAGATAAAGTAATTTCCAACATATAGAAGCAAGAAAAATACGCTTTTTCGATGTAAGGAACCTACAAGACTTAAAAAAAATCTGCACCTTTTTTGACAACAATAAATGAGCTCGGATAGGCAACCATCGTTCTATCTGGGAGAAAACCGCAAGCAAACAGTTCAACCATATTAGCACATGACAAAACAATTCCTTTGACTAGACATAGAATAGACTATTCGAAGTTGTGGTTGGAATTAAAATAGGTTGCCTGTTCAATGTTAACAGAACGGCAGAAATGCATAGCTAAAAGTTGGGAAAACAGCACCAGAAACAGTTGTGAGGCCATGATTTCTTAACCACTTGTCACGGACAATACAAAAATATTCTCGGGTTACTGCGAGAAAAAGCATCACTGATTTCATTTGCATCTTACTGTACTTCGAATATTTCTTGTACACATGACATAATTATTTCTAATTATTTGAAGATTCCTTTCAAATCTACACATTCATTTGATTTTGTTATCCATCCATCAATACAGTACCTGTTCACAATCAGCGTCTCAAAGCCCCATAGAATAGGCCTTGAAATATTAAATTTGACACTGAACCACCCAGAACGTTCGTGAAAGACACATACTTACAGCAAAGCCTAAAATGTTCTATTATACTATTTTGGTCTATTATCCGAAATTGCACAAATCTTACTGTTCAGTTTTCGTTCATTCGAACCACAAATGGGTTAACACTGCATCTACGGTTAAGACATTTTTTTCATTCTTCTCATGGACAAATTCAAAAGACATGTGCAACTTGCGCATTTGTTGACAGCAAATGTCAAGCACTGTTGTTGTTATTATTGTTGTTGTTAAACCAAAACAGAAAGGGAGTAGGCAGTAGAGTGTCGCGATGTTGCACTCATTTACTAAAGAGTCATGCATGAGTGCACATATTGTACTTCTTCCCGTAGTATATTAAATATTTTAAAACTGTTTTTGACTTCAAATAAATAAATTAAAAATACAAAGTCACAAAAGGTTCCGGACAGCTCCATGGCCTATACCCGTCTTAGTGTTGTTCAATGCCCAATGAAGCTAAGTTCTGTTAACCGATCGATTTCATTGTTTAATCGAACTTATGGATGACACAAAAATATGCATTTCCAGAGAAGTTGGTTTTAGTTCACTGGTAAAGAATAATTATAAAATGTTTTTTTAATTGGTTGTTATATTGAAAGGAACTTGCATAAATCTTCGGGCTACACAGAATCGCAATTTTGCTTTTATCTCTTAATTTATTTATCGTAAAAAATAGTGAGACATTCTCTGTGATATATGGGGGAGAAATATAATCTGCGATCGTGCTCTTGAGTACTAGAATTCCAACTCCTCTTTTCCAATGCAATGAAATTATGGATAGATGTACCAACAAATCTGATTGGTTTCACTTTAAAGCGAGAAATTTTCGCTCTCGAGTAGTGCTGGTAGCAGCATTTCATTTATATTGAAGCTGTACGAGGCAGAAGAATCCCGAAGACTCCGGACTAGAAAAAGTAATGGCATCGGCAAACAAGCTACAAATTGGATTTTATTGTTCTGCTAACAAAATAACAACCCCCATTTGCCCCATTTCTTCCGTAACAAACAAAAGGAGAACTCAACAAAACTTGCGCATTGTGAAGCTATTTAATAAACCAAACTCCAATTTATAGGTTCATGTGATTGCGAAAATGAATGAAATTGCAACGTTTTTCAAACTTGCCATTCAGCATCTCAGACAATGATCTCCAATTCGATTAGATTTTTCATTCAGTTTCCATCGATCCGTTGCGGAAATGCTGATGTTGTCCCTTGTTTAACTTCTGGACACTAAATTGAGCACTATCTGCGCATGATTTCGTGAGCTCTGTGGGGTGTTAATAGAGAATAAAGTTATTTTATAAAGAGTGAAAACAAATCAACGTTTTCAAGGTAGTCGTGTAAACGAGCCGATGTCTTCACGCGAGGCACAATAAGGGAGAGCTAAAAGCTATTTCAATTGGCAATGCAAATAGTGTTTATTACTCGGGAGCGAATATTTCTTGTGATCAAGGCGTGCTAAACATGCTCACTGAAATGTTTACCCATAATTTAACATACAATACGTAAGAAAGAGTAGAGATTTTGGTGCTCAAGAAAGCATGAAGAAATTGGACTTCTCCACCGTACGTCACAAACAATTTTAACTTTCTTTATGTTAAAAAGGTAAATATAATGTCGCGTTTTAGTAAGCTTGTATTTCATGTTTTATTTTAGAATTTTCAGGATAACTGCTTTATGCTTACTCCCAATGGTCTCACGCAAGGCCATTTTAATAGCTTTGGGGGCCCTTGGTCCCATGTTAATTTGGAGGCCCTCTACTCGTACTTTCCCCGATCTCCCCACCCCAATTTAAAGACAAGTTTTGTTTTAAAAAAATTAAATTTCTCACCAATAAGTGACTTTCTCGCATCAACCAGCAATGTTCCATACGAATTATAAATATTATCCAATGATTTGCGACGCATCACTTCGTTTTGCCAATTTTTGCTTAATCATACATCACTTTTTATACGGTTATTTTTTTTTGAAAACTTTAGTATTTAATATTTTTGTTTAAAAACAATCGGGGTCCTTAAAATTGGGGTTGTGGGCCCGGACTCGTCGGGACAGTGCGTTAACGTTTTTTCCGGTGCCGCCCGAGTTTCGCTGTGGAAACCAAGGCAAAGACTCGTCAGATGTCGAAGATTTTCAGATCGCTGTGAATCTGACACGACTGAACGGTCAGAAAAAAATACTTCTAATCGTGTTCAGTAACCTAATTAATTTTAAATAACAATAAACTTCGATTTTTAAAATTTTGAAATGAAAAATTTCAATAGATTTATAATTCTCCCTCTCTCTTATACACACACACACACACGCGAGTGCAACGTGTGTTCCGCGATCAATTAAAAATTTCATCAAAACAGTCAGTGGTCATCCTAGCAAATATAAAAACATTTCGCGTCCTTTGTGGCATAAAGGTATGAAATTCTCCGTACTTTATCCTTTCTAGGTTAAAATCATGGACCCCTTTTCTTCGTTTCCTAAAGAGATATTAACAATTTGATGGAAAATCGTGGATAAGGAAGGTGAACCGCATTTGCTCAGAAAACGTACTACGAGCAGTGGCGTAGCGTCAGGGGACGCTGAGATGCTGAGCATCCCCGTATATAAGAACCTTAAATACTGTATTGATAATCTTACAAGTGGTCTGTTGAGCGAAACACGTTTTGTATTAATTTTAAATTGATTTCCTATGATTGAATTCGGCGGGCTGTTGAAGCTGGCCTCTGATTGGTTGGAAGCTAAAATACTTCAGCGTCTGCCGCTAGATTGCGACGAGCAATGACGCATGCGCAGATGGCGAGGTCCCCTCTCCCCTCTTCATCCCTGGCCCTGAGAAACCCGACTGCTTTACGCTAGCGTCCAGAGCGTCTACTGCGGAAAGAAGCTCGTTTGTGCACGAGAGCGCAGCACACTTCAGGCGTTCAGTAAATTATCTTTCTCTCTCTCTCACTCGGGAGTCCCCGCTTGGTCATGGGTACAAACTGTAGAAATAGTGCCTGACTACTATTTCTTAATTAATATCCAAGAAATTGTATTATCTCTTAAATAGATTACATATTATTTAAGTCTGCAATGTATAAATTAACAAATGGTCTTATTGCCATTCGCGTATAAGAATTAAAGCTGAGCCATTGTATAATTTGCTTTCAAGACATCGGCAGCCCTGACTGCTGTGAGGATTTTGTGGGAAGCGCCTACACCGTCGTAAGCAATCGAGATCGTGGAAGTAGTCCCAGTGTATCTGCCTTGTGTTGCGTTCGACTGTTAGACGAAGTAGTTGATAGTGACATTTTGTGTGTTATTGTTGAGCATCCCCAAACGTGTGAGTCACGCTACGCCACTGACTACGAGTATTGGCATTTTCTATCTCGTGCATGAATAAAAGCGAGCGAGTGTTGTGTGTTGGATGAGGAAAACCACCACCAAACGCTGACTAGTAACTGACGCTGCGGTGTGAACGGATCCGCGAATTTCGTCGCCGCGTCTCAGCGGATCTTTCCGAGCCGTTCAATTCATAGAGGAGAGATACAACTAGAGTGCGCGTGAGCCTACTGCGCAGGTTTCAACATGAGGTGGTCGTAAGTCACGTGACTGGGACACCGGCAGCTCGTGCTGTACGGTGCTGTATGCAGCTTTTCGTGCTGTTTGTGGTGCTACAGCGTAATTATTTTGAGACGTTGTGGATATTTGTTCACTGCTTACGATTCAAAATTCTTTTTCTTTTCAAGAAGTGCAATAACAATTTAACTTTGCAAATTGAGTTCCACAGGATGAAACAACTGTGTTAAATGTCATTTCACGCCAGTATGCAAGTGTGCCACAAGTGAATGATCCTGTACTGGGCAGTGAGGTACCAACTGACCATATGTACTTGCCATCAGTACACAATCTTGAAACTAGATTGTCTCCCTATGTTGTGGACATTGTAACTTACACTGGAGGATTTTTAGTTATAAAGTTGCAAAAGTCTCTTGCTTATGTGGACTGTAAGCTATTTCTTTGCCGGACTGATACTGAAGAAGGATCATATTCCTTCATTCAGAGGAAAGATAATAATGTACTGAAATACCCTTCTGCAGATGTTATAAAAATCTGCAAAAGAGCAGAGGTAGAAGTAAGAATACTTCAGGGGAGAGGTGACTTTTTTAAAAAGGCAGCATGTAGTACAATGGTAAATAGATGTCTGAGAGAATTTGTGAATAGTTCTGTTTTTAGTAATTTAAAATATATTATTGGTCAAGAGGCCATCAAACGGAGCACGTACGTGCTCGGAGCGCGCTTGCGCTCCGCTAGGGCACGCAGGGCACGCGGCCGAGGGAAGCTCGCGCTCCGGTTTCTCAGGGATGCACAGAAAGTCGTGGCGGGTCGCAAGAAGACGTATAAAAAGTTTGTTCGAGTGGGCTCTTATATACTGCAAAATGTACATCAACTTGTGCTCTCCAAATGATTTTTAAAACGTTTGTATTATTTTTAAATGTTTTTAGGAAAGTTTTCATAAATGCAATTTTTTATTAGGTAAAAGTGTTTAAAACTTAGTGTATTTTAATATTACATAATGTATCCGATTTTACATACTTATTATATATTTTTACTGTTTTCATTACATATTTATGAACGTTTTTTCACGTTTTTTGACTTTCTACATATTTTTCCGGACTCTATTCATCATTATTCTATAATTTTTAAGTGCTTTTATTGCGTTCATTTTCACACGAAAGATATGCACATCGTATTTCTTTAAATGTTTATTTTCAATAATAGTGTCAGTGCTATTCTGAAATTATGATATACAATTTTTATCTTGATTTAATATATATTTTGATTTATATTTATTTTCTCACAAATATTCATTAGAATTAATAATTCTCTTATACTGCTTTCTCTAACACTAAGTAGAAACGTGCGTTAATACTTCCGTGGTGTAATGATCAATGCTTGTATGACTGCAGTTTTTATTTACATGTAAATTTCCACTTAAAGTTCGTAAAAATTAATAAATGTCTCTTTATGATATACCAACCGGTGTGTTTCACCCAACTCGCCACATTCGCACGATGTTTTCTCACCCCTGCTTCCCGCCTGTGACACGAGTGACTTCGCTAAGCTGATATCGCCGCGTGCCTCAAACCTTTGCGAAGGCCATTCGCGTGCTCGATCGTCTGACGGCCCTGCATAATGAATCACAGGATGTATTTAATTAAGGCAATATAGTTTAAATATATTGACATAAGATTAAAACATGTAGGAAGAGAGCACACCCAAATTTACCAAAAAAATAATATTAGATCAGTTAACAACAAAATGATTTTATTTAGAGGGCATTAATCCTATGTGTATTTACTGGTGTAAGTTGTGTTTATAATTTGTAGTGTTAGTAATTTGTATGATTGTAGTTGATTTTTATTAGTAAATTCTTTGAAAAATATGTACTTCTGCTTCTAGGTCAAAGACCCCCATTTCGATCAGGTTTTTGTCCAGTTTTCCTGATCCATTGAGCAAATGCTGAGATGTCCTCTTGTTCTGCTTTTGGACATAAATGTAGCTTCACTACGCCCAAGTTTTCTTGAGCTTACTTGCTAGTAGAGGTAGGAGTAAAGCCAGTGGCATGATGCTGTTGTTAGTAATTCAAAGAAGAAAAAAATAAAACATCCAGTTTGTTTATCGATGCAAATAGGTTTTATATAACTCGGGAGTGAAAATGTCTACTGCTATAGTTAAAATATTGGGAAGAGCTTTTGAAGCTCAAGAAAATGAGTGAAGATGGAACTTTTCCCCCCATATATCACATACAGTTTTTACTGTTTTTGACTAAATAAATCAAAATATAAATCAAAGGTAAAAGCCTTTTTCCCTCTATAAATCCTTGAAATATCATTTTGATAACTTGCTATTATAAATGACACTGATGTGAATCTTCAATAGTTGAATGTCTAACATTGAGTAATAGAAATTTGGATTAATGTATTCCATGGAGTTAATTAATTTTACAAATATTTTTTATTTATAGTCCTATGTAATTGTACTTGTAAAACAGGTTTTGTGGAGTATACGGTTGAAAGTGTCAAGTTGGGCAAAAATCGGAATTTACATGTACTTGAGCAAATAGAGCAGAAAAACTTAATTTCACTTTTCTGCTATAAGCAACATTTTTAGGGTTGATTAATAAATGAGAAAATAACGCTGGAATGAAACATCTTAAGAACGTATAAAAATAAATCATTTGATGCGAGACGGGTGTTCTTATAGATGCCACCTAGTTGTCCCAAAGTCACGTGACACTGGCGCGAGAGATGGTGATACCCGGCCGGGCCTTCTGCGCAGCTCGGTGCGCACTCTAGTATATCTCTCCTCTATGGGTCAATGGTTACGTTTTGCAGATACAAGTTTTCACGTCACTGAGAACAAAATTGATATTTAACTAACGTTTAATAATACTTTCACATATACATACGTACCACGATTATTGGATAATTGCTTCAACTTAGCGAAGTGAAATCATTTGATAACCATTCTCGATCCCAACAATGGCGGTTTTCCGCCAAATTGGCACTTTGCAGAATAATCATGGCGCAAAAGATGTAGTTTGCGCTTCCTTTTTTCTATCGGTTTAAAATTATCATTTTAAAACTCTTTTGACTTGAATATATAAACAGAAGTACTACTGCTACGAAACATCGTAAGTTCTACGGGGAATATGACTGTCATCCGTTGCTGAACGGTGGTCCCATCACGCGAACTGTGAACACACCTACTAAATGGATGTATCACGCAGGTTATATCGACATTTGTATTTTATTCATTCCAGGTGAAGATCAACTGGCGCTTCTACGAGAGTATGACCTGGCTACTACATAGAAAAATACTAATAGTAAGCTTCTATCTCTTATCCTGGCAACACTACCTCATATATTAAATCAAAATATACCGACGAGATGGAATACAGAAATTACGAGACTATTATTCTAAGTCGCTGCAAACTAAATTGAGTACGATAGCTTAGAACAGCTGACTGTTCTGAAACATTTTGGTTCTTTTTATACAAACCAAGTATAGTGAATTATTTTGTACTGTAGTTTTGTAAAAAAAGAGTAACTTCACAATTATTCAGAAGAAACAAATTCATTGTTTGACAACAAAATCAGCCTCTCAGAAAAATGTTTTCACCAAAAGAAATAGACACTAAAAACAATCTACACTATTATACTCGTGGTCAACAAGTTTACTAAATGGAAGCTAGTTTATACCAGTAAGCAACTAAGTGAAAGTAAATAAAACTTTCCAGAGAAAATAAAATATTTTATGTTAGAAATACGAAAACGCAGATAAAATATTCAGTAAGATTAAAGTAATCAAACAAATAAAAGAAATGTAGTTCTCTTCCACTGTTACTGATTAGCGCTTTTCTTAATCTTAAGACCTTGTCAGTAAGAACAAAAGATGTTTTAGAAAAAATGACTTACCGAAGCATATCGCTTCCAAAACGGATAGATTTCTAAAACAACTTTATCTGCTTTCATGACACACAATCTTAATACATGCTTCCCACTTAAAATACTTCACAGTCGACAATGAGCCAAAGTTGACGTCTTATCACAATTTTATCTGCTTTCATCGTCCAACATCATAAACGCTTTTCGCTAGTGGACTCATTAGCTGGTTATAGCACGCAACCCTTAGAGTGATTAACAGACGACAATGTGCCCAATAGAACAGTGAAAAACTTTCATTATTGCAATCTAAAAATTAAAACAAAAATAACAATCACAAATATTTTGTATTATTTAAATAATAAAATACTATTCTACGGAAGTTAAAATACTATATTTCCATTTTTGAAAACAGTTATGCAAGTACTGAGCCTATGGCATAATGTATAGACGGAATGCTTCTTTCTATACGCTATGCTATAGTAATACTCGTATTTCAGCAGAAGTTGGGGAGGACTTTATTCTCTTTACTCCATGACCGCTCAGGTAAAATACGAAAATTAGAGTAAATGAATATTAATTTTAGTTTTGTACAAAAATACGCACATGTAACAATTAAAGTCCAATATTTTTTTCTGACACCCAATGATGTCAAATTTCCTTTATACATCCCCCACAGATTGTTTTGGTATTTTCTTGAACCCCATTTTTATTTTTCATGTTTTCAATATAGATTCATTTAAAGGTATAGTTCGTAAAAGTAAGTTCGTCAGATCGACCAACGTGAAGTACCTCCTAAAAATACTTTAAATGAAAGCAAAATATGTATTCTTCAAAATGGTAAGAAAAAACTGGCCCTTACCGGCTTAATCTTTTAATAAAAGAAGTTTAAATTAGTACAGGCTTAAAAACTTTCACGGGCATATGTTTTTTAAGTTATTGAAGAAGTTATACGGTAAAAGTACTTTTTTCTTTTATTCAATTAGCAGGTTCTTTTTTTAGAAATCAGTTGGTATTAAATGTAATATACTGCACCGGGCATTCTGAGGAGCAATTGATAAAAAATGCTGCGAAATTCATCGCAACAGAAAATTCTGACTCTCCGCCTAGGAGTTTTGCTTTACAAATCATGCTAATGTAACCACTGTTTCTCTTGGGGTACGAGATAAAACCATTCTAACTCAATATTTTGTACTATACACAACCACAAACTATTTGACGATAATTCACTTTCAATATGGACTAATATTCAACGCAGAGAAGTATGGGCGCCAAAGTCAACTTATTGTACATTAGGTATTGCCAATTGATGAAAATGAAAAATCATGCGAGACTAAATTTATTAGTAAACATTGTTTTTTCTAGAGCAACTATTCAATACTTTTCTTTTAACTATTTACCAATAATTATTTAAATGCGCCGTTCATGTTTACAAGCAGCTATTGTTAATCTGAAGATGTAATAAATGGTGGAATGTTTAGCGGCTGGCACGATCATACCACCTTAAAACAAAATATATTCGAAAGTTTAAAATCTACATACTTTCATTTCAAAATATATATTTTTTCGTTTAATGAACTAAATATGCTCATTAATTCCATTATAAATCTTTGATTATCAGTTTTTTATTGCACACTCCACAAATATCAATCAGAAATAAGAAAAGGATCAAAATCGTTTAATTAAGTCACTACAACAGAGACATGGCGAAAGTATTTCCAGTCGGCCATGAAACATGAACAAAAATCATATAGTACATCACAGATTACGTACCTACAAGACATACATAGAAACAACGAATGAATAAAACAAAATTGGTGAGGTAAGCGATTGTTTGACACTATCTGACTAATGGAACAACAAAAAATATTTAACATGAATATATGTAAAACATTTGGTCATAGCTTATTACAAATGTAAAAAATATAAACATCAGTTGTGTTTAGTCGTTCTAAAAAGTACTTATTTATATACATTGTATTACCTCTCATACCGTCTTAACTTTTCGTGCGAAGTAATGTTTTCCTGGCTTTGTTAGCTTCTTCCAATATTTCATCCGGAATATGTTCAATAATTTCCATTTGCAAACATCTCTTTATCACATTAGGGTAGTGCACAATGCAAGGCCCACTAAAATAAGTATTTTCAGAAGCGATACGTCATAAAATGTGTGCCTCGAATGGTAAAGATGTGCTTGAATTTCCCAAAAATAAAAAAAATATTTTAAAATCGAAACGAAGAAATATTGAACATTACAGGTGATAATTGCACTAGTGGTAAATAAAACCAGCGTTGCCAGATGTCTCCGACCATGTGTCCCCATGTCACAGTAAAAAAACACTAAAATTTGAAATAATTCACCAAACTGTTGTAACTCATAAACTATCCCAAAAATACTAAACAACAAAATAGATATTACAACAGTTAATTATAAAGATGTTTTTAAACATCTTAAAATGGTAGCAAACTTTTAAAAAATTGATGAATATTATAAAATTTAATTCATGTAGGCTATTAAGTAACTTAAAGCCACAGATTTTGTAGGAATATATTATTTTATAAGAACAAAATAACGAATCAACTCCGAAATATCTAATCAATCGACAGTTATCCATTCTTATTTCAGATTTTAAATAAACAACACGTCAATGTTTTGTCACTTGTGCATGTTTTCGTAGTTAAACGTTTTGAACATTGACGAAGTTGGTACGAAATTTTGACTATCACCAAGCAAGCCACTCAGCCAGCCACGCTTACAAGTATCGAATTTGAATAAGTACACCTTCAATAATCATTAAGAACTTTTTTTAAAATTTTGTGATGCATAAACGGTATTTTAAAGATTTAACATTTACAAAACCCAACGAACACCCTCAAATACATTTGCCCTCTAAAACATTCCTCAAGACAAAAAATCCGTAAATTTAGAGGAAAACCCCCTAACCTAGCAAAAACTCGTTCCTATCGTAACGCATTATAAAGAGGCCCCCCCCGCCGGGTCAAGCTCTAGGTTCTCGACTGGTCTCCCGACAGGAGTGATCAAGTGCACGTAAGTGTAAATGCAAGTTAAGGGATGAGGACAGGACAAGGAAGAGGAAGGAAATATCGCGCGCGGTCCATGCCCCATTGTTATTAGCATTAGACTGGTGATGATCGGAGAAACCACGGAAAACTACCGATCAGAGAAACCGACAGCTAGGATTATCCTTCGGACGACTGAATTCGACCTCGCGATCAAGCTAGTGTTGAAAATCCTCACACGGGAAGGAAACCTAGGACCTTCCAGGCAGAGAGAGGCCCAGCGGGGACATCAGTTGATGGCCTGAGTCACCTCAGCCGGTTACATGCCCAAGGTAACCTCGAAAGCGAACACGCAACCAGGGGGATTGTAAGGGCCGTGATGAAAGTTCGAAAAACGTAGACAGAGCACTGCGTAATTCGAAAAAAAATATTTTTCTCGCAGAACTCTTGAAGGCATTCTAATAACTGGATTTCTTTAAAAAAAAAAAGTTATTGGGAGTTCCAACAAAATATTAACTGGCGTCGCCCAGGAATCTACTTAGCGGCGGTTTCTCAGGGGAAGGAAGGGAGGAACGTCCCCGTAAATATTTTGTTCTTCTGCATGTAATGTCCAAATGAAACATTTAAAATGATATTTCAGGGAAAATGTGCAGTTTTTATACATGCATGATACGCTACTGGGTGTACGCACATACAGTACAACTGGTAATTTCTCGTTCTGTTTTTTAACATTTAAACCACGAAAATGTTTCATTTTAACTTTTTGACTTCATAGACCTGCTATTTTTTCTTCTACAGCATTTCTCAGGTTATTTAGAACATCATTCAATTCGATGCAACACGTTAGAGTTAAATGAGGTTGGGAGCCTAGTATTTATTTAAAAATTCTTTTATTAAAATATGAAAATATCTTATGGCATTATAATAATAATAATAATAATAATAATAATAATAATAATAATAATAATAATAATAAAATGTCGAGTAGGTACTCTCACAACATATGACATAAACGAAAGAGTCTGAAAGAAATGATGAGCACAAGGGGTGGAATATAAAAGCCAAACAACAAAAGAACTGGAAAGTACGATTCAAGTCAGTAGTAGGTTATATTTCCACACTGCAGATACAGAGCTTATTATTTCTTTCTGTGTCCTTTTTCCACTGCCGTACAATTGAATTGTATGCAACAAACGAATTGTGGAAAATGAAAATGGAAATAAAAACAAATAAACGTAAACACAGTTATACAACTTATTAAAGCGATACAAAGTTCTGACATTGGCTATTCTGGGAACCTTTTGAATGCAGTTTGTTTGCCTTTAGCTTTTTTGAGAGATAAGCCATTACTTTCACATAACAATTTTAAAATGTGCTCTCGTCACAATGGTTCTGAAAATAGAAATCCAGGGAGCGTGTTTCAAACAATGGCCTCATCCCACCGATAACAATTTATGGAAACGAGGATAAGTTTAGTGGGTGGTACTTTGTGTTGAGAATGATATTTTTCTGGAAATTGCGTGGTATATTGTAAATGACACAGGGAAAATCGTATTTTCATCTGTATCAAAGATAAGAGTAGGGTGAATAGATTCAAATAAATAATTATTTCTATTAGAAGATTTATTATGTAGAATCATTATTTGATTTTTTATGAACAAAAAGCCACGATCTTACGAGCAAATGTATGGGGACTGACAGTCACTTAGAACAATTGCAATTATTCTACATCTACAAGGCATTTAATGAAAACAGTTGGTCGCGTAATTATTCGTTCCCTTGTGTGCTCAGAAGCACCTGCAAACATTCACATAATTATAACAGTGTACTAATACTTTGTATTCTATTACAGTCAAGCATGTATAATGTAACACTTCAATATTTCAACGTTTAATACATTCAACTTATGCAGTCCAAAATACCTGCTCTTATACAAGTATTCGCTTAGTCAAACAGGAACCATTGAAACCATTTCCCCTCGCCCATTTCGAACATATTTATTTATTGTAGCCTCTATGAATCTCATTAAGGACTAAGGTCTCCCCCTTCTTGGGGGATGAAAACTTGGTTGGATCTCCTGGTTTAAATCAACAAATAGTATTTCTAAACTTCTGACACGAACCAACATACAATAGATATAACAAACACTATGCAGAGAGTTCTATACACATGATTATTTAAAAGGAAACGCTTCACTAATTTGATATACAAAATAGTTAATGAGAAGCACTTCACACGTCTCGTTCCAGCTGCCTCCAGCCGCCTCTGTCTTGTGCCAGTCTAAACCAAAGTGGACATGCTGCTTTCCGTAGGCTGTCGGTCCATCTAGTCTGCGGTCTGCCTGGATTCCCTCCGTCCAAATATCGGGTCCCAGATGGTTGTACTGTACGTCTTTGTTGCTTCTGCTTCATAACGTGACCGCCCCGTCTCCATTTTTTTCTATCAGCTTGAAAAACTACATCTTTGATGTTTTTGTTCTCATATCTATACTGGATATTCTACCTTTCTGCGATACACGTAAATTCTTACTTTCCATTTTACGTTGACAGCGTTGCAGCAATGTTTTTTGTGCTAATTGTTAAAGACCGCGTATGAGATCCATATAGTAACACCGGCAAAACACACAAATTCATTATTAGCTTTTTAATTTTTAGATTAATTTTTTTGTCCAAAAGTACAAAAGAAAGATTCCAGAATGTTTTCCATGAAAACATTCTTCTTCCAATTTCCTTGTCTCAATGCTTAGAGAATGCGACTAGTTCCCAACATGATACTGCACAATTTTATGATGATATGCCGCACTTGTTAGTCTGACGTTCTCCAAGCTTGACCAACACTTACAGTGTCGGATCTCAGGTCGCTAGGTCCACGAACAGAAGGTCTAACAATCAGTAGGTCTATTGTAAGAGGAGGTCTATTGTGCAGTAAACTGAGACAGGTACAACCGTGGTCCAATAACACGAGAGCTCTAAAATTAGAAAATTATTTAGGTCTATTTGTACGTACGAAAGGTCTAATAGGTATACACCAAATTAGAAATCTTTGTTAATTTGGTGTATAGCTATTAGACCTTTAGATTACCTATTAGATTTCTTTACTTAATTGTTGAGCGAATTTTGCCAGAAAACCAAAGTCAAAATTTCAACGTTATTTAAATTCCAAGCAACAGAGCTGTTTCTACAGCAATACACATCGCATTAAATTGTAAATTTCTGTCAAAATGAGTACCTTCACCATTACATTGTGTAAAGTGTAAAAGAATTTTAGTACATAGTGGCTAAGCTTTCCATTTTCGAATTAAAAATTTCTAAGAATTGAAGATGTGGAAAGTGGACGACACGACTTGGAAAATGAATGGCGGACTTGAAAAATTATACTTCCTGTCTTTGGACCTAATATCCGCAGGCCTGACGACTTCTAACCCTCTGGCTTCGTATTCACTCGACGTACGAGACGAGCGCTGTGCTAAAGATTGTGAAAATGAATCCGCGGACTGTTCGGTGTACCATATTTTACGCTTCGCATAATGACACCGACAGTGGTTACCCAGTTAAGCAATTGCAAAAGCTTTTCTAGTGACGTAATCTTTCCTTGTTGCCACCAGCTCGGAATGAGTAAATGAAGGGGATAGTGTCGCATCGAATGAGTGCGTTTATGACTCCCCACATCAACATTTCACCTAATTGAAATTATTCAGAGAGTGTACATATAGAACAAAAAATATGAAAAGTACAGAACTGAAATCTGGTTTTGGTTTCAGATTGCCCGCGTAAGATCATGCAGCGCGCAATTGGCAAGGCTGAAAAGCACGGACTGACTGCCGAGGCCCAACAGGCAAGCGCAAAGAATGGTACATGGTATAGTGCCCCCAACTAATCGCTGAAGTGTTAAGTGTTCCTTAACACATCTTTTAAGAACTGAAAATCTAACTATAATTCTTGAAAGCAATAAATTGTTTGAGAACCATAATATTACAATATATTTTCGAAAATTAACTACATGTAGTTTAGCTCGAGAAGAAAAAAATCGGTTCGAGACACTTTAATTGAAAGTAACAGCGAAATCCACGAACCATATCTTGGTAGTAGAACCTTGGAGCATTTCCTTGGCGTTTATTCAGCAGAATGCAAAAAACTTCATCCGCAGAGCACGCAGTGAAGGTTCGCGGACTCTCATCTCAAAAACCTTTTGCCAATTTAAATGAAATCTCTTAAGATAACAAAAAGTTAATTCTAGCGCTATCAGCGAATTGCTTCTGCCTCTTACTTTACCCAGTTAAGTAAACGAACTCGCAGCACAGACGGTTTAAATATTCACGTTGTCGGAATGAACGCTTCAGAATTCAACTGCTCGGCCCGCGCTTTCGGATAGAGATCCATGCGACAGTAAACACACATTCCTGTAAAACCTGACTTCAAAGAAAATTCTAAATTAATTATTTTGAAATTCATGAACTTCAGTCCACAAACGCTTTAGAAAGAGACAAACAAGAACTATTTGAAATAAAAGTATATTTAACGTTTCACGATAGCCAAATAAAAACAGTAGCATCGGCATAACCTATATAGTATTGACGGCTGAAGACTGAAGTATGGTTAATATTAGAAGTGCCTGGTGAAATTGCATATTAGCAAGGCCGTATAGATAAAGGTGTATGAATGCCAATGTACGGATCATTTCGCAATTCATCGGTCCAATGTGGTTATTACTCGCAGAATACTGGCTGAAGTATTGTGATCTTGTGTGTGACAATGATGAGTCTTATGTGTTTGCAAGAGTATTTACGATACGCATAAAAGGTGTAGGAAATCATGCGTTGCAGACGCAAGGTTGTTTTAGGTAAAATGCAAAGACCGAAGGCCAGAGCCTCGTCGCCAAATCGGAAATGTGCAGCGAAGCGTCAACTGAAGTACAGTGATTGGAGCATACGGGCACGTCTACTGCTATGGTTTTTCGTCCTGTTAATGCAGTGAATGTCTCATCCCGAGAAGTGGTGGTAAATTCATTCCCCTCTGGATGGTGAGATAAGGCGTGGACATACATGTCGAGTTGGGGTGGGGGTTGTCCTTATATATCTCCTCCATGAGAGCCATATTAAGCCCTCCATGAGAGCCATATAAGTTTCCAACAAGTGTGGTAGTGTTTTAATGGAAAGTATGTGTGTGTAAGAGGAGAAGATAAATTAGGGAAGAATAAGTTTAGATTGCACGGTTCGAGGCCCTTTTGTTACGGCAAGGCATTCTAGCATTCTGGGTCGATGACCCCCATCTCGATCAGGTTTTTCGTCCAGTTTCCCTGATCCTTTGAGCAAATACTGAGATGGACATTGTTTTGCTGCTGGACATAAATGTAACTTTATTATTTGTGCACGTCTTCTAAATTTCAGTGGGAAATATAGTTATTCAAACCATCGTTCTCCATATTGTCGCGGCAAAAAGTATTATTCTTTCATGAAGAACATGATGAGAGTTAAGGGCACAAATTTGTAGCTTATTTACCTTTGAAAATATATTTTATTATATAGGAGCGAATATTTTGCCATCAAAACGTGAAAAAAAAAATATTTTTTTCTGTATTCAAAATTCGACTAAATATGGCTTAGGATAGAGATCACAGAATTATGAAAACGTGCACAGCATTCACTTTTCCCCATAGCTCGTCACACACAATTTTTAACTGTTTTTGCCGTAAATAAATATTGTATTGACTGATGTTTCCGGGCACGTGAACCGCTATGGTCGTTAGCCCATTGGTGCAATGCCTTTAGTGCTTTATGCCTGACGGTGGCGGTGCTCCTCCCTGCTGCATGGCGAGATCGGCGCCGACCTACCGTCCATTATTTCTGGACACGTCAAGCCTATGGGCGTTATTGCCTTCAGTGCGGTGCTTGTATTGTCATGAGAGGGGGTAATTTTCGTTTCCCCAATGGATGGCGTGATCCGGCGCTGACTTAGTCGTCGGCTTGTTTTCCCTTGGTATCTCCCATCAGCGGCGCCCCACCCAGCCGGGGCAATCTCTAAGCTCCCGACATGTGTGTGTATGAAAGTGTGTAAGAAAGGGTTGAAGATAGGAAAACGAAGAGGAAGAAAATATCGCACTCGGTCCATGGCCCGTTCGCCAGGATGCTGTCCAGGCATTCGCTTGGTACCGATCAAAGAAATCACGGAAAACTACCGATCAGAGCAGCAGCCACTAGAATTCCACACAGTAGCTGAACTCTAACTTGGTAACTAGTGTCGAAAATACTGTCACCGTCGGAGCAAAACACTTAGGACCTCCCGGTCAGAGACACTGCAGTTGAAGCCCTGAGCCGTCTCAGTCGGCCCCTCCCCCAGCGGGGCGTGCCCTAGCCGCAACAAGCTCTAAGCGCTTGGTTGGTCTCTCGGCACGTGTGGTAGTGTGTTGCAAGGGTGTGCAGGTAAGGGTAGGACAAGTAGGAGGAAGGAAAGGCGGCGCGCGGTCGGTGGCCCGTTTGAAAGGGAACAGCTCCGGCATTACACTGGTATTTGTTCGGAGAAACCATGGAAAAGTACCGACCAGAGCAGCCGACCGCTAGAATCCTTCTCCAAGCAGAGGTTAAATTCGATGTAGCTCTGTAGCCTATTCGGACCTCAAATCAAAAGACTTTCCGGTCAGAGATGCTTAAGAGAGAGTGTTAGTTTGGAGGTATCACGTACATAGAATTTTACCACTAACACAAAGGAACTGGAAACTACCTAGTCCTTTTTTAATCTTAAAAACTTCCAATCAGCGGCCCTGTCCTGATCCCTGTTTATAAGAAACATATAAGCTCCCCGTCCCCGCAACGTACTTCATCTACCCATCACACCTCGTGTCGACTAATGTGAACTTCATCCGGTAAGTTCTTAGTACGCTTCGAAGTTATTTCTACTTCAGACTTTATCCGTCCAGTTTATATAAAATAATCACTAACCGGTTAATTGGCGAATTAGATTCGTTCTTTATCCGCAACATATGTTTCGATACTATTTGTCTCCATCGAGACATAAATTCTTCAGATGCAGAGATTTAAACTGTTTATGATGCCCTCCTGCAGAGACGAGTGTTTATGGCATTCAACATGAATTAAATTTGAACTTGAACACTTAACACCTTCCAGTGTTCGAAACGTTTCATTCTAAAAAAATATTCCACGAACTTAGATGAAAAATAATGTTTACAATTTCCATAAACAATGGATTAATCACGAAACATAAACAGCTTTTCATGCTAAAAGCGGACCAACATTGTCTCAAATGTAGTTAATTAAAGGAAACAAATCAATGTTAAAAATTAGCTCTCGAAAAGAATAAACACAAACAATTAAGAAAAATGAGGGAGCATTTGAAATGTGTTCCAAATAAACCAATCAACTGTCCGTTTGGATTAGAGGCTACAAAGAGCGTGACCCGCACGCCACATAAATTTAGCCTTTTCGGCGTTTGTGGTCCGCAAATGTAGGGAAGGGAGGTCGACAACGAATTGCTTGCGACGGTGAAACTTTAGCTTAATGCATATGACAGGAAATACGAGTATAAAACCTTTTCCACAACAGCGCACACTCTACATTTTATGGAACAGTTAAGTAATTGAATTTTCACTTGGCGAGTTCGCGTCTGAAGCTTCCTTTACCGGGAGGTTTTAGGTTTTAGCCCTCTCCACTTCCCCGGGCGCGGATTTTCGAAAACAGCCAACAGCTGCGTCGAATTCCACCGGCGCTGCCAGGGTGAGAACTCCAAGAGGCCGGATGCTCTGATCGTCCGTTTTTGTGGTGTCCTCTGATCAAGTCCGGCCGGATGCCGGAGCAGTAACTTAATCAACGGGTTAGAGACCACGATATTTTATTGATTTGTTGGAGCCAACGACGTGCACTTGATTGATTTAAAGAGGTAGCAGCTATACAAGAAATCAATCATATATACTGACCATTAACTTAGAAAACGATTCAATATGAAAACAATCATGATATAATTATATCGACATAATCAATACTGAATTACCTTAACCTAAATTGCATTCTACCAATTTTATAATGATTGGATCAAACACTGTTCTGCGACGGACACTGGAAGCTATAAATCTAGCTGCTAACTTGTCTAGATTTCCATCTAGACAAGTTAGCAGCTAGATTTATAGCTTCCAGGTTTAGCAAGTATTGAAGCGTCGCAGACGATAACATTATTCAAAGGTTTCTGTCAAGTTTTTTATGAACGTTTTCAGTCTTTTAAGGTTGCTAAAGATCCGTTCAAACTGGAAGCGCCATCATACTCGCAGCTTACCACTGATGGGTAGATTAAGTCTAGAAATAATATTTTAAGTTAAAAGCATAGGCGTTTGAAGTCTGAGGGAGGCACTGACATTCTGGGTCCCCTTTTCTACTAAACTTTTTACTTACAAATGACTTACTTTACTAGAAAAATAAATAGAATATAATACAAGAAGAATGAAATATTATTTTTGATATTGAACCATTTACAGGGTGGCAGGATGGTTCGCAGAGCCTCTTCCTCCAAATATCATGAATCAATTCTCCAAAATGTCAACTTAAAACGGGGAAAATCAGGAATTGATTGTATTTACGGAAATAAAATATTTTGCGTAGGACCATAAGGCCCCTCTCGAAATTGTCAGGGGTGAGGACACGGGCCCTGTGGATACCCCTAAGGTTAAAAGTAAAATATGAAATTAGAATAAAACTACTGGATGTAACTTTCAGGGGGACGTGCCCTGCCCATGAGAGCGAAGCCCTTGCTAAACATAGCGCCATCGAGGAAGATAAAGAATAAGAAAAAGTACGTTTTTACTCACCTAACACACGGGAAACATTTTCAAGAATAAACAGCAACTTACCTGAAAAATAGAGGAACCAAGATCAATACAGGCAACTTTTTAGCAGAGGTACAAAAAGGTAATAGTTGAGATCAGGAATGTACAAATACTTAGGATGTTGTGTTTGTATTTTATTACAGAAGGTGTAATTTGAATCCTTGCAGGACATCCAATGGTCCTAGATGTTATTTTAAAATAAAATAACATGGTATTACTAAAAAATAAAACAATTGCAGGGAAAAAAGGATATTTTATTTTGTAATGTGTTATTTTCATACGTGGAGACTAAAAATAGAGAGATATTTATTCATTCGGAAGAAAGCTTAATCGTTCCCGAAGCACACCGTGGACGCATGGTTTTATTGGTTTTGAGCAGTGGTAGGTTTTCAATTCATGGAGCATTTCGGTATCACCGCATTACGCAATAACATTTTTTTCTCTGAAGTGGAAATTTGGAGGCCGATACACTGAGCCGGTTGAGAATAGCCTCGCGCTTTCAAAACATCTACCACCACAAAACCATACATTACAAAACTGGACTTCTAAGGATACATTATCTTTAACATTGCTTTTATGTGTTGTAACTATTTTAAGCTGGATTCTTACGTAAGTTCGCACTGCTTTTCTTTTTTCTGCCCACCACCAGACCCCGTTCTTCCGGAAGTTCACCTGAGCCGAGGCAGTGGCTCTAGGGTTGCACGCAGCACTGTCACGCCCAGCGCGTGCGACAACTACTCAAGGTCGAGATAGCACGCGCACATTGGCAGGGCGGCACGGGAAGGGGCATGGCAGAGTCCGGGGGAGGGGGACGGAATGGGACGAAGCAGGGACGGTGTGTACGAGGCGGGAAGGAGGTGAAGCTGGACGGAACGGCAAGGGCAAGCACGGCCGGGGTGAGGCAGTGAACGCTGATACATCATTTAAGAATAATTTGTACTAAATATTATAATCCTTGGAAGTATTTAAGAAGAGTTCACAAATATTACAAAAACAGGAAGGTGAAACTCTTTCTCTATAAAGTAGAGAATACGAACAGTAATACACATATTATTGGAACACAAGTATCATATAGTAAGTTGTGACATGAAAAAATAGAACGAAGAGTTGTAAACTGAAAGTTTTTCTGATATCTATCCAGCAACCTCTTCATTAACCCAGACTAATGGAAGTTCACAGAATTACGTAGCAGGTTTACCGAGGAGTTAATGCAAGTTTATGGTAGAGATACGGAAGCGCAGATTAACGGGCGGGCTGTCAATAGCATCTCAGCACCGGGCAGCTTGGGCGGGGAGGAGCATCTGAAGGCAGGAAGGGGAAGGAGCAAGGGCGGGAGAGAAGACGGGAAGGGAGAGGAGGGTGTTGGTCTCGAGGGCACACGGGGATCGCCTGAAAGCAGGAAATGGGGGCGGGGCGGGTGGGGAAGGGAAGTGAAAGGCGAAAGCATGAGATTGAGGGGGGGGGGACAGAATGAGACTGGGGGGTGCGAATGAACTCATGAAAGCAGCAAACGGTGAGAAGTCGAAAGAGGAGGGGGGGGCGAAAGGAAAGAATGCGAATGGAAGGGGAAGTGGAGGGAAAAAGGGAGAAATGGAGGCGACGAGGAGGGGGTGCGAGTAACGGGATGGACGGTGAGAATGAGGAAGAGGAAGGAAGACGGAAGAAATCGGAAAGAGGAGGAGTGGCGGGGCGGGGCGGAAGGCGAAGGAAAAATCGCACCGGAGGTTCATCTCACGGGAAGAAGAGGCGGGGCTGTGTACGGAGGGGGTGAGATGAGCGAGGGTGGGGCCAGACAGCTCGGGCGCACAGGTACATCCGAGGGCCGGAAGGGGGCGGGGCGGGGAGAAGAGAAGGGAGGGCGAAGGGCGAGGGCTGCGAGCTCGCGCCGGCGTCTGATAACGAGCAGATCTGCGCGTCCATAATTTACCGTAGCCGCCGCCACCGCCACAGCTGCTTTCGCTCGGCCGTAAACTCAGCCCCTTTAAACTTCACGTCGAGACCGCGTCCAGAAAAGAGCCCGCGGCGCAGGGGCGGGACGAGGCGGGAGCCCCCGCTCTCTCCCGCACGAGACATCGCGGCGCTGGAAGGGGCCGGGTCGGGACGACGGGGCCGCGAGACGAGTTGGTGAAGACTTGTCGGGCGGCGGCACCGCCTCGCGGAGAGACATGTTAGGAAGGACCGACAGGGAGGCAAGAACACACAATGGAGGGGGTGGTGTCGTCTGGGAAAAGCCTTGAAGCAGCCTCGTAAAAGTGAAGTGAGAACAGCTCGTTTTATTAGCAATTAGTATGCAGGAATGGTACATTAAATGTGTTTATGCTGAATAGACGATATTTCTATTAAACTACGTGCGAATAGACGAGGACAATTTTCTTTGACAGCATTGCTAGCTTAGCGATCTTCTGATAGACATTGCTAACTTTATGACGCAAAGCACAATTGTGTTTCACATTCCAGGCACTGCGTTGGCAGATTTTCGCGTGGCGTCTCCAGCAGGCCGGCGTGTTTTCATTTACTGATCTTCATGTTAATCAATATCAACAAAAGCAGCATATACAGCCTGTTCCGACAATACAAAATTGCCTAGCAAGAAACCATTTTATCTAATCTCCCTACTTATTTTCGTACCGGTCTATAGCACGAGATTTTTGGGGAATCTCTCGTTCCTCCAACGAAACTGATCTAACCTTCAAAGCAAATAACCTATAGGGCAAAAGAAGTCTGTGAAGGACGATGAAGAAATGAATACTAAACAGGCCTTAAAAATACATCAAAATGTGTTATTCAGTGTATTTAGCACTATCCGTACAAAAAGTTTATTTTAAATTGGAGCCTTTTTGACAAAGTCTTGTTTTCAAGCCTTGTTTTCAAGCCTTTATTACGCCAAAACCACTCATTTTGAAAATTTTATACAAGCCCTTATTTAAAGATATAATTTTGAAAAACAGATTTCATCGAGAGGACACATGTCTCTTGATTACTGTAGCTGTGGAAAGATGTCGAAAACAATGACACTTCTGCAATGTTCGAAAATTCTGAGAATTCTACCAAAATCGCACTTGCCCTAACCCATACACAGTTTTAATCCAATAATTTGCAGCCATTTTCGAGAAAGAATTGAACATGTCCCTGAGGCTCAAAGTGTCCTCCAAAATTAAAATATCAGTTTCAAAGGGTCACAGTCACAATTTCAAGAGGCTGCGACATCAGTTAGATCGATTGTGGAATATCAATTTCGGTGAAAATGCTACTAATGCTTTATCCGCTAGCGTTGTTCACACACGGATGGAGGGCCAGCCAGACGTTTTGCCGTAAACCAATTTTTCGGTATCACGGACTCACAAAACGTGAATTCTGTCTGTACAACGTGTTAGAGGTATTCACTACATATATAGAAACAATAATTATCCACCTTTCTGGGATCACGGACCAATAGTATGACTTTTTCTGCCCCAAAATCGCAGTTTTTCTCTGCATGTAAATTTTTCTGCAGTTTGCGAGAAAGACAAATGAAGATTATCAAAGAAGTAAAGGAGAAGAAAGATTGAAGGTAAGAAAGAAAATTATTTGGGCAAATGTTAGCAAAACATACTTCTATACATAATCAAAAGGTTTTCGATGTCGATGAAAACATCGACAAAAACATCGATGTTTTAAATATTATGAAACATTTCGAAGTAAAATGTACTGGTAATGTGACACATAACATAAATATTACTTTCAAGGTTATTCTACGTTAAATTTTACTGTCATATTATTTTTCTAATCAATGTTTATGTAGTCACAAAACAAATTGCAGTTCAACAATATTAGCACGTACAAAATAATAAAAAATGGGGCGATTCTGGAGAAAGGTTCCCAATAGCAAACGGTTTTGTGCCGCCTGGGGTTCGACCACATTGTCAGGTTGTCAATGGCCATTGATTGTAAGCAATCCATAAATGAAATAGATACGTATAACTCGACCAAGCGAAGAATGAAGGCTGCGATTGCGGCGCGTCGTGGAACTAACAGTGAAAACACTAATTTGTACAGTCAGTTTAGCTAACAAAAGTCGCCAGGAGCGGGAAGCGAGTTCAGAGACTGCTTCTACGGAATCACCACGGCCTCCTTCATAGAGGTTGTGAATCAGCTGATAAAATATAACATTTGAGACACATCAAACACGATTTGCACTGACTGTTTTATTTTTGTCCCTTTAAGTTGCTTTCTTTACTTTTCACAGTTCTAGTACAAATCTTTAAAAAAGTTTTGTTTATATTGAATTTTTAATACTTATTCATTGAATTTAAACATTTTGTATTCTCCTTCATCCATCTTTTTTTCCATAGGCTTTAGACGGTTCGTTAGGTATGCAATAAAGTACCAAAACATTAATTTTACTGTCATAAATATCTATAATATTCTTTGTTATGGTGATAGTTACTTCTTACATAGAAAATAATTTTATTCGGAATATATTCTAAGAAACTACTCAAATTAAAATGAACGATTTATATGAATGTTACCGCTCATCGAAAGAATTATTTTCAAAATTTTGAATCGTTTTGCAGAAAAAAGTATACTTTTATTTCTTCCAATATGAGGTGCAGACACGTCCAAATATAGTTAAAATATTAATTGGGAATATATTAGATTTGCAACGAAATAAATCGCACTTTCTTTCGCAATAGTTTGACACGGTGCCATTTTAATTTTGAATTGAGTATCCTTTTATCTCCGTCTCTGTCGTTTCAGTTGGAAACACAGACAGTGGCGCGCTCCTGTAAACATCATTCTCAAGTTGGTCGAGCTATACTGGACATTTTATTTAGATCCTGAGAAACTTTTTGAAGACATCAATGTTTCGAGACAAATATATCGATCTGAAGAAAAAACATCGATATTATAATATCGAGGATTCTGCTCAAAAATATCGATGTTTTTAAAAACATCGATGTTCCTTCGCCATCCCTATGTGCAGCAGGGTGCGAGTCGGGGCGAGGCCGCAGAGGGGCGCGGCATTCGAGGCGGGCGGGGCCGGGGCTTGGCAGGGAGGGCGACTTGGCGCAGCGCTGGGGTCGCGCGACAATGGCAGCGATAAAGCGCGTAAGCCGGCGCCGTGAATGTCACGAGGCGAGATTAGACAACGACCGTCATCATTAATGCAATAAAGACTGCGAAAGTGCGAGAGCGCGCCTTGGACGTAAAGGGTCTCCGCGCCGCGCGTTCCTCCCATGCAGGACCCCGACGTCCGTAAACGGCCGTCCTCTGACGAAGAGCTTCGCGCGATAAGGTGTATTCTTAGTTTCAGTGGAGACGTTACACGGCGGAGACTGATAAAAATCGTGAAGAAAAAGGGAACAAGAAGCAGGGTCTTCATAATCGTTAGCATATGTTGCGTGCAGTAAACGTCCTGCACGAGTTACGATGTAAAAGACCAAAGAAGTCTTCCTGTGTTCAGAGTACTTGTACGCAGAAGTCGCTGATGTTGTAACTCCGTGCGTAAGATAAGTTTAATGGAATGACCCAGCACGTGATTCTGGTAAAAGTAGTGAAGAGATGATATGTACGAGAGAAAGTCCGCAAGAACAGAACCTTACTTTGTAAACATTAAAAATTAACAGTTAGTTAAAACGCTGGTCTGACTCAAAGTTAGACGACACAAGGTCTCCTTTATTTAGGGCTTTCACTGCAGCAGTGAATAATTAAAACTTGAGAGTTCTTTAATTATGATACGAGGAATTTATTTTACGGACTTCTCTGAAGATCGCAAACTCCGGTAGAAATTGGGACAAAGAAATATAAATTTTCAACTACGGTGATACTCGTGGGCAAGAAGTAACTTCATTATGTAGGTATATCTGTCTCTTAATGATCTATAACCGTGAAGGCAAAATGAGAAACAATAAAATTTATGAAAAGAGGAAGTAATACGTAGTAGTACAATTGAGTAGATTAGTAAGTCAAATATACATTGTCACCGACAACTGTGCATATCTTAAGGTTACATAATGATAAATATAATATTTAGATAATTAGATTCTGATTTCTAACTACCGTATTATAGCGCTTGATAAAACAAAATGACATCAATGTATACTAAGAAAACAAAGTAAATATCAACAAATAAAGAACTTCTTTTAAATTCGACTTATTTGGCAAAATAATTACTTTGTCATTTCTATGCATTAATGTGAACAAAAACATATCTGTAATAATTATTAGAGATGTTACAAGGTGCTTTGCAACAGAGTGAATGTTAGATACTTAGGCATAGATTATGCCTAAGTACCTAATATTCACCCTTGTTTCAGCGCACTTGCTTTAGAGAGAATACGTCATACTTAACGTCGCAACTACCTTAATTTTCCTTCTGCGTCGTAATATTCTTTCATGGAACGCAAACAACGGCGAACACAAACATTACTTAACTAACTCAGCAAGTTTTTCAAATTGCCACTATAATGTGCTAAAGTAAATTTCAAATGCACTCGACATGAAAATTGCTGTTTCGTACGCTGTTGCCCTGGAGCAGCTACTGGTACACTTGATTCGCATAGAACAGCCTCAGCCACAGCTCCAAACTACGAGTACGCCGACAGCGTCGGCAAACAAAGTGACAGACATTTGTAAAGATTCATTTCCTTTCAAGATGCCGCGCAAAGACGGGACTAATTTCACCTCAACCAACAGGCGGCGAGAAAACGATGTCGACGACCCCTCTCACAAATATACGTTTCCACTCGAATGAGAGAAGCTCCGTGTTTGTTCTGACAGCAGCATCCACCAAGGCGTCCTACTCTCACGGATGCTTCCGGGGAGCGGCTCAAAGGTTGGACAGATCCTATTATATTATCAAGGAAGATATGTAGAGTGCGTGACTTCAGTTTCAGTTCCAGCAAGTAGTCTGATTTTGTTCGTCTGGTGCATTATCGCGTATACACAAGTCCGTAACGGAAGCTTCGGACAACGGAAGGTCGAACGACTACGGACGGTTCGAGAACCTACACTATCGGACTTTCGTTCTGTCAGTCGCCACTGTCCGTTTGGGAATTATTTATTGATTAATTTTCAGATTTAGAAATATGTTGCCCTTGTAATGTAGGGAATGGAACCCGGACTTTCAAATTCTCTTCACATTTAATTGCAGATTCTGCAGACCTCTGAGCAGGTGAAGTAATATCAGGAAGAGACGGACCAGCAAAAATGTAATAGAATGTTCAAGGTTTCATCCCGTAGATTACGGTGTGAAAAACGTTTTTTCGAGGCCTTGGGCCTCAAAATGTTAGTTTTTAGAGCCATAGAACGCATCGTTTAGGAGTTATTTAACGATATAGATTTAAAATCCTGCCGATTGTGTTGCGGGTTGCATTTGACGTACATGTTTAGTTTTGTTATACAGCGCCTTATAGTGTACTTATAACAGATTTAACAGCCCATAAAACTTCTCTGTGAATAACCATGAAGAAGAGACAACTTTCATGTAGATTAGTCTCACGGTAGGGAACAATTTCTGACATTTTGCGAAAGTAAAATTATTAACATTCCACGTCCTTCTTGAAAATAAGAAGCATGGGTTCTCTTTATATCATGTTAGCTTTAGACTCCAAAAATTGACATTCATACTTTTATGTTTCATTAGTTGTGTGCAGCACATTTCCGTTAGGTAATACGATCATTACACTTTCGTATCTAATGTGAAATGTCAGCTACCATTGTTTCAACCCGAACTCCTCAATTGTAATTATGTAAATGTAAATATTTAAGAGGTTAGGAGGAAGAGTAGGCCTTACGGCCTGAGCCTCGCCAAAAATACATAATAATAATAATAATAATAATAATAATAATAATAATAATAATAATAATAATGATGCATGGGCTCAAAGAATTAGACGTTACAAACGTAGAATAGATTTCCGTGTACAGAACCGGTTGTTTGAAACAGACGCGAAGAGATTCTATCGCAATCTGACTCAAAAACCGAATGGCAAAGCTGTTACTCCTTCAAAAGATGACGTTGAAGCATTTTGGGCAGGAATCTGGGAGGAGAGCAGATCCTACAACAAAGACGCATCTTGGCTTCAATCTGAAGTTGATGCTGCCGATGAACTTGTAGAAACAGTGGAAGATGTTCACCAATTCTCGGAAGAGGACCTCTTCCAAGCAATTAAGAATATGGGAAACTGGAAGTCCACCGGGATTGATAAGATCCAGATTTATTGGATTAAGAAATTAACAGCAATACATTCTCATCTAGCAAAGGCTGTTAATAAAATATTTGAAAACCCAAAGGAAATCCCGGAATGGCTCACACGCGGCATCACGTATTTGCTACCCAAAGTGGGAGACAGCTCTTTGGCGAAGAACTATAGGCCAATTACGTGTCTGCCAGTCCTGTACAAAGTTATAACTTCAGCCATAGCTGACAAAATGTACAGACATCTAGATAAGAATCATCTAATGCCAGCTGAACAAAAAGGATGTCGTAAAGGCTCTTATGGCTGTAAGGAAATCTTGCTACTGAATAAAGTTATCTTGAATGATGTAAAGAAACGCAAACGTAATTTGAGCATGGCTTGGATTGACTACCAAAAGGCCTTTGATAGTGTACCACACGATTGGATTTTGAAGACCCTGGAGATCTATCGATTTCATCCTAGACTTATTGAATTTTGCAAGGCTAGTATGAAGTCGTGGAGTACCAGGCTACTAATCCACAGCGGAAAGGAAGCAGTAGAAACCAGAAGTATTCAGATTAACAGGGGTATTTTTCAAGGAGATTCACTATCCCCTCTGCTTTTTTGCATTAGTTTGATCCCACTATCGAGACAGTTGTCGCAAGCTGACTTTGGTTTTAAGCTCCATGGTGATGAAAGGCCAGTATCACATTTGTTTTACATGGATGATCTGAAAGTGTTTGCTAAGAATGAAGCGATTCTCTCCCAAATGCTGTCTGTCGTGAATGACTTTAGCAATGACATCTGCATGAAGTTTGGTCTTGACAAATGTGCAAAAATCAATTTAAAAAGAGGGAAACTCACAACGTCTGAGAACATTGAAATTGATACGCACACTGTGATTCAAGATCTTGAGCCAGGTAAAACTTACAAATATCTGGGCATTGAAGAATGTGAGACCATCTCGAATGACAGAATGAAAGAGAGAATTCGTAGGGAGTATTATAGGAGAGTGAGACTGGTCCTGCAGTCCGCTCTGAATTCCAGGAATAAAATATATGCAATAGGTAGTTTGGCGGTACCTATAGCCGAATACAGTTTTGGACTAGTGGACTGGACTGAGCAAGAAATTCGCACCATGGATCGAAAAACCAGAAAACTGCTAACAATGCATCATGTTTCCCACCCTCGAGCTGATGTACATAGACTTTATGTGTCACGTAAGGAAGGAGGAAGAGGCCTCAGACAAATAGAGGCCTCCTGGCACAACGCAATAGTCGGGTTGGGGAAATATGTAGTCAGCCATCAAGATGACCCTCTAATGAGGCAGGTCATGAAATCTGACCGAAGAATGGGAAACAGAGGCATTGTTAGTGTAGCAAGAAGCATTGCGAAGAAAACTAGGCAAGACACGTCGAATAACACAGACACTGAACTTCTGATGCTGCTAAACATGAAGTGTGAGACACAAAAAATGTTAAAGAAATCGTGGAGAGACAAACCACTCCACGGACAATACCTAAAAAGAATGGACAAGGTGCAGATCAATAAAGATCAATCATTTATGTGGCTTAAAAGGGGAAGAATGAAGCCAGAATCGGAAGCACTTGTAATAGCTGCCCAAGATCAGGCCTTGAGAACACGACATTATGATAAAGCGGTTCTCAAAATTTCCCAAGATGATAAATGTCGCATTTGTCTGGAGCAAGTAGAAACCATTGATCATATTGTCTCAGCTTGTCCAATCCTAGCAAAGACCGAATACCTTAAAAGACATGACAGGGTGTGTAGCTACCTCCACTGGCAGATCTGTACCGCCCTCGAAGTTCCAAACACATGCCCCAAGTGGTACGAACACTCACCGAAACCGGTGACGTCTGTTGGATTGTGTACGATATTGTACGACCAACAAATTCAAACTGATCGCACGATAGCGGCAAACAAACCGGATATAGTTATCCGGGATTTGGCGAAAAAATCGTGTTTACTTATCGATGTTGCTGTACCTTGCGATCAAAACGTCGTTACCAAGGAGGCAGAGAAACGTCTTAAATACAAGAGTTTGGTATCGAGATCAGCCGAATGTGGGGCGTAAAAGCACAGGTCGTCCCGATAGTTATCGGAGCTCTGGGATTTGTTCCGCAAAATTTGAGTAAGAACTTGTCCAAACTCCCTGGTAATTCAAAAGACTGGGAAGTGCAAGAAATTGCTTTATTTGGAACAGCCCACATTTTGCGTAAAGTATTGTAGAGGCACTGATATTCACCGAATCTGCTCCTTAGGTAGCTGGTTGCAACCTGGAGTAGATTTTAAATTCAGCCGACTCATAAGATCTTTAGTCGTGATGTAATGGAATAATAATAATGATAATAATAATAATAATTATTATTATTATTATTATGGAAAATATCTTATGAAGTGCCGGGATACAAATGTTGCAGCGGCATTCACTGCAGGAATTCCAGCAAAATATACTGCGCACAATACCCGAGGAAAGCGGTCCCCTAGGTCGTAAACGGCGCTTCACAAACGATTCTATTTCTGAAATAATATCTAAGGCAAATGAATGCAATCTGTAAACGACAAATTCCATTGTAAGGCCCAAACAACAATGAAAAGTTTCTCCAAAATAACAATTTGCCATTCAGGCTTTTCCTGAGCAAATTTTAGTCCCGAAGCACACATCCAATATCTCATCCAACCGTTGTGGGCTTTGTTTGCCACGGTCTTAATATGCATTCCGATTTTCGGTGGCACCCAGATAGTCACTAGGGAAATTTGTGGATAGAGTAGTAGCGAAATTAGGTTATGAGTGTCTGGGAATTAGAATGTACGATGTGGTGTCGATAATGCCGACCAGCAAAAAGCACAGCGTGGCCCTATTTTCCAAATGCAAAAACCACAAAGAAAACTTTAAAAAAAGAGGGTGTCCTTGCAATTGTGTCCTTCATCCTCAGTCAACACTTTTTCTTCCCCAGTTAATCATCCGCTAAGGCGAGATTCAATTTTAATTTGAGAAAATTTGGGGTTTTTCCTGCGATACTTGCAGTTTGCTCAGAACGAGCACTGTCTACAATATTGTGTTTGAAATGTCGGTGGTTGATTATCGAATACATACAACAAAAACACAGCTTGAACAAATATCTTAACATTAAAATTATGGAAGAATGCTTTAATTCTAAAGGATAGCGGTTTCAAATAGAAAGGGGATTACATTACAAAGTAGATATATTTACGTAAATTCTGAAAGTAAGCGATTCGATATGTGACTTTAGTGAAGTGCATTGGTGATGCTGGAGACAGATACAAGCTTAATCATTTCCTAGGGAACCTACACCCTCACTGTAAACAACAGACGCGGCATAGATATTTTGTGTATGCGTCGTACCGTCGGTGAAATCGGCTTAGGAGCTCACGAAGAGCGGATTACATCTTGGCTGAAGCGAAGGTGGCATCGCCTGAGGCGTGGGGGCGATTTAATTTCGCTCGAGTCATCGGTGTTGCCCTGACATGCTTCGGAACACAGATTTCTCTGGATAGTATCCGCAGAATCCTAACAACATAAACAGAAGACGATAATATGTCAATAAGAGCTGAGAAGGTGAGAGAGACAAATGGTTGGCCTGGAGCTAAAGTAGTCTATGTAATAATTTAGTAAATTCAAATTGTACTATGATTTGACATATAAACAATTCGAAAATGATATAAGTAAATCGAATTTGATAGAGTAGTGAGTTACTGATTTTGTACAATGTTAACTAGCAGTAAAAAATGTATAAGACGTAGATACGCTGTAATTTTTCAAATTCCCATTCTTCAATCCTTGGTATTATCTTCGACAGAAAGAAAATAATACAACAGAAAAGCTTTATCTTTTGTGTCTCTTCTCTTGGTTTTGAAAGGCTTTGCAGGACGAAAAGAGTCAGAGAAAAGTATCTAGTAAAAAGGCCTATCTAGTAAAATATCTTCATAACTAAAGAGAGATTGAATTGTAATCAATATCATTCTTCGTGTTTAAATGAACTGACGTTTGTTCCAGGCAGACTATAAAACAGGAAAGTGTCCCTTATCTATCACCTTACGCTGGTAGGAAAGACATTACATCTAAAAACGCTTCTTTACGGAAGATAAATGGATGATGGAAGGGGTAAATAATGATGAAAAATGTGTTGTAAGACTCAGGGATAATGATTGAGAAGTGACCTCCGGAAATACCCATGCCCCAATCTCGAGGGGAAAACAAACACGCGTAGCCCGGGACTCGAACCCGCGACTGGCTTAGGTAGCTCAGGGCGTCAGATGTCATTGCAGTGCCTCTGACTGAAAAAGTCCTAGAGTTCGAGTCTCGACGGTGACAGGATTTTCGACACTAGCTACAAAGCTACGTCGAGTTCAGCCACTGGAGAATTTTATGGGCTGGGTACTCTGATCGATACGAGGCGAATGCCGGAGCAGTACCCTAAAAAACTTGCTACATACAACGAGCGATTTTTCTTTCCCCCTCCTGTCCTGTCCTCAACCTTTACTTACACACTCTTACACGTACAGGCACTACACAACCATACATATCGAGAGACCGGTCGACGTCGATCTTACCATCAATCAATTGAACCCCTCGCCTTCGGCTCTGTTCTTGACGCAGCCCCAAGCCACCGCGCCCACGATGCGGGAAAAATTAATAAATAACATGTTACTCCGATGTGGTTGCTTGTACTTGTAACACTACATCATCTTTGTTTCTGAGAGCACTTCTCTCGTTCCGCGGGCTGGTCGGCGCGCCGTGGCAGCCCGTGGAGAGCAGCGTCGCGGGGCGCGTTGGAACGCGGGGGCGCGCTCCGCCGATGCCCCTTGGACGCGTATTCGTGGCGCTGCGCTGCCGGAGTCCTCCGCGACCGCCCCCGGCCGCCTCGTCGCCCGCCGCGGCGCGGGCGGAGCGCGGTGCCGCCGCCCAGGCCGGAGGGCGCTTGGGGAGCGGCCAAGGCGGCGCGGGCAAGCACGCCGCCTCCAGGAGAGCTGCAGTCGCTCGTGTCGTTGCAGTGCCTCTAACCGGGAGGCCCAAGGGTTGGAGTCCCGACGGTGGCAGGATTTTTGACACGAGCTTGTTAGCTGGTTCAGCGGCCGGCTGCTCTGATTCCGTGCTATCACCGATGCCGCAGGAGTGCCCTAACAATTGCGCGCGATCTTTCCTCCATCTCCCTCGTCCTATCGTCACCCCGTACTTACTCTTACAATGACACTCATTACACTACCAAGCATGCCGGAAAACCAGTCGGGAGCTTAGAGCTTAAAGATGTCGCGACCAAAAGGGAAAAGATCACCACCACCCCCGCAATAAAATCATACTAACACACTTACGAGACTAATGACTTTAGCAGTTGACGTGACCGGAATCAACAATCAATCAATCAATCTAAAGACTGGAGCTGAAGAAGTGCATATATTATACTTCTCCCAAACACGTCGTACAGTTTTCACTGTTCTTTCACAAAAATAAAACCAATCACAAGCGAATACTTAATCGAAGCGTTTTGTCCGGGATGCTACTCTCAAAAGACGCCTCGTCCCGAACCCTCTTAGCTGCAACGTTTCGTCATGCACTCGCGAGTGACGTCAAAGAAAAAAACGAAAAGCAACGCGAAGAGCAGGCAAGAGACGTTGCAAACGCGCCGTCCCATTTGCGTGTCGCAGTTCGGACGGTTTTTGCAGCACGCGGCGGCGGCGGGGGCGGCGGGGGCGGCCGTGCATGTGCGGCTCGCCGCCGGTCTCCCTCGCCGCCGCGCTGTGGCGATCTCGGCGGTCTGGTGTGGCGTCGCCGGGGCTTTTTTGCCTGCTGAGAATAACCTTGGTATGGTAACCCTGAATACCAAACGCGGTCCAAGTGGTCTGCGCGGCGCGCTATCTTCGCGCTGCGCTCTGCGGATGTTTGGCAGTTCATCCGCTCGAATGAGGGCCTTCGCCCCCCCCCCCCCCGGCAGCAGCCGCGCGCCAGGAAAGGACACGAGTGGCTCAAATGAGAATGTATTGGGTAGTTGCACAACGGTGTATAAATCGGCCAATGGCTGTACGATGACGCTAATTTCAACTTCATTTTTTTTCTGAAACCGTGTTATGTTACTAAGCAAACCTGGCATTGAAACCTACCTACAGAGATTCCACGGAGTCAAAAAAACAACAACGGAGAAACATGCTATTTAAAAATATCGAAGTTTATGTTTAACTCGGCATTGGCCAAACACTGTTTCAAAGTTGGTAGTCTCTTAAGACTTAAAAAACTAATCGGAGAAGCAAAACGGCAGCTTCCCAGTATGTTGTACTCTGAAATTGAGGGTAGTGTTCCGAACGAATAAAATAGAACAACGAAAATCGTCTCATAGATGAAAATTCCAAATATTTTCTTTTTATAGCGCCGAAGTTAGGGAACTATTTTCTGTTCAATCTAACCCAAAATTATCAAAAGAGGTACTTCAAACATTTCCAATGCCAATTATAAGATCCTTCGTTTATTGCAAAAAGAAATGTGAAAGGAAATTGAAGGGAAACTGGTCAACTGAAATTTGGTATCTGTAGCAAAATCATGAACACTAGTTTGTTGGATTTGAAACAAGCTCCTTCTCATGTAGATCTTCACACACATGTGTATCCATTGACTAGTGAACAACATCGACATTTACAATCCAACATTATTTCTGGTGACAAGAAGTGCACATTAACGATAGCTCTCACTCTGCAAAAGAAAACATTTGGAGTAATAGAAGATATCATCTCCTCAACTTAGTCCTTTTATTGAGATAGTTGAGATTTGTTGAGTTTTCGGCATCTTTGCTGTTATCATCAGTCTCGTGTCTGGCGATGGCCGAGAGAAGGTGAAGAAAATATCCATTCGATTACGATGTCACTTCACAGCCTCCTTCTTCACTTGATTTTCAACTCTCAGATTTTCACCTTTTCGGCTTCCTTTATTAAACAACCTCCTTTCCTGATGAAAATGCACTGCAAACGTGGATTTTCTTTAACTCTAGGGTTTTTTTGTTATTTAAGGTCGCATCAACGTCTGGGTCATTAGCGACCACCACTGTATTTTAAAGTTATGGTATCTTTGAGAATGAAACGTTATGGTTATGATAGGGGAACACATACAACCATGCCCGAGGTGGGACTTTGAACCCGCGACCCTTCTGTCCCAGATGGTCCAAGTGAACACGCTGTTAATGATAGAAGTTTCTCTTATGTTTAATAAATAATAAATATAAAAAAACAGACTTACGCACTATCTCAACAAAATTAATGGGAAATGTTGCAATATCCCATATTTGATTTCCGGTCAATCCACTTAATTTTTTGGGTATGAATATCGATGGCACACATGGAGAATGATTTAATTTACGGTATGTAAAAGAAAATTTGAGAAACATTTGGAGCAAAATTTACCCTCATGATTAGGCATCCACAGAGAGTTCGGAATTGTGTGCTGCTAAATAGTATCAGCAAGGGGGAGCGTCGAAATTAGCGTAGTAATTAAAAAAAAAACCTTTCCACCGGTTGCCACACAAAAGGGTACTGATAATTATTAATCTGCGAGGATATCCGCTAGTGCTGTTTAGCTAATGAAAAAAATCTGTATAATGAATGGTAATGAAAAGTTCAGTATTCGGTCCATGAACGTGAACGATAGAGGAGACTTCTCCCGTTTTGTAGGTAGGTGATCACAGTGGTTACACCATTTTCTCCCAATGTACAGATGATTATAGGGATGATCATGAAGAGGGATTGAGGATAGATGAATGGGATGGGATTAAGGGCTAGGTGTGATATCTAGAACAGTAATCCCTCAACATTCGCGAGAGTTAGGTTCCCAAAAAACCTCGCGAATGTTAAGTCTATCCTTTAATGAAGAAACGTGGGTTAGGTTCTTGGGTATCGAAAAACTGTTTAAAAAATGAAGAAAAAAATCTGACAATCAATTACATTACAACTGGTTAAGCGCTACTACAAACAGACTTCACAATTAACATTCCAAAATGAAGAAATAAAATAATGTTTGAAACTTATTTCGAAGTTGAAAATGATTGGATATAGGATTTGCTAATTTTTTGTTTCATCACCTTTCACGCTTTTCTAATATCCAAATATGAAAGAGTTCCTGCTTCTATTCTCTCTTAAATTTCGATGTTATTTCCATGTTTGGATCACATTCGAATGCCAGTTCCACCAGAGCTTGTTGATTTTAGAACGCCATCAACAGTTTTGACATTGAAGTTACTCCAGGATGCAGTTTCGCTTCCGTTACTTCATCATTACCGTCGATGAGGTTTTCTTCACTGATGATTATCCGAAGCTTCTCTACAATGAGCTCATTATAATGAGAGTTGCACAATACTGAATGGCTTTTCAGTTCGTGTGGCCAAAACCCTTACCTCCAATTTGACGCAACTGAATTGAATTATTTTACAATTGTGTTATTCTATAAATGTGAATTGACATTTCTTCTGTGTAATTTTTAAAGAAAGTTATACTGCGAGCTCCGAGATCTGCCGAGTTCGTTTCCCAGATGATGATGATGATAAAGGAAATGAAATGTGCTCGCTTTCAAAGAAAATGTACGACCAAAAGACCCACTCGCGAATGTTAAAACCGGGAGCATTTCTCTAATCGCGAATGTTCGGAACTCGCGAATAGTGAATCCGCGAATGTCGAGGGATTACTGTAATAAGTGAAGCCACCCCCGTCACGACCACGGTTAAAATACCAATCCGACTTCGTCACTGAGGCACGAGTACAAAAAATGTTTCTTGCAGCTTGTTTCAGTATAAACGTCTTAATCTTTTTACTCATGTTTTATGGGCCAATAGCCCAATTAGATACTCAAAGAGTGACATCAAACTCGCAGAATCGGTTTTATTCTAGATATTCAGGTGATTATTCGAGTTATGGATACAGCGGGAAGCGCAACGGCAATCTCTGTGGACGAAAGTGGAAACGGAGAACTCGAAGGAAACTACGGCATACTGCCCTCTACAGGAGAATTCAAAAATGGCCACTACGTCACGATAGAAGTCGTGTGTTGTCCTCTCTTGCGAAATTGTAAACGTGTTCCCGCCAGCGAAGAAAACTGACTCTTTCCATTTTGACAAACCTTTCGATACACACCTAAACATTCTCCGCAACAACGCGACTGCCCTGAGGAAACGCTGGGAAAGTGCCCGTAGGACACTCGCGCGTTCATAATTCTGTCTGCAGTATCATGCGCTTGGCGTCGTGTCGCACGTTGTGCCTCAAGCATTGAGAATGAAAGATAATAACCCAACCCGAAACAGGCAATGGTCTGAAATTACCAGAAACTTGATTCAAAAACGAATACCAAGAGACCCGAAAGAAGTCTCTTATTGGGCAGAAAGGAGAGTGCAGCAATTCAAGACAGGAGAGAACGCTTCAATTGGAACTGTCGGCAGCTCGTGTTAGAGCTCTAATTGTCAATCAGCGTGAAACATTTGCCTTTAATATTTATTTATTTATTTATTTATTTATTTACGTCAAAAACAGTTAAAAACTGCGTATGACGAGCTATGGGGAGAAGTGAATTTTGTGCACGTTTTCATAATTCTGTGGTCTCTATCCTAAACCATATTCTAGTCGAATTTTGAATACAGAAAAGAGAGGGTTTTTTTCGAGTTTTGTTGACAAAATATTCGCTCCTATATAATAAAATATATTTTCAAAGGTAAATTAGCTATAAATTCCTGCCCTGAACCCTCATGTTCTTCATGAAAGAATAATACTTTTGCCGCGATAACATGAAAAACGATAATTTGAATAACTATATTTCCCACTGAAATTCAGAAGACGTGCACAAATAATGAAGTTACATTTATGTCCAGAAGCAAAACAAGGGACCATCTCAGCATTTGCTCAAGGATCAGGGAAACTGGACGAAAAACCTGATCGAGATGGGGGCCATCAACCCAGAAACTGTGGTACAATACTTGTTACAGGTTCTTTAGAATTATACAGTCCAAATGATAAATAATTACATTAACTCTCATTGTTAAAATTAATTCTACTTTCCTTTTTGATGCTCGGTATAGTCTCGAATTGTATAGAAACAGTTATGCAGCAGAAAACATTTTACTTGGGACTTAAACTTTTCTATTGAATTTAATCGTTTAATGTCTTCTGGCAAAGTGTTGTAGAGTAATGTACATGAATTGTATGTGAATTTTTTGTAGTGAGCTGTTGATACTGCCACCTGGTGAATATGATTACTACGTCGTGTGTTATACTTATAGACATCGGCGTTTGCTGAAAATATATTCCCGTCCTTAAGTAAGTCATTTTTGACAAAAACTACTGATTCGTAAATCAGGAGACAAGGTAATGGTAAAATTCCTAGATTAATAAAGAGTGACTTACAAGAATCACGTGGGTTGGATTTGCTTATTATTCGTACAATTCTTTTTTGTAATCTGAAAGTCTGTGAACTATAAGATGTGTTTCCCCAAAATATTATGCCATATCTCAGGCGGGAGTGAACATTGGCAAAATATACACAACGAGCTGTATGAAGGCTGACGGAATTTTGAAAGAATTCTGAACGCGTAATGCGCGAAAATTTCGTGCTTAGCGTGCGTGGCAATTTCAAACGGACTGAATGGAGGCACCCATACTGGAGGAACTGCACGCGCGTGGTCGAGGTCTGTTGAGGAATACTGAGCTCGAATTTCTTGCGATAAGCTTCTGTAATGGTGAAATTACGTGCTGAATGAAAGAAGAACTTGTATGAAACTCTTCAGCAAATCCGAGAAAAACAGTCCATCCATTGAAGGCAGACAGACCATGAAAGAAAGCCAAGGACTGAAAGAACAATAAATTAATGTGTTTTAATTACAATAGTGTTTTGAACTTGCTTACAATGAATATTGTATTATAAATTTCCTTAATTAAAAAGGTATTTTCTTGGATGTAGTGCGCGACATATTTTCGAAATGACTGTATGGACGTGTGTGGGAGCAACATTGGGTTGAGGAGAGAGGCGAGGGAGGTGCGGCGCGGAGCGGCCTCGTCCGCAGCTGCGGTGCCGCACCGCCATCGATCGCGCGCCGCCGAGGGGCGGAGGGGCGCGGGCGCCAAGGAGCACGCAGGCGGGCGAGGCGGGGCGGGCCGCTCAGTGGGCGGGTGGGAGAGGGAGACGGGTGGAGGGGAGCAGAGTGGTACGGCCAAGAGGAACGAGGGAGCGGGGCGACGCATGTGGGAAAGGGCGAGGGCTAGAGGGTGCGGGGATGCGCGGGTCGGAAGAGGGCAGGCGCCTAAATTAGAGGCGGTGCCGCGCGCTAGAAAGGCAAGACACTTCACGAACAGCCAGGAAACGTAAATTGCGTCGCCCCCTTTGCAACATATGCGAAACAGCGGCGGGCGGAAATCGACATGGCTTCGTCATTCAGCCAAAAGAATCGATCTTGAACGTCTGTTTTAGGTTGTTATAAGTAGTCAGCCCTAAAAAAAGAACTACCTATGAGATACAAAAGAAGGGTCGCACGCCGTTCGAGGCATAATGGTCGCGAACTCCACCAACATCTCAGACATAAAGAAACAACAGAAAACTCGATGGAACCCATATACTCAAATATTTAAATGCTTTCGGAAAATCTCCTCCTTCTTTGATTGCCATCAAAGAGTTCATGGTCGCCAATAAATTCTGGGTGAAAATTACTTGCATAGATATTAAAATATAAATATCGTAATCCCTGATTAACGTCGTCCTGTGAAACACGATTTTCGTTGGAAATGTAACTTTTTAACCAATAGCAGCGTGCTCAAGACCTAAAATAAATCACGATGGCTCTGAGCCTTCTATTAAGTCGGTAACAGAGACAAAATGGCGCTGATTAATTAAGAATCTGTCATTCAACTCATGGAATACTTTTTATTTGCAGAAACTGTATGTATAAATAAAAATAAATATCGTAACTCTTCATTAACCAAGGCGATTACATCAAAGCGACACCTCTTGAAAACTATATTTTTTGGGTCAGCAGCGAGCTCAAGGCACTCCAGCAGGTGGCGACACACAACCCTTCCTCTCTGAAGCCTCCAACGAAGCCGATGGTCGCTAATGGGGGTTGGCGGAAGAAGACAGAGGCCGGCGCGGCGTCCACAGTGGTCATCCGATCTGGGCGCGCGCCCCGCGCGGCAGGTCGCAGAAGCGAGCGGCGGCACACAGGGGGCCTGAGCAGCCTAATGCGAGTCTCGGCCAGACATCGGCACGCAAAGCAAGCGAGCTCTTCCAAACACGGGAGACGGTCCAATCATCTTCAACTTGTTCCAAAGTCCTCACCTCACCGTCGAGCGACTTCAATACAATCACTAAAAAAACAATTACATCGTAACCGGAATAAACACCATTAAGCTACATCGAGAAGAACTATTATCCAACGGTGCCCAAGCACGACCGGGAACGTAGTATCTGCCTGACGAAAATCAAAACCCGCTCAAACCCCAGTGCTTGAGCTTCACCATCGAGGTAAATAATGCAGAAAAGAAAGACAGATATTTTGCGGCCTAGCGGAAGGCAGTTGTGTAGTTTTCCTGTGCCTTCCGCACGACCGGCGAATGACACGATTGTTGTCACGGTGATAGTGCCACGTTAAGTTTCATTTACATGGAATAGCACTTGATCGTCAAGAGATCAGAGTGCTTCTCATTCTTAAGCAGGCAATCGAGATGCATCCAATCATCAGGTTTTAAGATTGGGAGGGCAGGCAGACTGGAGATTTGTATCACAGTATTGGTCTTTCATCTGCCTGGAATTGATCGGAGGAAACCACGAGTGACCTCGAGGATTCTCGTCCAACAAACGGCGTCGTCTCCCCAAATATTGCATTATCTATTTACCTCTTTCGAGTCTTCGAGAGACCCACTGTTTCGGAGGTGGTACATTCGTCTTTTACAATCAACTCGCCGTCTGAGGCTGGCTAGACCTTGAGGTACGTTCACTATGGCGTTTACATTCTACCAGCAATGTGTCCCATCAGAACGAATAATCTTCACAACACGCGGACTTCGACATTTTAGTCCGATATTAGCAGTTTGAGAGACCATGACCACCTAGATGGTGCCACGATGTAATTCATAAGTCCAACATGGGACGATTGCCAATACATTTCCAGCATAAATAAATATGCCTTATTACAAAAGACGAGCGGTTTCTTACACGAACCAAACAAGAATAAAATTCTATATTTTGAAATATTTCACCAAGTTATACCCCACAACTGGAGCTGTCTGCTGGGACATTTCCTTTCGGCAAGTGTCAACAAATTTGAAGATATAAAGCGGGAGGGAGAATTATAAATTTATTACAATGTATGTCTACGGTATGACGTTCTTGGTACCTTCTGAAAAATTTCGAATTTGGACTAGTTTGGTTCTTGTACGAAACTCTTGAAATGAAGTTGGCTGAAATGAAGGGAATGAAAATGTGACAAGTTTCGTAGGGACGTAATGATATTTTGTCATGAAAAAGAAGTTTGTTACCTACCCTTTAATATATTTCGAAAATGATTGGCTTATCGCTGGTTTGGGCCATTCCGGACCACTGTGGAGGAGCGGCGGAGGCGGCGTCCGCTGGCACAGCGAGGTCGCGATAGCGCCGTGAGCGGGCGGGGCTGCCTGTCGCCTGCACCCTTCGCAGCGCTTTCCTCCGCAGCGAGGGAGGAGGCGGGGGAGGGGGGCGGAACGAAGACGTCGAAAGATCCTCGCCCAGAAGGGGCGGATATTTGGACAATGGTCGGCTGTCCCCGGCCGCAGCCGTCGCGCCTGCGGACAGCGAAGTGGGGCGGGGCGGGGCGGGACGGGGCGCGGCAAGGAGGCTCGAGGCGGAACCAGGGGGCGGAGAGAGGCTGGGCGAAGCGAGACGGTGAAGGCGAAGCGAAGGGGGTCGGGGTGATGGGCGGGGAACAGGGTGTTGGTGGGATTAGGGTGGGGCGGGGCGGGGATGGGGCAAGGTTCGCTTGGCATGGAGGCCAATGGATCGGGTAGAGACGTGGTGAGGCGGAGCGGGAGCGAGTCGACGAACGGGCAGCTCCATCATCTCATCTGCGTCTTCTTTCATACAAAAATACGACCCTTCGAAATGGAATCCCGCCCGGCAGGGCCGCGCCGCGCCGCGCCCGCCCCAATGGAATCGAGCGGACTCGGGACACCTCCATATACGACCTGGGCGGGGGTGGTGGCGGGTGTTGCGGAGCGCTACATATTGATAAGGCGGCCCCTTTCTCCGCTTTCGCCTGCGCTTTCGTGCGGGGTAAAGGCCCGGCGGCCGTAGCCTTATCGGGAATCTCTTCGGTCCTTAGAGGGTCAAGACAGACGGCCGCAAGAAACGCGACGCAGCCTCTTGTTAGCACGATAATGGAAAGCGCTGGGAAGTGTGCATCGGTGGTTTGTGGGGAGGTTTCCTCTGGGTCAACGTCTTCCGAAGACGACCGCTGCGGGGTCTCAGATAAAGTGAGAACTTCCTTAACTGCTCTCGTATCTTCACACAATTCTTTCTCATTACGCGCGTATAGAAGAAATCGTCTTTCACTTTTTCTTTATTATGTAGAGCGGAGAAGCACGTGATGCATTAGTCGGAGAAAACACTCTCCCCAGGAGAGAGAATGTGAGTACGAAAATATTATTTAAAACTCCTGTCATCTTCATGTTTTATTTTATGACTCATTATTCCAAAGGATCTGATTATTCGCAGTTAAATCACGCGCCCCTTTTTGTGTCTTGTGAATATACAGAACATACCAGAGACTGATAAAAGTGAGAGTCGATGGTTCGGCCTTCCATTTCTGAGAATTACGAGTTTACGTTTCTGCTATTCCTGATGGAATTTGTGGTACTCAAACTACAATCACAGGATTTATGCTCTGTGTTTTCCGTTTCAATTTACTCTAATTATTCCACCACTGCTTCACCTTCTATTCATTATCATCTCTTCAATCACATCGCCAATTCATGCCCCAAAAGTTCACGCACAAAAGAATCAACATAAATAAACAATATTCATAGGGAACAAATTCTGCAAAAACACTAAAATCATAAAAATATCTGCACCACCAATAAAAACATTCGCACCCGACATCCACAGAAATTCTGTACACATTACTCGAAAGGAATAAAGCGATCCTGTTTGAAGCTTATGAAGTAGTTCGCACGTGTCATATCCCTTTTTTTCCTCTTTTCGGCGCAATATTGAAAATTCGACCTTCATTATGCGTGCATTACAGCTAATTCACATAATTTATACGTATTTACATTAGCGCCTCCAGCTGGTGATTAATGGTTCCGCGACAGAAGTCGAATAATGAAGCCAGTGCGAGTGTCATTAGTAAATAACCGTGCGCCGCTGCTTTGCATCGCTGCCGCGAGGCGTGTAATTCGCGGAAACCAAAGCAGCGCGAAAGTGCGCCTGGGAATTTGTTCCGAGCGCAGCTGTGCGCCTCTTTCGCGAATTTTCTGGTTTCTCTGGCGTTGCGGCAACAAGAATCGTTGCGTGAAGAGATAGGATTCCCTGGCGTGTGTATGCTCTCGACTATCCCAAAGAAAAATTCACCCCACCCCCAATTAAATGCCTATGCTAAACAGCCATGGTAGGATCCATCCCTGCCTCAATAGAAATAAACGATTATTATTATTATTATTATTATTATTATTATTATTATTATTATTATTATTATTATTATTATTATTATTACCCTTGGGTGACCCAGCGACATACCGTTGTTCATTGAATACCCAAACGGAAAATATTTTGAGGCCTCGAGACCTTGACGAAGGCCTCAGGAGGATGATCGAAACGTCAGCTAACCAAACCAGCCAATGACGCTGAAATATGTATTTCTACATTAATTAAAAAACAGGCTCAGCTATCCGTCTGTATTGAGTATTTGGTGGTCTCTCCAGCGCTCCGGCTTTAAAGTTTTAAAAGTAGTTTAGTTTAAAAACGTTAAGTTTTAAAAAGTATCTTGAAGTATGGAGATATTAATTTTCTTTTCTTTAATAAATTCACATTTGTTGTCACAATGTTTTGGTTAAAATAAGTGAGCGGAATACTATGAGTTTAAGCTATTTAAGAAGGGGTAACAATATAAAATGTATTGAGCGGTACCCCTTCGTTATAAACTCAAGTTAATTATCTGCACCGTTCATGCAACCGAAACGCTTACCACCTAGCGTTATCTCAAAGGCAACAGTCGTTTCTCGAGGCGAGCGATGGGCGCTGGTCGGGCAGCCCAGGCCCGGCGGCGGGAGGGCTGCAGGCCGAGGCACGGGACGTCAGCGTCTTCGCCTGCGCCCAGCGCGGCGCGGCGCGGCGCGGCGCGGCGCGGCGCAGCCGTCGTGGCCCCCGAGGCGCGGGCGGGGACAGCCGCCTGCCCATCGGCAGAAAGGCGTGCGACGTCGCGCGGGGAACGTCCTCAAGGGAGGGGGACATGGGGTGCTTTGGAAATGCATACCATTTTGAAATTATATGTAATTTCAAAATGGTACTTCGGTACTTAGAATATAAACAATTAACGTATTTTGTTTAAATTCCGTGTTTTCAAGAATGGTGGTGTGTTGAAATTATTGTTAATATTTCAAAGAGTAAAGAAGTATTAGTGAGAGGATCAATAAAAATATCGTTGTGTGTCAATTTCAAATTGTTTATACACTAAAAATAAGGACAAAGGCAATACCAAATTAACTACTACAATTTCAATTTAAAACAATTTTTCCCCTTGGATTAAAAAAAACAGCCTCCATTAAATGTTTTCGGAAAGCGTTCTTGTCGAGGCGAGACTCGAGTCGGATGCCTGCTTCCCCATTGTAGAGAAAAAAACAGATGTATTTTAATTATTCGAGAATCATTGACTTTCATACGATCTCATATGAACGATTATACAGAGCGAGTCATTTTATGGATTCACAATCTATAGCATCTGCCTCTTCATATTACCAATAATTACTTTGCAGTTTTGAATCAGAGACCTGGACAGCCATTTTTTACTTCTATCTCTATATCTTGCTTGCCCCGGCCATCGGCCAAGTTGCAACCCAGATTTGAAACACGAATTCGAACTAGCTTTCGCGACACATTAGGATTCATCTCGCTTCAGGATTATTAAAAAGACCGGATCATCCCCAGCAACCACCTTTCCCTTTCCCATCGCGAATAAGGAGAATCGGTTTCCAATGGGAAACGGAGAAATGAATGATTTATTATGTCTCTCGGCTTATTAGCTCGCTGCGCCAAACGATTCATGTTTATCTCCGCACTTTGCATTTGGCAGGTGCGCCCTAGTAATAAAGAACGCTTACGTCTGAAACTTCTAAGATTGAAATGGAGCGGGAAACTCCAACAGCAATTTCTCTTCGTTAATATCAAGCGCTGGAAAATTTCATTTTGATATATGAGCGCGCCGTTTGCTTCTTCCTGCAGATAAAGCCAAGTTCCAGCGTCTCGTCGATCGATGAGTTCGATATGTAGCCGCTTTGACCTTCTTCGGTCGCTCTCTGTCTCCGCTGGCCCTGCAGCCAAGTCGAGCCCCGGGCCTTCTTCGAGGTCATGGGGAACGGGTTCAACGGTCTTTGGGGATGAGCCCATCGCCCGGCATACAGCCAGGGAGCGGGGCAAGTCCCGCTGATCCGACATTCATCTGGAATCTGAGAAAACCTCCGCTCTCCTCGTTGATAATTCTCATTTCCCTCCGCGCACTGGCGCTACAGCCAGTTCGAGCTCCGGACAGATCTCCGCGTACTCCCATTAGAAGTGGAGTCTCTCGAGATAATGGAAGATGTGTAATATGGAGATAAAAGATACGCCCATCGCCCTGCCCCAAGGGTTGGGGTAGAAACAAGAAGGAGAAGGAAGGATTCCTCCGCGTGTCTCTCCCTCTCTGTCTGCTTTAAATCAGTTCCAGAGTTGGCAAGAGTAGTGCGAGCCTTGGTCTGGGATTCGCGTACTCCCTCGTTCGCTCGAGATATTTCGACGACGTTAAAGCACGAGCCAGGCACACGAAAAGGGAGACATTGTTCATGCGCAGTAACTAGATGCACGTTATGGCTGTTCACAAAACATCGGCTGCGTAATGCGAGCCAGGGATTTTAACCCAGAAATTTTGTTTTGACTGCGTTAGTAATTGATTACATTGGTTTTCTTGTGTGCTTTCTTATCCGAAATATGAATGTAGTGGTTTGGTGCAAAATCTGTCTGTCGAAAAGCTAGGAAGTCGATGTTTTTGAATCGGCATTCAGTGTAGCCGCCTCCCGCCTCCGTGACGTCAGCCATTTGCACAGATTCCTCGTGCGAGGTCTACTCAGTGGTGGAGACCCTCGGGATCATAGGCGAGCCATAAAGGGATAAAGGAAGAGATCATCGCCCTTCTCCAAAGGTAGATGTAGGAAGAGGATTGGGACAGACCGTTCCCTCGTCATTTTCCGATGGATCCTCCGCCTAGACCGCACTGCGGCTTGATATCCGCGTACTCCCTGTTTTGCCGGAAGCTTCGAATATCCTGAAGGATGGTCATTTAGAGACGAAATGCTTCTCTGCTCAGTCAATAGTACAGCCGTAGCATGAGAGTGGGGTTGGGACGGGGAAGGAAAATTTTGCAAGTGGTCCGTCGCCCGTTTTCCAAGAGGTTGCTCCAGCATCGCCTGGAACTGATAGGAGTAAATCACGGACGACCATGGACAGAGCAGAGCACCCGGCGTGGCGCCTAGAATTCTCATCCAAGCAACGTTGGAGCCCAACCCAGCCTTTGGTTTACGAAACTATGGTCCATCCTCACCGAACCTAGGAACCCTCGGTCTAAGAAGCTTTAATCGCAGTCTCACAACTAGGCACATTGAGGTACCCGGATTCCTGCGATCCAATTTTGCACTCTTCTGGCATTCGCTAAAAACTGCTCGGAAGAAACCACGGCAACTACCAATAAGAACAATCTAGAATTGTCATCCACGCAGTGGCGCCAAGCGACTCAGCTGGTATGGAGTACTCTCTATGTCGCGTGTCGAACCTAGGACCTTGCAGTCTCCGAAGCTTGAGTTGCAGACTCGCAAACCCGGTACGTCAAGGCATCTGGGCGTGACTATTTGAGGATCATGGCTCCTTCGAAATATAAGGTCATTGAGGCCCATGAATAATGATCTAAGGAGAATATTCGACCCATAATAATAAGGCGAATGATGATTGAGAAACACCGGAATGACAGGCAAGAGAAATGAGAGATCTCCCAGAAAATATTCCGAATGCTGGTCTTGTCCCCCAGAAATTTCACAGAGGGTGGTCGGGTGTCGAACCCATTCCCCAACGGTGGAAGGCATAGCTATTACACAATGGGTCCTGTTCGTACCTAATTAAAGTACAGAGCAGTTGCGGCTTGTAACCAGATGCAGATGTTCCTGCTCCAGCATTCGCAAATTTATTTGATCGAAGAAAACCTCAGAAACGACCGATCACAGCAGCTAGCCGAATGTTTGTTTTCAATTAAAATTTTTTCTCCCTTTTTCTTTAAAGTTGAGATAGAGCCTTGCAGAAGACTCAAGCCACTACACAAATGACTTTCTCTGCAGCTGAGTCGCCGGAATCCGGATGCGGAGGCCGGAGGGCGAGCAGCGGGCGCAGGCTTTCGCTGCATATGATTTGGCGGGGCTCCAGCTGGCCCAGAGAGGCGGCGCGCGCGGTGATTGGCTGTTCGACTTGGCCGCGAAGCGTCTGATCTGCGCGAGCGGGGGCTGCGGCGCCGTCTCCGCCGCCGGCGGCAGCCTCTTTGTGCGGTTCCGGGGGCGCCCGCTCCGCGCCGCTGCTGCTGCCCTTCCGGCGGAGCGCAGTGGGGCCAACACGCTTCTTTGGCAACGACATGATCGAATTGAGTTACGTGGCGAGACTCAGTCCGTGAGACCTGTTCTTCCGTCTGACCACGCAAATTTGGCTACGCTCCTTTCACCAACTAGCGGAGAAACAAGGTATAACTTGGGTGACAAAATAGGCGATTTGAATTTATCTCAGAGGCTTCAGGATCTTTTACATGAAGTAAACCTACTAACATGGGACAGCCGGCTTTACTTCGCCTCCGATGGAAGGTGTAAAAAGTTTTTTTTCGCCCTTAAAAATCCATGGCTGATTACTATTTTTTTTATTTACTGACCCTCGCTTAGCCTGTTGAGCCTTTCAAGGCATTGAGTAATGCATTTTAACGTGTATCATGTAGTGTGTAATAACATGGATATTTTTATTCTGTTTTTAACTGACAATTAAATATTAACGAATTTCAGAGAAGTATACAGTAAGGCCTTAATATAACTTGTTTCGAATTTCATGTTGTACTTAACTTGAAAATCGTCTGAGGGGTCAAAACATCAAGTAACGCCAGTGGTGTTATGTGTTACAAAACTTTATGGTTTACTAGTTCGTTGATGAATCAAACGAGATTTTGAAACATTTTAAAATTTGTCTGGCATCATAACTTATACTTTTATGTTATATGCATCTATTGCCGAAAGCTATTTCCATTACATCAGAAAAATATTTTGAGGATGTTAGCAGGTATGGCTTCTACTCATACACTTATTACTACTCAAGAAACATTTCTATCTAAAATGAAAATATGCTTAACAGTGTATTAGAGCAAAGTACCCAAGCCCGGTTCACATTTTGTTTTCCAATATTTTTAAATGCAATTTTCCGCACAATTAGGTTAAAATATATCAAATGCCTTACTTAGTTACAAATGTAATGTACTACTTAAAGTTATTGGCCGAGTATTTTAAAAATAAAATAATTTTTTCGTTAATATTATATTTTGTAGATTTTTAAAAAAAAGTTTCCAAATGTGAACTATCCGCAAACACTGTAAGAAAAAGTAGAAATAACGAAACTGCAAATACACTGATGGTATTACGTGCTATTACAATGAAATTTATACCACAGATTAGGAATACCACAATATATAAATTATTAAAATTACAGAACTGTATCTGTATTTGACCTTGAGAATTTAGTACGGTGTGAAGCCCCCACGCGCTGCCATCAGAGCCTCTAATCGTCGTGGCATGGATTCAAAAGGACCTGGATGTGCTGCTGGGGAATACACCTCCACACGGATTCTATGCGTGTCCACAAAGCATCAACAATCGCTGCAGCAGGACCAGAAAAAAGAAGTTGCTGGCCGACCATATCCCAGACATGTTCGATGGGTGACATATCAAGAGAACGTGCGGGCTAGGAAAGCGGTCGTTCTTAGCAGAAAGCTTGCACATTCCTCGCCACATGATGTCGGACATTGTCCTGCTGAATTACGGCATGCGGAGCTGTTTGCAGGAGGGGCAGTACCTCGGGCTCTAAAAACTCCCTAATGTGGCGGTTGCTGTTCAGATGCCCTAAATACGTATGAGGGGAGATCGCACATTGTAGCCAATGGCGCCGCAAACCATCACACTTGGCGTTGTCCGCTTTTGCACGAAATAATGCAGGCTCGCAGATTGCGATCACCATGGTAACATCGAACATGTATGCGGCCATCGCTAAAGCCCAAATTGAAGAGGGACTGTCCGAAAACACATTTTGCCACTCAGCACACCAGTGAACAAGTTCACGTGCCCATTACTGCCTGCACTTCTGAAGTGTTGGTTGTTTCTAGTCAATACAACGGAAAATGACACTGGCACGCGTGCCCCGATCGAATTCAGATGCTGATGGTGCGACCTTTGGCGTCGACAAGGCATACTGGCATTTGCTTTCATGTTTGCACGTTGATTGACGGCACGTAGATACCGACTAGGTGTGGCGTAACACTGACCTGAATTGTCACACAAAAGAGAGCGCTGCCAGGCCAATGTGCACGCCATCACTATGCAAATTTAATACACTATTTTACACATCCACCGATTTTTAAGTGATTCTAACTATTCCTTCTGTGTTGCAATTTTTACAGACAGCAGTGTAGATTGAATTCCGTATAATTGAACAAAAATAAGGAGTAATAATACAAAAAATATGAAGTTTAACATCTTATACATAAGAAATTGATTTATACATTTTGCACGTCTAAATATTGAAGTGCGATCCAAATTACATATATCAGCATCTCTTTCCACCCCCGCACATTGCACATGAGCCCAGAGTGAACACGTTAAGCACATTACCCATAGTTCTCCTGCAACCCTCTCAAAATTTTACACTGTGCATCTTGGGAGGTAAGACATCCCTGGTATAACCTCCTATGCGGAAGTGACAAAAGACATGTTCGTTTTCTCGCCGGAAATGGAATCTTCCTTTTGCTTTTTGTTTAACTTCAGAATTCTGTTAAGTCTCTATCTTTTCGACTTCTCTGGGATTAAATTCTGAATTGTCTCTTGACCTGTTTCTTCTTCCTGTTATCTCGAAGTGATACGCTTCAGAGTAGTTTCTTCCTTTTTATTAGACTCCTAAGGTATAAGGAGTGCCAATACCTTATTTTTTTTATTTCGCAATACGAAAAATTGCGGGCCTGCGTTAGGAACCTTTTGGGGGCTTGGGTTAGGTACCAGCGTGTTTGTATTTCAAATGCTATTAGCATTTTTACAAGGCACGTAAAATAAATGACATTTTCCTACATCAATAGCTTGTAATGTCCCATTCAAGATAATGTAATGGTTAGAAGGCTTACCGACGAAATATCGAAATCAGGCAAGTGAGAAAAAGCACTTGAAAAACCTTTGCTTTTCACTCTAACGACGCAACAGCTGAAGATGAAGACACCACCACTTGACTGGGTTGCGGTCTTGCAAAGAACTACAATTTTAGTACGTTTCCAATAGGCAAAAGCACTCTACAGAGCAGCAAATGAAGGGGCTCGCTTTAGGGAACTGGGCCCGGGTTTAGGTACTTTCCTCTACAAGTAAATGATAGGAATTTTAATTTCACAGAAACTCCAAAATTGCAATTTTCATAATAATTCAACCAAATGATGATTTTAGACAGCTAATACTAAAAACGTGCACTTAGGGCATGCAGAGCGTGCTAAAAGTTCAATCTTTAGCACCAATGCTATAAGTGAGATATCAATCAAATGTTCACATAGAACTGTAGATGGAAGAAAGGAAACAAAATATTTACGTCTTACCGCATCAGATACTACTGACCTTAATGTTACACAGTATCCAAATAAGTGATTTGTATGGGTAATGCTTATGTAATGTAGGTAAATGATTTTGACGGGTGATTTTGAAGATATGATGAGAATGATAGTGGAAAAACGATGGAATCACAGCGACGGAAAACGGAAGAACCCAGATGACACGTGCCTCGAACAGGCTTTGTTCATCACCATTTCCACACGGATCCATCGGGATCTTAGTCCGGTACCCAGCGGTGGAAGGCGACAAACCGTCTGACCGCTTCATCATAACCTTATATTGCGAGCGCTTCGATGACGTCAGACCCACTGTTGATGGGCGGCCGCGGCGGTGCCTTTGTGCCGTTAGTTGGGCTTCGCCCTTTACACCGCCCCCGCCCCCGCCCCCGCCCCCGCCCCCGCCGCTTCCCTCGCGGCGCCCCAGGGTGTCTAGCAGCCGCTGCCGCTCGGCGCCGACGCCCCGACGGATCCGTTTCAAGAGCCACAGGAAGGAGAAGCTTACATTTTTAGAGGCGACAAAAAATTGTCCACTCACAGTTTCCGTAATCCTTTTTTGGGGGAAGGGAGGATTTTATTTAATTTACTGGATGGCGAGAAATGCTACGAGATAAGAGAACAGATGCGGGTCAATATCAGAATCTCAATGCGGACGCCATCGTCTCTTCCTGGGCCCTATGGCGTGGGTGACATTGAAGCTGGAGCAGGGGTTTAGATTGGGAAGCGCTGGAAACGAGAGAACTCCGAGAAGACTAGCCTGGGACGTATCTACTCCATCACACATTTTCATACGGATCATTCGGGATCTGAACATTGGCGATGATCGGGGGGGGGGAGGAGAAGGCTATCAGCAGTTGCTTCGCTAAGCGTCGTCCGCGTCTTCTTATTCGATTTCCCAAATCCCATTCGAGTCTTCGATTCGAAATATCCGCACGATCAAAAGCTTTGAGTTGTGAACCAATAAGAAGAAATCGGTTCACATCTTCAACTAGACATTTCTTTTTTAGAGACAGGATGAAACCACTGAATATTTAAAAAACTCTTCCACTAAGGTCTCCTCGTGCATGATTTTGTCAGATCTGATAATCCTACTTTGAAAACGAAGGACTATTTTCCTATTCCTACTGAGGTACTTTTTACGTCATCGGTGTCTACACATCCCCTCGCCCGGTGAAGGGTCAATCACCAGGTGCTAACTCCAGGTGCAACCACCTAGATACTTCACCGATTTCTCCAATCTTCTCGCCGATATGGCACGTAAGCCCGTATAGGTGATAGTACCTACATTCTCCAGACCAATGTGTCTCTTGAGCAATGTGATGCTTGGAGCGAGTGAGTGATAGAATGATCCAGAGCCCCCGAAACCCCTAAGCCTCCACGCCAGCCGCAAAAGATGGAAAACGTTTATACTTCTTGAAAACAATGCCTTTAATGTATAGCTATTCAGCGTAAAAAATGTTCATATTTTTGAAGTACGGAATGTTTAACGTACCAACCTCAAACTGTTTCTTAGAAATGTACGAAATTACGAAGTATATTAGACAAATTACCTTTTTAATAAAATAATTGAAAATTCGTATGCACTTCTTTGTAACATGTTATTCAGCTGCGCCTTTGGCATCTTTGGTACTCTAAGAATATGCTACGAATAAAACGGCATAATTGTTCAACTTATAGAGTTGAGTAGTCACATTTCAGTCGATATTCCTTTCACATTATGCGAAAGGATCCTAGTGCACTTCCCTAGAAGTTGTTTTAACTCCCCTTAGGCCGAAAAGGATCATGTGATGCGCCTGCACTTCCATCACTCTATTCCATTTTGAAAATTACAGTTTGCAAAACTCGTCACGGCTAAAAGCCTCATGAAAACACCAAAAACCTCAAGGCTTACCCTTTGTGGGGGGAAAAGTTCATACATTCGACTCACGTGAAAATGTACGTTAACCGCCACATTTCTTCCCGCAGAACTTCCTCAAAGCTACGCCATCGTTCGATCTTACTCTTAAAAAAGAAAAAGAGGGCGTGGCTGAACCCTTTAGGAAGTCGAGCACTCTAAGAGCGTTTCTCGAATCTCTGGAGAGCAGCGGCTAAACTAAAGTTCCGAGAACAGGAGGCGAGGCTGCGAGGGCGGGGGGGGGGGCGGGGAGCAGGGAAGGAACGAGCGGCGGCGAGCGGAAGCGAGTGGCGGTGGGCGAGCTCAAGCTCGACGGCGGGCGGTGGCGGGACAGAAGGATAGAAGCGCGTGGGGGCGTGAGGAGCCTGCCGTGGAGATGGACGAACGGCCAGCAGCAGGGGGGAGGAGCAGGGGAGTTTGTTAGGTTTGGAGGGGCAGGTGATTGTTAGTCATTCCGGGCGCGTCAACTACTAAGATCATTAGTCCCGTTAGTGTAGTGCATGTTTCCCCACCTCTGGAGGTGGCGGTGATCTCGCCCCAGCCGGGAGAAGGTCTAAGCTCCCAAACGGCCTCCCGGCATGTGTGGCAGTGTAATGCATATTAGTGTAAGTATGTGTAAGGGGTAAGGGTAGGGCAAGGAAGGGGGAGGAAAGATCACGCGCGGTCCTGGGCCCGTTTGTTTCGGTACTGCCCCGGCAATCGCCTGGTGCTGATCGGAGAAATCAGGGAAAACTACACAGTAGAGCAACCGGTCGCTAGAATTGTCCTCCAGACAGCGACTGAATTGGATCTAGCTGACTAGCTAGTGCTGAAAATCCAGCCACCGCCGAGGGTAAACCCTAGGACCACCCGGTGAGAGGCGCTGCAGTGACATCGGTTGACGCCCTGAGCCACCTCTGCCGCTGGGAGTTGGGGAAGGAGACGAGCGAGCGCAGACGGGGTCGTGCGAACGAAGGAGATCCGTTCCAGGGGTGGAGAGTGATTGGAGCGTGCTGTGGGGGAGGAGCAAGAGTCGGGAGGGAGCGAGCGAGGGCCAGCCGAGGGAGCTGAAGGTAAGATAGAGATGGCTTGCGCAGGCGAGACGAGCGGGCGGGAGGGCGAGCGCGGGGTGTGGGGGCGGTGCCGAACGACGCTTTACAGGCGGGCGCAGGTGCTCGGCGGAAGCCGCACTCAACGCGTGCACGTACGTACGCCCGCGGCTGGGCGCGTGCCTAGCGAAAGCCCGTGCGTGCCTTGTTTCCCGCCGCGGCCGATCGGCCAGGGTCGGCGACCCTCCATCGGGGCTGCGCGAGCTCTTCCAGGTGAAGCACGGCCAGCGTTAAAGCTCCCCGTGCGAGCCTCTTTCCGCCGTGCCCTGCGCCTCTATCGGCGAGGTATTATCGTAAATACGGTTTTGTTTTAAAGGAAGGTCACGGACGGAACTCGCGAGCGTTTCTCTCCCACCGACACTTTATTTCGTCTCGGTGCATGGACAATGTATATATGAATCAAATATCAATATGGAGGAGAGCTTTATTGAAAAAGTGATAGTATTTTTGTTAGGATTTTCGTTATTCTATTGTTACAAATGACTGTCAATTAATTATTCGTATAAAGGATACATTACAAATTAGTACCAAGGTTATGTGCGTTTCCGTATTCGCATCACGTTGCTACCCGAAAAACGCAAGGAAGCAACATTCAGGGAGATATCATTTCGTCTTTGAGGGTGGGTGGGGGTAGTGGCGGGAGTAAAGGCTTATAATAGTTATGTGCGTGAAATTTTATTTAGTTACAGAAATGTTTCTGCCTGTTGTAATATATTCACAGGTCAAAATTACTTGAGACGTGACTGAGCTACACGAAATAAGAAGCCTTCTTCAGAAATTGTTTTTTGGTATAATCAATTCCATGTTGACAGAATGGACAAGGCCCATCCCAGCATGTTGCGATTAGGTACCATTTTTATAATTATATCAAGCCAATGTACTTCAAGCAATTCATTTCTCTTTACACTAAGTAAACGATAAAGAAACAATGGTACATCACATCATTCTAACACAAATCAAAGACATCAGAAAGTGATAAGGAAATCGGACTACTATCATCAATAAAACATTGCTAGTATCTGCACCAGTATCACAACTGTGCGAACAAAGTTATTCATTCCCATGTTATTAAAATTCAACGTGTGTGGAATCAAGCGTCCTTTGCAGATACGTCGCGAGGCAGCGTGAAGCGAAAACTCGTGAAAAAAAAGCCTGTATGTGTTTGCTTCCAATTAATTTTTATGATACGATGCATACACGCAAACATTCAGTTCAAAGAACCTCCTAGCGGCAATTATAAAAATTATCACTTTCATAAATTTTTGTAATGACGTGCACGAACGAACCCCAACGTTCCCATTCTGGATGGTTATTATCTGCACCCCTTTTCGATTAAAAATGTTTGCCTCATGAAGTTTGCAGCAGTCGAAGTAGTACAGAGCAATCTAGAGAGAGTACAGGAATGTTACAATTTCAGATTCGATATCACAATAAATATTAATTTAACAAAGAACAGGGTATCCATACTTCGTTGTAATCGAATTTCAAAAATATGGGAAGATTCTGAAGATGTAATAATACTCATATGATTTAAATACTAAAGCAAATATTATAAATTTTACATAAGATTCACCAACCGTCCAGAATATTTGGATTAAACTAAATATTGTTACTTACCGTTTTGTGTGTTTCTTAGCGTTCAGTCCGTGCAAATGCCCGGCCGCGAGACCCCCTTCCGGCGAATGCCAGTTATGACGGGCGGGTTAGACCGGACCCGCCACACCAGATTGGGGAAGAAGATAATGATGATATGGGAAGGAACGATCGCGAGCAGTCCTTGGCCCATTACTCGGCATTCGTCTTAAAATGAGGACGGAAACCACTTATCAGAGCAGTCGAGTGACGAATTCGATTGCGGTAGTGCCACAAACTCATCGGGGTTGAACCCAATAAGTAAATTTCTGAGACACCGCCGGGATCGGACCCGCAACCTCCCAGTCGCTGAAATCTTAAGACACGCTTCCTTTTGACGAACGGTTTCAGGAGATTACGCATACGCGCATGCGCGCTGAATCCACCTCTACCGTTCGATAAAAGTCCGGAAATCGTCAAAGGATAGCGTCGATGATGTAACGATTAGTGCATCGGACTGATATACAAAAGTCACGGGTTCAAACCCCATCGAAGACGTGGATTTTTCAAAATCCTTTGTACGCCTTCCATCGGACGGGAAGTGAAGCCGGTTGTCCCATGTTAGATTTACTGCATGCAAAAGATTCTCAAGCCAAAAAGAAGCCTCTGAGCTAAATTAAAATCGTCTGTTTCGTTACCCCAGATAATACCTCCTTACTCCGCTAGTTGGTGAAAGGAGCATAACGAAATTTGCGTTGTCAGAAGGAAGAGCAGGCCTCATGAACTGAGTCTCGCCACGTAAAATAAGGCATCAATTCAATTCAAAAGGAAGCGTGCAAATCGGGCGGCTTATACATGCTTTTGCGCTCACCGCTACTGGCGTAAGTATGCGCTGTTAAATAAGTTTCTCATTTCAAAAATAACTTTTCAGTTACGTGAAAAAATAGTTTAAAAGGCTTTCGCTTATAAAAGTTTCATTAACATAGTTTAGTTATTCAGTCGATATATAGAGCATACCAGTCGATACACTCGTGTATTTATATATTACGATACAATGCCCTACGAAATATCTACACATCAGTCGATATATAGAGTACTAGAAAAACTCGGCAGACGTTGTTCCGCCCTTCATCTCCCTCTTTCCACTTCCATCACCCTCTCACTGTCTCTCCCTCCCTCACCCTGTCTGTCTCTGCCGCTCTCTGTCCTTCTCATTCACATTTAATTGCAGATTCCGCACATCTCTGTGCAGGTGAGGTAATATCGGGAAGCGCCGCACCAGCAAAAATGTAATAGAATGTTCAAGAAGTTTCATCCTGTGGATTACGGTGTGAGAAACATTTCTTTGAGACCTTTGACCTCAAAATTTTAGGTTTTAAGGCCACAGAACGCATCATTTAGAAGTTATTTAACGATATAGATTCAAAATTCTGCCGTGTTGCGGATTGCATTTGACGCAAATAGTTTGGTTCTACAGCACCATGTAGTGGAGTTACAACAGATTTAACAGCACATAAACGTTCTCGGTGAAAAAACATACAGAAGTGCCAACTTCCATGGAGATTGGTCTCACGGTGTCAGAGTTTAGCGCTTATATACGTACCAACATCCACTTTTATATACAGAGTATAACATTTTTCCCCGCGAAAAAAACCGGCTCCGCTTTTGTTAAAAAAATATGCGAAACGATATCTTTGTGTGATGTATCATTTTCTTGTGCACTGACAAGTCAATCATGTATGTATTTTTGTATTAATACATAAATGATGGTTTTATAACGCCATCGTTACAAAACCAATATGACAGGAAAAAGAGTTGTTTTTTCTTCAGGTTTTGAATATATTTGGAAAGAGTATTATAATGTAAGCCGGAGAATGGACGTTGCAGAAGTGTAGGGGCGGCTGCAGCAATGGCAATGTGGACTGCGGGGGGAGGGGCGGTGAAGGTGCCGCGAGCGCGAATGGAAAGGGCAGTGCTCCGAGAGGAAGTTAACTTTTTGTTAATTTCATTTATTATGAAGCAAAATCCAAGTGAAACTCGCGGGCACATAAAGGTCCAACCAAATAGAATTGCGAAGCAATCGCAGAACCTAGGAGAGGGTGAGTGTTGCAAAGAATGTAAGGGCGGCTGTGACGAAGGGGTGAGAGCACAGCTGCGGCTTCGGGTGGAAAGGGGTGAAGGGGCGAAGGGGTGTGGGGAGAAGAGGTGACGGGGAGTGATGGAGGAAGGGGAAGTGCAGGGGACTACGGCAAGTAAGTAAAATTACTTCATTTTCAATATCACCCATTTGTCTTCTTACGGACAATTTTCAAAATTTTGTGTTAATATATAATGAAACTAATGGTGCTACAAGAGCACATGTATACTCGCATTATTTCTAAATATGCGATTTTCGAAAAATTAGAGAGCAACGAAAATGAGACTCCCGCCATTCTTTTAATCGTCCCTTCTTCTATTCTTGGAGGAAAAATGAAGACATTTGGAGCGGATTTTGAGAAATTATTTTTTAAACAGTGTATTAATTTCAAGCCCAAATTAGTCGAAAACTACTTATTTTTTCCATAAACTGTACATAACGTTTTTAAAGAGCTGATTTTTGGGAAAGACCTTGTCTAAAGCAAAAATCTCTACCTCCAATTTTGTAGATTTCAAATGTTAACAGTTTGCAATTTTCGAAAATAGGGAGAGTTCGCACAAAACCTCACTAATCGCAGAGCTTGGCTTTCTTGGAGGGAGTGGGCGACAGAAGAACATTGGGAGCGCGGAGACGTCGGAGCGAGCGCGGCTGCAGCACCGGGGCGGGGGAATGTGGGGTGGGGGTGGGGGAAAGACCGCGGAGGAAACGGGGCCGGCGGCCAAGGGGCAGCGCTGCGGTGTGGCCCACGCAAGTCGCGGCAGCAGAATGGAGAAACGTAAACAATGCACGAACGGCCTGCGGCAAATTCCTCAGTTGTTTCGCACGTGAGGTAAATACCCTTCCGAGCTCCTGGGTCCCCGTTTTATTACAGAAACATTCCACGGAGAAATTTGATAACATTTATAAAATGAAATGTCATTTATTTTACCTCATAAATGATGAAAGCATAAACAAATTAAATGGAGATGAAAACAATGTAATGTAAACACATTTATCATGTAACTGTATCACCTTTGCTATTGTGTTATTTTTAAATATGATTATACTATGTAGTTCATAATGATTTATGTTATAATTAAGAATCATTGTTCCTTGGAAAGATCTTTAAAATGGGTTAATTCGTCTATTTTTCACAGTTCTTTGGCATTATAAACGAAAATAAAACGTAACGTGTAATTTACTGGCTCTTCTCTGTCGAATTCTGTATTATGTCTTCAGTCATGATTCTCCCTGAATTCATGAGCGAGTACTCGAATACAATGGGCACACTGGATGAACTGTTAAACTTTTAAATTATGATTTAGTATTAATGTATAGCTGTAGAGTTGGCCGTACGTCTCAGATATTTAATTGTTTGCAGTATAAATTTAAGAGGAAATTTAATTTCAACTTCGACGGAAAAGATGCGGAAATTAATATTGGAATTGTGCTTCAGGTTGCATGAATTTGGAACAAATTTTGAAATAGTTCTACTCTGTAATTTGCGTTCTTTTATTTCTCGGACTAGCTAATATTTCGTTGCGTTTTTGCTCATCAAATAACAGGGACTTCCGAAGGGAAATTATTTCCTACGAATTACTCGCTCTCTACGTCCCGCTCACTCATACTTTCTCTCTCTCTCTCTTTGAACACATACATTCAAACCACATGAAAATATTTCAAAAGCAGCAGGTTAATATTTCATTTCCGTATCTTACTCGCTTGCGAAAAAAAAAATAACACATTTCAATTTATTCTGGTGATAGTTTTACCAAATATCCACGCAGTTGCTGCAACGGAAGGAACAGTTAAGCCACTTTCAAGTGCGCCTGACTCCACGTTAATTTCATGTCGTCATAAGGGAACTGCACGTGAAAGCTCATTAATACAGGCATTATGGAACGTGAGTATCTGACAAATTCGTTTGGCTAGATATATGGTTCGCAATCTGTTAGCACAATTACACCCTCATAAAGCTTGATTATAGCTCAGCGTCTGACATTTGCCACGCAACGCCAACACCATAATATTCGCATAAAACAATTATGTTCATTTCATTCTCTGATATTCCCGATATTTTGTATTTACATTCATCCGTGAGAGAAAACTAAAAACGATAATTTTCACGCGCCACAACTTCCTAGAAGGTTCTGGGAACAGTCTTGTTCAGCAGCGCAGCTACCCCGATGTTTTTCTGCCGTCACGGAAGATTTTTTAGGAAAGGAGTTCCGGTTTTCTCAGAACAGAACGAGGGAGAACATTTTCGAACTCTCTTCTAGAATGCATATATACTTTCCAGATGTCAGCGGGTTGTTCTGGAAATAGAACATGGGCTATTTTGGTTAGTTTAAACACTGCAGATGAAAGAACCGGCGGTTTATGTCCGTTCACACTCCACTATGGGGCGGACCAGACGCACTGGAGCTTTTCGGCGAAAGCTTTTTCTGAATTATTCTGACCACACATCTCCTCATGGAACACTTTTGCGGCGAAAGCTGGAGAACTGCGAAGATCACCGAATTTATTATAACTAAGCTCAGATTCACCGTATAAAATAGTAGACACTCCTATAGAGATGTATAAAAGTCACTAACTCATTAACTCCATTTAACGACATTACCTTTATTTTGATGAAATGGAAGAAGTCAATTTTTTGAACATTAATTATATCCAGATTTTGACGAAGTTTAAGCCATCATCAGTAATGTAAGATGAGGAGTGTCGGGAAAGTCTCCCGATTTGTACTTGCCGCAATACCTTCTCGAAAGAGGGATTTGTGATCATATCATACTCCTACAATAAATTGTTTTAATTAAATTATTTTTAAAATAGCATTGCCAACGACAACGAGAAATTCATAATCGTAAACAAAATAACAATTGTGTGTGCTGTATTGGTAGAGATTTGGTACAAATTTGGTGGTTGCGTTCCGTATCTTCAGGAAACACTTTACCTTGTTATGTCATGGTAACCACTAAAGAATCATCCATTTTGACAATTTTCATTTTCTCGTTTGGTTAAAGTGCACTGTTTACCTCTAGTTTTACAATTCTTCAATAAAGGGACATTTTAACAAAAGAAGGATTTGAAAACAACTATACCACTCAACCAAGTGAAAACAATTTTGATTTCCTACAGAATTAAAAATGTTTTTCAACATTAAAACATAACATCTTAATTACGTAATGAATTATACGTTAATTATGCATACCCAATTTTATGACTTCAGAGTTCATGGTTCTATAATTTGACGAAAAACACGAAAATCTTCACATCTGCATCGCAATAATGATAAACTGCAATGCACCAGGAAGTAATGAGCCATTTCTGTTAATAAAATCACGCCAAAAGAATACAAGAAATAAAAAGTGAATATAACAAGAGGCTAGAATTGAAATTCTGTGTTGTATAAACAGTTACTGGATCCCCAATTAGTCCCAACAAGAGGTGCTAAAAAGGGGCCGATCCAGGAAAAAAGTAGACTTTTTTTTACCTGTTACATATATGGAGAGAAATATAGTCTTCGCAGAAAAAAACCTTAAAAATATTCAAAATTTCGCACTTTATATAGTTTCTCGCTTTCATGGAAACGACAGGTATACACAAAATTAAAGTAAACAAAATTTCCTACGAAATGCGTATTTTAACTTCAATTTTTCGCCCGCCAAAACCGGTGACTTTTTTGAGCCGAATTCAGCACCCCCAAAAACATTGAATCGGAGGAAAAAAAGTATTTTGTTCGTAGACTGTGTGCCGCTGAAATTTTTCAATCGTCAGAGCGATTAAATAGTTTTTTGACCAGAAATCAACAGCCCCCAAAAACATAGAATCTGATATATATATATATATATATATATATATATATATATATATATATATATATATATTGTGACCGTACTTACCTTTGCTGGCTCACGGTTACACATATCATAAAATTTTTATGTATGGGTACAGGAGTTCTTTAAGGGGGTTACTTTAATCTACAGTATCTGGATTCAAAGGCCTACTATCATATAAACAGAATTTATTAGAACAAAAGAACAATAAGACATCATTACATTACCAACATAGCTTGCATCATTGCTTTGATCATAATTCTATGGTTCATTCTGTACATCTCTAACCTTCCCACCATTACATTATCATTACCGCTTATGCAACTTCCAACCCTTTGGAAAAACTACGTGCCATTCATATGCTACTACGCACATCATTGCTTTCAACGTTACACAGTGAGCATCCTGAACTGGCGTTTCATTTAATTTTCCTTCTATTTGTTCACAATTAGAATTACTTATCTGATCGTTACGATCGTCGATTTCTACGTGACGCGTTGCTGCCCGTTCCGCCTGAGGCCGGGAGGTAACCTTGATGCCCGCGATGCTCCGTCTGCCCACGTGTCACCGCAACCCGTTTCCAATCCACCGGCGTCGCCTTCCCACGGTTTCTTTCTTCACACGATGACTTTAATCGTATCAGCTCAGCAGTTCCACCGTATAATCACACATCAGCACAGCCGCACCAACTATCATTAACCCGCATCGCCCACGTGTCCGTGCACTGTTCCCCTTTTTTATTAAATTCCGTAATTATTCTCTCTTAAATAAGTTCACCACAATCCTTACACTCGCTTATTGCACAGTTCATCACAATTTTTCTTTCTTAAATACCTGTTGTCCCGATTACACTGGATTTCCTGTACATCAAAGCATCGCACTCTAACCACCATTGCATACCGTCCTCACGCCATGCTGCTCAACCGCCAACTGTCCTTTTTGCGCGGTCAGACCGATCAGTTCCCACTACCCGTGCGCTCGTTCACGACTCTGTCGATCCGTTCCGCCGCGGTTCCTCACTCTGCGCGCTACTTTTGAATGTGGTGGAGCGCCTATTCTTTGTGTTTTGACCAATACGGTCAAATAACCCCCCACGTTATCAAGATTTTTTTTACACAGTGAAAAATAATCTTCTAATCCATTGCTTCCAGGGTTCTCCTTTAGTTTTGATCTTGTCCCTCATGGTATGCCTTCAAGTTGTAAAAGTTGTATTGTACGACTGTTTCTCCCCGCTCATTCATTAGTTCCGCCACATTTGGAGCTTTAATTGCCTTTATCTCATATGGTCCTTCATAAAGGAGGAAAAACTTCGAATAAGTTTTTAGTTTGGGATTTGACACTCTAGGTACCCTAACCAACACCTTTTGTCCCACCTTGAATTCGTATGGCGTTTTCTTCATTTTTGCTAGTCGTACTTCGCTCATTTTGACTAAATTCTCGCGGACTGTTTCCTGTGATGGCTCCTGCGGTCTTTGGAATACCTCTTCTCTGTCAAGTGCGTATAAGACGTGGGGTGGTCTACGTCCAAAATGTGCCTCGTACGGTGTAATACCCGTGCTATCGTGTGGAATGGACCGGCAACCACCTATTAATCTCCGGTATAGCTCTCCCCATCTGTCGTGCTGCTCGTGGCAATATGTTCTGAACATCCTAGATAATTCCCTCATGACCCGTTCCGCCGGATTTGATTGTGGATGTCGGATTGATGTGAATACTGGTTTTGTTCCAAGTCCCATCAATGTTTGCTGCCACTGTCGGCTGGTAAACATGGTTCCATGATCTGACAGTATTCTTTGGTATGGTCCTGCTACGTCAAAAAATATCTTTAACTTCCTCAGACAAGTTTGAGCATTCGTTCTCTTTATGGGTAAATTTGGACGAATTTCGAAAATACGTCAATAGTTACAAATATGTGCTGGTTTCCATTTCTGGTTTTCGGCAGTGGTCCGTAAATATCCACGGCTGCTATGTCATTTTTCCCTTGGGAGTCTTCCTGCTTAGTAGGTCGGGTAAGTAGTTTAACTCCCCTTTACAGTGTTCTACATCAAATGAAAATTGCTGCAGATACAAGGTCCATCTATACAATCGATCATTCTGTGTATGGCATCTGTTCAAAAACGTCAGGGCCTTATGATCTGTGCGCACAATGAAGTGCCTACCCATCAAATAGGGTCTTAATTTGGTAATAGCCCATACAATAGCCCCCGCTTCTTTTTCAGTCGTGGTGTACCGGATCTCTGGGCCTTTGAGCACCCTACTAATGATTGCGATGATTTTCTCTCTTCCTTCCACCTCCTGATACAGTACGGCCCCCATTCCGAAGTCGCTACTGTCAGTTTGTAGTATGCACGTTTTGCTAAAGTCAGGGTGTGCTACCACACAATGCCTGTAAAACATGGCCTTGATTTCATTAAATGCCTCCTCATGGGAATCATCCCACTTCCATCTCTTACCTTTTTGCAACAGCTTATAAAACGGTGACATTATCATAGCGAAGTTAGGGCAGAACCGAGCATAATAATTACAAGTGCCAATCAGCCGCCGAACTTGTCTGACATTCTTGGGCGCCGGAATTTGTTGTATCTCCCGAATCGTGTCCTGCTTCATACCAATGCCCTCTGTCGTGATCTCGTACCCCAGAAAATGGATAGTCCTCGTAGCCCATCTCGACTTCTTGATGTTCAACACCAAATTGTTTTCCTTCAGTATGCCGAACAACTCTCGTAAATCTCGAAGATGCTCGGAAATGGATTTGGATTTAATCACAACATCATCAACGTAAACTGTCACTCTGTCCTGTAGTCGACCCCCTATTATCCTGTCAATGCACTGAACCAGTGCTGCCCCGCTGTTTCGCAGACCAAATGGTACTCTTCTGAAGACGTAGCATATTCCTTCCACCATGAATCCCGTGTACTGTTGGTCTTCCTCAGCGATTTTCATTTGCCAATAGGCCCTACTGAAGTCCGTGCACGAGAACACCTCGCACCCTCCGAATCCTCTCAGAATTCCCTCCACTTCCGGAGGAGCGTCTCGGTATGGCAAGGTCACAGCATTCAGTCTTCTCGCGTCTAAGCAAATCCGAAGTCCTCCGTCCTTCTTCTTAACGATGACTATCGGACTGGTGTAAGATGTGGACGCCCTCTTTATGATCCCTTCTTCCGTCATCTCTCTGATCAATTCCGCTACTTCTTTTCGATAGGCCGCAGGTATGGGATAGTTCCTCTCCCTGAATGGTGTATGGTCTGTTAATTGTATCCTAAATTCGTACTCCTTAATAGGTTCACCGTTTTTCATAAATATTTGCTTGTTCTATAATAGCAATTCCTTCAACTCGATTTTACCCCTATCATCCAACATCTCAGCTCCGTCAGCCTGTTGCTCTAATCCACTCCTCCACGCTTTCACCACTTATTACTCCCGCGCTAATATTGTATTCTTCGTCCTCCTCGCCTCCTGTATCAATCCACATCTCGTCTCCGTTTACAATGATGTGGCCCCTTTTCGAGATTTATGACAGCCCGATTGTTCGCCAGGAAATCCATCCCCCAATATAACCGGATACAACAAATGCCTCACCACCAGCGCAACCATCTCGTACATATACCCACCAATACATACTTCTAACATCACTTGTTTCGTAATGGGAGCTTGACCTCTTCTGGGTGGCCCCAATTACATACGACCTCGTCATCGGT